>OY744482.1:285071190-285675052 GCA_963556165.1 Tipula helvola
TGTATTTTACAAGATAGATTAACATAAATAATCATTTTAGAAACGCATAGTGCGTGCGAAAAAACATTCCAAACACACCGGTTCTTGGCATACACTGCATTTTGTATTTCTCTGTTTGGCTTTTAATCGGCTTATACATGATTTGCAGCGATTTCTGGTATCTCGTTTATTACCTGGTGTTTCTACCAGTATATCGTATGCCTCATGGGAGTTTTGATTCTCTTTTTTCCCTTCAGTATTATCGCTGTCGATTGGTGGTTTGCGTTTAATAACAATCCTATTTGAGTTTTGAGTTTTTTTTTGAATGTCTAGCATGAGTGTCGTCTAACTTCATATTTTATTTATAAGTATATTTTAAAATAAAACCTCTGGATATTTTCTGTAATGAAAGAATATTATACAATATTAAATAAAATCTGCAAACTTTATTTAAGTTATTTTATTTTTCATTACCACTATTATTTAATCACATAATCTCCATTATTATCCAGAACAGCCTGCCATCTCTTTTTTAAACTGGTAATGCCTTTCTTGTAAAATGATTTTTTTTTGGAAGCAAAATATTTGTCAAGGTGAATTGTAACATCACGGCGACCTCTGAATATTTTGTTTTTTAAGGAATGTTGTAAAGATCTGAATAAATGGTAGTCTGATGGAGCAAGATCTGGTGAGTATGGAGGATGTGGCATAACCTCCCAATTTAGGTTTTTTATTTGCTGTTTAGTAGTTTTAGCTGTATGTGGCTTTGCATTGTCATGTTGAATAATTACCTGGTTTATATTTAAGGCAGGCCTTTTTTTACTTAATTCTGAATGCAGGCTCCTTAGTTGTTCTGAATAAACTTCTGCGGTAACTGTTTGTCCTGATTCTAGCAACTCGTAGTATATCACACCATCCATATCCCACCAAACGCACAATAACAACTTGTCCTTCGTTAATTTTTGCCTTGGTGTTGGTACTGGTAATTCGTTTTTGGAAAGCCACTGTTTTGTCCTTCTATAATTGATATATAGTATCCACTTTTCATCTCCGGTAATAATTCTATTGAGAAATTTATCTTGACGTAGCCTAGTTAGCAGAGTTTTACAAACTGTACGCCGTTTATTTTTATTAAATTCAGATAAAAGATGTGGAACCCAAACTCCTTGCCTATATATCTTGCCAATGGTATGTAGCTTTCGTTGAACTGCGGATGGTGAACACTTAAGATTGGTTGCTACTTCTTGTATGGTTAACTTTGGGTTCGATTCTATCATATGCTTTAACCTGTTGTTATCCAATAATGATGGTCGTCCAGGGCGAGGAGCGTCAGATAAATTATAGTTACCCATATTAAATTGCTTAAACCATCTTTGGCATTTATTGACCTTCAGTATTTCTCCATAGGCTTTACAAATAATTTTTGTCGTAACAGTGGCATTATATTTTATTTGAAAATAAAACAGCATTACGTGACGAATGTGCTCTTCGGTAGGCACAAACGTAGACATTAAATAATGTTAATTTTAATTCGAAATATTAAATGTTATTTATTATTTAATATACTTTGCTAGAAAGAGATAAGATTATAAATTAGTACTAAGCCATATCTAGAATAATGCAAAATATTAAAAAAAAATAAACACAACTTCACCGGCTGTTGTGCAAGGGTCAGCACACATTCACCGGTGGTTATGCATGGGTGAACCCACCTTGTTAATGCTTTCATTAAAATTAGCAAATTTTAACATAAATATAAACATGTGTTGTAACACATTTTTTGATAGGCACTAGTAAACGAACCTTCACCGGTGACTAGGCACGACTGAACACACATTCACAGGTCGGGATTCACGGGTGAACCACTTGTTGAAAAGCACGGGTGAACACACATTCACCGGTGGCTAGACACGGGTGATCAAACAGGCAAAATTTTCGTTTTCTAATTTTCAAATTAATTCTCGATCATCACCCGTGTGCATTTTTGATCACCCGTCTTAGAATACTTGGTTATTTTCGGGTAAACCTTAGACAATTTTAAACTTTAACTAGTAAAACACAAGTGAATTCACATGCAAATTCTATAATTAATGATTAATTTTCATTTTTATAAAAATAAAACGAATATACGTTACCTAAAATTTGAAGCAACTGATTTATAGGTATATGCACTTTAATTAAAATTAGCAAATTTAACATAAATATACACTACTAATTTATTTTAAATTATTTTAATTATTCCGATAAAATATTTTATTAATTTCTCTTCTTGACTTTCAGAAATTTAAGCAGATACCAACCAAATTATATTCAAGTTTCTGGTGGAAACGTGAACAAAATATATCGCCTGTTAATATGCACGGGTGAACAAACATTCACCGGTGGTGATTCACGGGTGAACTCGCTTACTGATAGGCACAATTTAATACACGTTCACCGGTTACTGTATTCTGGTGAACACACATTCACTAGTGGCGATGCACGGGTGAACCCATTTTTTGATAGGCACGAGTAAACAAACCTTCACCAGTGACTAGGCACGACTGAACACACATTCACAGGTCGGGATTCACGGGTGAACCACTTGTTGAAAAGCACGGGTGAACACACATTCACCGGTGGCTAGGCACGGATGATCAAACAGGCAAAATTTTCATTTTTTAATTTTCATATTAATTCTCGATCACTTGTGAACATTTTTGTTCGCCCGTGTGCATTTTTGATCACCCGTGTTAAAATACTTGGTTATTTTCGGGTAAACCTAATATAATAAATTGCATAGTAATTAGTAGCTTCAGTATTTCGTTGCATGGGTACTCAAACTATGACAGATTTGGACCATCACAACACATGTTTGCTGTCAATTATCTCGTTTGATGAAAACAACTACAGTACTAAAAAAACAGGATTTAAACCTAGGTTACGCAAATACAATCATTTTAGAACTGTTAAAAATATATGCCAATAAAATTTAAAAAAACATTGCAACGAAACATTACTCGAAATTCTAAAAATGGAATTTTGCAGAACTTTTATTAAACGAACGATTCGTATGGATTAGGGTTTTTTAACTAGGTACTCTAAAAAATCAAATGTAAGAAACAAAAATGAATATGAAAGTTCATTTTATTCTAGTTTTAATAAAACAAAACATTTATTAATTCAATATCAGTAACAACAATAAATAATGCATTCAATGGAAATGGAAATGTCGATGTTATTTTATATGTAGTTATAAAATGTATAACAAAAAAGTCCTAAGGCTATTTCAGTATTTTATTAGAAACCCTTTTTGAGATAATTATATAAAATTTGTTCTCTAAAAATTGTATCAAAATTATGGGTGTGAAGTTTTTCCCATTTATTTTCCCAGCTATACGTATACAAATCCTATTGGAATAAACAAAATTCTATTGGATTCTCATTGAATTTCTCATATGTTGTACACTGTTAAGAATTCAAAATGTTTCTATAAATGTATTATATTTATTATTATTAAATTTCGAATAAAATCAATGTACTAAACGGACATACTAATTTTAATACAAACTCATATAAGAACATTTGTAAAATGTGAACCACAAAGCTCATTTATTTTAAAATATCATGATTCAGTTCATAAATGAATACCTACACTACATAATGTAACATAATGTTAATTTTTGCTATAACCGTGTATTATTTTACTGAATTACTCAAACCTTACGGCAGAATAAAATAATATAACAAACACATTTAGCGTTTTTGATGTGAAAACATCTTTAGCGGCAGGAGTAAGTAAAAAATTGTATAGAACTCGGGTTACGGAAATAAAAGTGCCGAACAAAAAATATTGCAGGTATGTGTGAATATCGATAAGAACAAAAAATAAACAAAACGTAAAATCAATGGAAAATCTACGCATACACATGCAATATACAACATCATCCGGCATTTTAAAAACATCGTGAGCCGAATATAAAAAAAAATCGCCTACTTTAATTAATTTTGTTGTGAAAATATCTGCGATATATGGCCGCAGCAGCAAGTGTTTTTGAGAATGAAAATTACATATGGGCAAAAAGACCACAATGCAGTAGTGTAAAAAAATTTAATGGAAATAGCTAGCTGTGAAAATTGTACATATACATGGATACATAATAAATTAATAATTTTAAAATTGTTTAATCGGTTCGGTATTTTTCTTATTAGTAAAGCTCATGCTGTTCGTGAGTTTGGTTATGGGGGCTTCGCGCTACTGTCTTTCCAATTACAATGATTTAACGACCAACAGTGCCGCCCAAATAGAACCGCTGTATTTAATTTATTTTAAACTGATCAGTAATAAAGCGATGTGATTTTTCTTTGTTCAGCGAGTTTGCCGTGACCATTTATTACTATGGAATCTTGAAAAAGATTGCTGTGTATGAGTAATGGTATATTTGAAAGCATACATGGCAGATTTAGGTGATTAACTTAACAGAACTGTACTTTGCTCAAGCTCAATTAAGGTTCGTCCTCCAAATTCAAAATAGTAGAATAACTTGACTTTTTCAACCAAAAATGTAATTTAGTTTAAATACTGAGCGAACACATCCGTCTTTATAGAGGTGTTTCTGAGCCTTATCGAAATGGCTTGAAATGATTTAATAGATATTTATACAAAACAGTTTTCACATAAATATTTTGCGAGTTGAGGGTGAACTCGCTCGTTATTTTTTTTAAAAACAAAACAATTTTTTGTAAAGCTTAGTCCAAACATTAAATTAGTTTAATTAAATTTATTAAATTAATTTTACTTTGTTAGTACCTATCGAGCTATGTCGATCCAATATAAGAGTACTAAATTTAAAACCAAAGTGCCGAACCATTAAATAAACGACAAACTGTTTTAGTACAAATTATAAATTTGTTCACAATACAATAGAAAAAATAAATTATACCAAAAAAAAATTTTAGCAAACAATTAGTTTATGAAATACTGTTCCGTAAATAAACGTCCAAAGGTTGCAAATTTGTTCAGGTATTCCGAGCAATATCAGAAACTCCGTTATGAAACGCTGTTATTGGCCCTTAATCAAATTCGCCAATTTGGAGTTTAAAATTAAAAGCACATTATTATTTCTCTGGTTAGGGAATACCTTCATAGCTCTATGGATGGGAAATTTAATCAGCTATTCCGTGAACTATCACAACTTGAGTCTAAATTTCTGACAATAGCCGTTAATGGCCCATAATGAAATTTCTGCATAACCGCAATTTGAAGTTTAAAATTTGTAGCACATTTATTTCTCTGGTTATGGAATACCTTCCTAGATCAATGGATGAGAAATTTATTTAGCTATTTCGTGAAGTATCACATCTCGAGTCCAAATCTCTGGCAATGGCCGTTAATGGCTGCAAAACCGCAATGTGAAGTTTAAATTCGTAGCACATTTGTTTCTCTGGTCTGAAAATTTCGATAATTAAAAAATTACACATCCGAGACTATTCGAATTTTTTTAAACAACAAATTAATTGAGGCAGAAAATAATTACCTATTTAGATTCCACACCATTCGTAAAACATTTTATTGTAATGTAGGTGCATAGCATATGTTGTATGTACATATAGAACTCATGCGCAAAAATATAAGTTTGTTATTAAGGGTGATCAAACTTTGAAAGTTTACGTAATGGGAGATGATGTGGAGAATCACACGGTCCCACTGGTCTTTAGTCAAATATGGGGAGGGGGGGTGATCCAAAACAATTTGCTAAAAGATTAAGCCATCAAACGGCCCACAATTTTAAACTGAATTCATTAAAATAGACTAATATTAGTTTGGCAATTAAAGGCAATACCCAATCAATCGCTTCACTGATGTGCTATATACGTAAAATTCGATCTTCTTATTTAAAAAGAAAAGACGTGATTGCGACAGCATGGATATATTTTATAAATATTCTATTGAAAATAAACAAGATAAATATAAATGTATATTCCGTCGCTGAGCAACTAAAGTAATAATGATACGCCGTAATCAACTAAAACCATTATTAGAATATAGGCGCTTAATTAATTTTGATGCTACGGGTAATGTAGTAAAGAAGCCCATATGCCACGCGGAACATAATTATTCCCGTATTTTGTATTATGATGCGGTAATAAATCGCGACCTTAGAATGAAAAGGTTCTATCTAACATTTTTACACTTTTTGAGGTTAATATCGATTTTACATTTTTCGAGGTCACAGGTACTTTAATATGTTCGGAGATAATACAATAAAAAAGTTCCATTTCAATTCATTATGCAGATCAATTAAATCAACAAGGTTCTAATTACACAGATAGAACCTTTTTCAAAGAAAAATCAAATAAGAATCTCAGTTTTACGTAAAACAATTTATATTATTGTTGCATATAGAACCGTTTTTCATGACAAAATTTGGTTAATAAGGTTTTTCCTCCGGTCATTAAAACAGTTGTGATGAACTACACTTCTACACTCCTTGATTGAATTAAAATTAATATTGAAGTATTATTATTTTATTTATTATTATTTTACTTAATTAAGCAAATTTAACGAACCAAATAAATTTATTTAAACAAATAGAACTGAATTGTTTTAATTTTTTTAAAAGGTTCTATCGTGCAGATAGAACCTTTATGCTTAATTGATGACCATAATAATTATGAAAAAGGTTCTATCCAAATAATTAAAACCCAAGTTACGGTAAATCAGTTGACCAAAACTATATCAATTTGATATTTTATTAAATTGTCTGGACTATAAAATTTGACGTTTGAAATATTTTTGGTATGACGTAAATAATTTAAAAGATATCACGATTCAAAAATTCGTTTGGGTTTTACTCAGTAGTGAACTTTGTACAAATAGAACCTTTTCATTCTTAGGTCTCGAAATATTAATGGAGTTGTAATTCCTATACTTAAGGATCAATGAATTAATCACTCATTATCCGTTAAAAAAAATGATTACGAAATTTCACAATGAAGCGGCCAAATCCCTCTATGGGATGTAGCGCCAGCGAAAAAAAAGAAAAAATCCTATCGCAGAGATGATATCCACCCAACGTAACGATTGCGGTATTTATGTTAAATTTGAAAAACGAATTACAAATTAGCAAATTACAAGCTCCAATTGGATTTGTGGTTGATTGGCCCTACTTAGGCCTCGATTTCAGCCATTTTGTACAGCTTCAATACAATGACGGTAAACGAATATCTTCATTATACTTTCGAAATTGTAATGGGGGAAAATGAGCCAAACGTAAAAGTAGTACCAATTTACATGTTGTGCTCATTTTATAAATATTGTAGTTCGGCAAATATCCAAAAATGCCCTAATATTAAAAAGGAACAAAAAAATTTAATATTAGACATTTTTTGTGCCACCTTAAATGCCAAAAGTTTAAATGTAGTAAACGAACATTTTAAATGCTTTTGCCAAATCTTTACCAACGCCAAACTGTCGGAAAATGTGAAAATCGCATTTAATAGTTTCAAGAGCATAATACAAAAAGGTTACAATCAAGAAGGTTCATTATCGTTAGAAGAAGATAAAATTATAAAAAGAAAAAATCTTGAAGATGAACATGATACAAATGAGGCAGCATCTACTTAGTCAAGAAGTCCTTTTTATAAAAGGTACATGACAATTTTAAAAGAAATTACCCAAGAAAACAAAAACTCTTCATTAAAAGTAGAATTAAACGATTACTATTTACTGGTATCACAGAACGTATTTTAAATGAGGATGCAGAAAATTGGTTTAACATTGTAAAAAATCAATACCTTAAAGATCAACAGCATTTTAAAGTTGGAATATTTGTTGAGACTTTGAAGGAAAAGACAAATTAACTTTTCAAATTCGTGCAGTTATCCCAAAATACACCGTTGCAGAAAAAATATCTTAAAACCGCCGAAAAATTAGCGTTTGCTGCTGACGATCAGGGAAGCTTCGAGACTCCCAAAAGAGAAACAACAAATAAAACAAAAACTAGCGATAGTTCGGAGTTAGATTTTGAAGACATAAAAAATCAGGAATCCTGGAACAAGCGGAGGAAAATTGCCAAAACTCCAAAGCGCATGGGACAAAGAGTATTAGAGCGATATGCGGCCAGGAGATTATTCGATAAAAAATCGAGAAGGAATCAAAAATCTCCATTTTTTATGATAAACACGCAATTACGTTTACTAAAAATGGATTTTCTTACAAGGAAGAAAATGTGTTAATTTCAATTTCTGAAACTTGCGCGTTCGATGCTTTCGCACAAATTTTATATCCCCTTGGAAAGGATATTGAATATTTTAAAAATAAATTTATTGAATCACCGCTGGAATTATTTAGATATATCACCCATTTAGTTAAATATGACAATGACGAAGAAAGCTATGTCATCCGTACAAGCTGTTTTTGAATTTTCCACGAAAAGAAGTAGAAGAATTAAATTCGAGAAAATTATTGAAAGTGAGCTGCAACAAAACTGATATAATTCTAAATTTTTTCCCCCGCAATGTTAACAATAATTACACATGTCACATTGATAATATTGTAAAATAAGACAAAAACAGAAAATATTTATACCTGTGAATATTTTTAAAATCCAGGAATACGATCTAGCCGATTTTCAAAACATTATGGAGATTAATGCGGTGTATTGCCTTAATTGCAATGAATTATTAACAGAAGGTATGGTCAGTGTAAGCGACGGAGTTGCTTTTGTGGATGTTCAGCGCGCTAATATGAACTCTTACAATATATACAAATCGACAAAATTAAAAAAAACGTCGTCTCAAATGATATATTGTTTTTAAAAGGTATCGACTATATTTTTTGAATATACTTGTAAGAGTAAAGTGTTTTGATTTTTTTCAGGTAGTCTAAATTGTATCTATCATCTTAAGTCTATTGCTAAAATAAAACATTATTGAAAAATTGAAGGTTTTACTTTAATAAAATTGAAAAATTTAAATATCTGGTAGACCTTCGTCTAAACGCACTTAACTAAGTAAAATAAAACTACTAACACTAAAATAAAATATAAAATTAACCATTTTTCGTACATTACGTTATTTAATATTTGGTGTGGCCTCACCTTTTTGAATAACTTCGAAAATTCGAGTAGGCATTGAATTTGTTAAATTTTTTAGAGTTTGTGGATCAATGAGTGTGAAGTTTCTGCTAAAAAAAAATAGCAAATAAATATATACATTGTTAAATTAGCTATTTTTCCAATTGGAATTTAGATTATATGAAAATTTATTTTCTTGTAATTTTGGATTTTTCGTACGAAACAGGTTATTTTCATCATTTTCAGATAGCTGGACCATCTGTTTATCTTTTTATTTTGTCGAACCTTCCTGTATTTCAAATAATTTAAACGTTGACTGATTTTTGATAATTTAAATAATTGTTTAGCGCCAATCCTGGAGATGTCAGGAAGGCTCCGAAAAAATTTTAGAATAACTAGGTCATATAGCTGTATATGTCACCAAGCTGATCCAATTGTGATGAACTTTACTATATTTCACATCATACTTCACAGAATTTAGATCTCAAGGAATTCCACAAAATCTTGCTCACATTTTCGGATAGCTTGTCTAAGAAGCATTTTTAAGGCGAAACTAACCCAATTGTGACGAATTTTACTATATTTTACAGAGCTTAGTACTTTATGAAAATGACAGCAATTAACTCCGGTGTTCGACAAATAGAAGCTCTGTCGCTAATACTCTTCAATCTCACGTTGGAGTAGATCTTTCGTAAAAGTGAAACAGCTCAGGAGACATCTAAGTTTATGAAGTATGCACGTATTTCAATGTTTGATTTAAATAATTTGTTTGGTGGGCTGAAAAATGTTTTTTAAAACCATCAAAATTATTAAAAATTATAAATTCTGTGAAGTATATAGTAAAGTTCATTACAACTGAATCAGGTTAGCCACGTAGATTGGCACATAGCCAAGTTATTCAAAAATATGGGCAAGACTGTTGGAATTGTAAAATGGCCTTAGCAGCCCGGTTATATTATGGAAATAAAAGCTAGGATTATTCTCTTATGTTTTTCCATCGCATACACATCGTTGTTTTAATCATATACACGTATTGCTGCTGCTGCGAAGCTTTTAAAGATATTTAAACAGGTTATGGGCCCAGCATTGTAAATTGGTGCGAAACAAAGGTTTAGTTGGGCCAATTTGAGCAATTTTGATTGGAATTTTTTTTGTGTATATCAAGACAAGATGGCTGATGAAGAAAAATTTGTGTGCAAACAATTTCAAGGACGTGAGTTCGACAACTGGTTTTTCCGCCTGAAAATTGCTTTGGATGAAAAGGGTGTCGAAAAATGGCTGGAAGAAGATGCCGCCGCAGCGAAAATTGTAGTCGGTGCCGACGTCGAGAAAATCAACAAGGAGGATCGTATTTGCAAGGTGCATATAACTCGACGTGTTGCGGATTCACATTTGGAATATCTGAAGGACCGGCCGACAGCGTTTGCGATGATAAATTCATTAAAAGCAATTTTTGAACGTGCAAGTGTGGCGACCGAAATTGGTGTCAGAAAGCGTATATTGACGATGCGATGCTCAGACTCTGACAGCCTGGCCTCACATTTTCTTGCATTCGACAAGCTGATACGGGAGTTAAAGGCGTGTGGCGCTGAGACAAATGATCGAATGATAGTTGTGTCGCTCATGATTACATTACCAAAGCGATATGACATGATCGTGACAGCATTGGAGACGATCGAACCATCTAAATTGACGATGGAATTGGCGCGTTCACGCCTGTTGGACGAGGAAAGTAAAACTTCGAGTGGTCGTCCGAATGGTGATTCAGACAACGTCGCCATGTATGGCAGTGGTGCTTGGAAGCAACTTAAGTGCTATTTCTGCAAAAAGCCTGGTCATCGAAGGGACGCATGTCCGAAATTGAATCAACGGAACTCTAATAGTGGATCATCGAACAGCAATTCTAATGGGAAACCCAACCAGCAGCGTTATCAAAAGCCAAATGCGAATTGCGCGTCGAATACAGATGCGAATGGAGTAGTATTTGTGGCTAATGCGAGTGATTTTGCACTACAGTGTGGAATGCAGACGATAATACGTTTCATAGTTGACTCGGGTGCTTCAGAGCACATGGCGAATGATGAGTCAATGTTTAGTGAGATAAGGAATTTAACCGAGCCGGTCGTCATTGGTATTGCGAAGAATGGTGCGTCGATCACAGCAACCAAATGTGGTACAATTCTGGGAACTATCATCGTCAATGGCACAGAGCGTCAGTGCACGCTCACGAATGTTTTGTTTATCGAAAATTTAAAATACAATTTGCTATCTGTGAGTCGTTTGGAGAGCACTGGATGCCAAGTAATTTTCGACGATGGTTTGGTCCGTATTACAAAGAAAAATTTGGATATGGCCGTTGGCAGGCGTAATGGAAAGCTGTATGTGTTTGAGTTGAAGCGTATGCGACATGAAACAGCGAATACTACAACATCATCAAACGCAGGCATTGCTGCGAAAGCGTCGAATGGAATGGAATGTACGCAAGTGAAGTCAAAACAAAGCATTCGTCTGTGGCATCGTCGGTTGGCACATTTGAACTACACTGACATTAAGCGTTTGTCGACTTTTGTCGATGGAATGAGTGCCATGAACAACGATGCTGAAGCTGTTTGCGAGCCGTGTGTTTTCGGAAAGCAATCTCGAAAACCATTCAACGGTTCAGGCGGAGCACGATCGAGTCGTTTATTGGAGCTTGTGCACAGTGATGTGTGTGGGCCTGTTACGCCAGTCACGTGGGATGATCAGCGTTTCTTGGTGACATTCATCGATGATTACACGCATTTCACGGTTGTATATCTGATAAAGAACAAATCTAACGTTCTTGATATGTTTCAGAGGTACAAATCGATGGCGGAGACGCACACTGGAAAGAAAATTTCAAGAATCCGATGCGACAATGGTGGCGAATATACTTCAAATAAATTCAGGGCCATTTGTGATGAAGCCGGGATTCAGATCCAATACAGCGAACCGTACACACCTCAACATAATGGCGTAGCCGAGCGAATGAACAGGACATTGCTTGAGAAGGCACGCTCTATGATCGCTGATTCAAAAATGAGCAAGGATTTTTGGGGTGAGGCAGTGTATTGTGCGGCATATATATCGAATCGCAGTCCGTCACGTGCGATTGCTTTGGATGCGACACCAGTTGAGCTTTGGACAGGCAAGAAACCCAATCTGTCAAGGCTTCGTGTTTTTGGGTCGCCTGCGTATGCGCATGTACCAGACCAATTACGCAATAAATTTGATATGAAATCATCGAAAATGGTAATGGTGGGCTATGCTGTGAATGGTTACCGCCTGTGGGACCCATCGAAGAACGGGATTGTTACACGACGAGATGTTGTGTTTAATGAATCGCAACCGAATTCTTCTTCAGTTTTCTTTGAAACAGAGTCATTCACGGACGGTGTTGACGAGGCGGAGAGTTCAGCGGACAGCGATGCGACGAATGTTGAACAAGATGACGCTCGACCTACTGATGCAGATGCAATCAACGATCAACCATTCAACGTGGCATCGCGACCGCAGCGAAAGCGTCAACAACCGAAGCGGTACGATAGCGGTATTATCGATCCGACAAAGCTCAAATTGCATGAGGACAACGGGAAGGAGCACTTTTCGGCGTTTGCATTGAATGCTAGCACATGGGACTTTGCACTTGGTGCCGTGGCGTACGTTGACAATGTTCCTCAATCATTTGGTGAAATAGCAAAACGAGATGATGGAGCTCAATGGATGGAAGCAGTTCATTGTGAAATGGATTCACTCAAGCGAAATAAAACTTGGACTTTAGTCGAACGTCCGCCGAATCGATCAGTTGTTACCTGCAAGTGGGTGTTTTCCCGAAAACGAAATGATGTGGGTAGGTTGGCATCGTACAAGGCGCGACTGGTAGCCCGTGGATTTACCCAGCGTGAGGGACTTGATTTTCATGAAACCTACTCTCCGGTGGCAAGGATTATTACAATAAGAGTTATGCTGGCTCTTTCTGTCAAGCGTAACATGGAAATACATCAAATGGATGTAAAGACGGCTTTCCTCAACGGAAAACTTGAAGAGGACATTTATATGGAACAGCCGGATGGATTCGTGCAAGGTGATTTTGTTTGTAAACTGAATAAGTCACTCTACGGATTAAAGCAAGCGTCACGTGTATGGAATGAACGATTCCATAGTTTCATGCTCGAAAACGGTTTTGTTCGCTCAGAATATGATCATTGTTTATATTCTCGTGACGATGGAGACGAAAAGGTATACTTGTTGTTATACGTAGACGATTTGATTATATTGAGCGAAAACATCGAGGAAATCATCAAGATCAAACAGCTAGTATCAAAGGAATTCGAAATGCGTGACATGGGCGAAACGAAGAGTTTTCTCGGAATCAACATTGAACGTGACCGGAGCCGTGGAATTTTGAGAATTAACCAACGCGGCTATCTAAAGGACGTATTGCAACGTTTTGGAATGGCCGATTGTAAACCGAGTTCGACTCCAATGGAATGCCAACTGAAATTAGAAAGGAAGGCTGAAGCTGAGCTGACGACAAAACCGTACCGCGAATTAATCGGATGCTTGATGTA
The DNA here is from genome assembly GCA_963556165.1 of Tipula helvola. Classification (NCBI taxonomy): domain Eukaryota; kingdom Metazoa; phylum Arthropoda; class Insecta; order Diptera; family Tipulidae; genus Tipula; species Tipula helvola. The sequence goes on from OY744482.1 coordinate 285,084,815, forward strand.
CGCGGCTTGTACGACTCTTCCTGACTTATCAGCGGCAGTGAATTACTTCAGTCAATTTCAATCATGTCCAACTGAAGAGCATTGGAAGGCAGCGAAAAGAATACTACGATACATCAGAGGAGCAATTGACCTGAAGCTGGAATATCGGAACGATGAGAATTCGGTCGTGTTGACTGGATATGCGGACGCTGATTGGGCCGGTGATATCAATGATAGAAAATCGGTTTCTGGCAATGTGATGAAAGTGTTTGGCGCAACTGTGACTTGGATGACACGTAAGCAGACTTGTGTTTCTTTGTCGTCCACCGAAGCTGAATATGTCTCACTGTGCTTGGCCACATGTGAAATTATGTGGCTGCGTGGTTTATTGGTGGAAATTGGAGAACCTCCCGAAGAACCAATAATATTGCACGAAGACAATCAAGGTGCGATTGTGATCTCATCTCAGGAAAAAGAAATGCAGCGTACGAAGCACATTGATGTTAAGTTCAACTTTGTACGTGATTTAATAGCCAAAGGTATCATCGAAGTAAGATATATTTCAACGAATGAACAACTAGCTGACATCATGACTAAAGGACTACCAAAGGCGACATTTGAAAATTTGCGAAATCAACTAAACTTAATTCGGATGGTATAATTATTTTCTTTGTATTGATCTGTTTGATTTTTGTATTCTTGATTTATGTAAACTTTATATTTGCAATTGCCGATCGAACTTGTATTACTATCGATAGGAATTGAGGCGGAGTGTTGGAATTGTAAAATGGCCTTAGCAGCCCGGTTATATTATGGAAATAAAAGCTAGGATTATTCTCTTATGTTTTTCCATCGCATACACATCGTTGTTTTAATCATATACACGTATTGCTGCTGCTGCGAAGCTTTTAAAGATATTTAAACAAAGACCTTGTGGACATCTCTGTGATTGGAGATGCAACAAGTTTTGAAATCATTCAAAATTATTAAAAATTCTAATTCTGTGAAATATAGTAAAGTTCATCATAATTGGAGCAGCTTGGCGACATATACAGTTCTATGGTCTAGTTATTCTAAAAAAACGTACGGGACCTTCGGGACGTCGGGCGCTAAACAATTATTTAAATTATCAAAAATCAGTCAGTGTTTATATTATCTGAAATACAGTAAGGTTCAACAAAATGGAATGTTTTTGGCCAACAAGTAAACATATGGTCCAGCTATCTGAAAATAATGAAAATATTCTGTTTCCTATGCAGGGTTTGATAGTACGAAAAATCCAAAATTACAAAAAATTTAAATTATCATATAATCTAAATTCCAATTGGAAAAATAGCTAATTTAACAGTGTATTTTTTGTTGTTTTTTGATCATAAACTTCACACCCATTTGAATTATATTGCAGTCCGTTTTTAAAAACTTTTCCGGCAAGGCCCCTTATAGGTTTTCAATGGGATTGCAATCGGGACTATTGACTATCCCAGAGCTCAGCTCACCATAGGGAAACCGTCTATCATGCAGGCAAATAAAAGAAAAATTGGGTCTTGCAGTGACCACTCGACACATTGCCCGCATTTTGAATAGTTCACCGAACATAAAATGGACAAAACTTCGGAGCAAACTACATTTAACGGTTATACATACAAACAATCGGCTAAAATTTGCTCGTAAATACATGTCAACGGATTGGCAAAGAGTGATTTTTCTGAAGAAAAATAATTAAATCTGAATGGTTCCGACTGATACAGTTGCTACTGGCATAATTTGCAGGCAGTTGGAGTCGTTAGGTCAAAGCGTAATTTTAGTGGCGAAGTGTTATGGCATGGGAAGTATTTTCTTATAAAGCGAATCAGGCGAAGCTTCCCATCTGCTCTATAACGACACGAATACACACCCGTATGTACATGGAACTTTTGGAAGACGTTTTGATAAATTATCTGGATAATAATGCGGCCGAAAATTATATTTTTCAACAGGACAATACTTCGATCCATGCTTCGAAGAAAGCCACACCACAGTAGTTTCTGGAGAAAAAAAACCAGGGATGGCTCAAAACAAATATTGTAATCCTCGCGCCCTAGGCAAACTTTTTGTTACGCCCTCACTACCCAAGCAAAAAAGTAATTAGTGTTAAAAATATTCTTAAGGTGATTAAAATATTTGGATAAATATCGGACAATTTTTTTCGCAAATAAAATATAGGATATCTTTTGGCGGCACACTCGGTTCAATGCGTGTTAAAATAGATTGAAGCGCATTACATAAATTCACTGCTTCGATGTCTTTAGAGCTTTCATGAGTTAATGCTCTCTCAAGTTCAATACACGATGCATATACAGGTACTCTGTTGTTACTTGTGGTATTGTGTGAATGTCAAAAATGAATGCAAAAACTGACACGAGATTTTGCATCAGCTCAAATCTATCATTAACGGAGTTAATAGCAGTATCAAGGACTACAAAGTAAAAATGCAACCGAAATCTTTTCGGGGGGGTTCTGAATGAAATTATCTTGTTCTTCATATGAAAATTATTTTTTTTAACCGAATGCGAATTGGCTCGGGTTCAAATTCCGCTAGAAAGTCAATTTCCTTAGCAAGCTGAGAAGCATTTAGAGCATTTTCTCGTTACACGAGATGTTTTTGGGTGTTTTTTCATGCGTTTACACCGTGCAACCGCGAGGTGATATTGCGATTACACGCAAAATGAATTTGTGATGTTACTTGTCTATGCATGTGTAAATTTGCTTTATTTTTGAACTGACAGACCTTATCTGAAATTTAAATTTTTCAAATTAATGGTTTATCTTAGCAACAGATTTAAGAAGATATACACAATTTAGACTACTTGAAAAATATCAAAACACAACTCTTAGAAGTATATTCAAAAAACATAGTGCGTTTATACGAATGTCTACCACTGTAGATAACAATAACAAAAACAGTTAACGCTTTCAACTTTTTAAATCCCGCCTTGAAATATGATGATGGTATGTAAAATAAAATATTGTAATGCAAAATGGCGTCGTAAAAATTTTGGTGACACCAACCAATTAAAAACTACCAAATGTAGTCGAATGAATTTTTTCATTTAGTTTGCTTCCTGGTTTCATGAAATGTTTCATCTAGTAGAAGAAAAAATAAACCAGACAGCATGTGCTAAATTTAGGACCAAGGGGTTGAGGGCTTTTTGCGCAAACCCGATGTGGCAAATCATGTCAGTTGGAGCGATTACAAACATTTATGTCTATTGTAATATATTCGACATTTGAAGTCATTTACACTCCCTCAAGGCTTATTCTAAGTTATTTGTTTAATCCTAACTAGTAGCTAAAGATGGGTATCTGCATAAAGTATGTACATGATTAAAATTGTAAATCAAAGTTCTACTGAAATTTTGTTGATATATGTTCTTAGAAGAACATTGAATTATTTTCAGGTAATATGTGTATAAGCAGGTTACATGTATTTACTTATTTTCCATCATTATACATATTCTAAAAGTAATAACTTTCAATTTTCATTTGACACAGTCTAATATACACAATATGTAGGAAATGGCTTTTAATGTTTGTCACTGTAATTTTTGAAATATCGTGATTTAACGATTTTTTTTTTTGTGTCGATATCCATTAGAAGCAAGTCAGTTAAATCATTCCCAATTGTATATTACCAAAATAAACAGATAATTCGAGAATTCATTTATGATACTAGAAACGAACATTTATCTTCTCGTAAGCCATTAATTTTTATTTTATAAACTCCATTGTCCCATTTGCAATTCGAATTTGTTGTCGCCAAAATAGAATGCTTCCAATTCAATTTTCTATTCAGCACAAGACATCGTTTTAAAATGAATTTAATGGTAATCTATCTTGAGAACTGCAGATGTAGAAAATTTTACTTGCATTAAATGAAAATCGAGTTTAATAGTATTTGGCTTTAAAATAGCTTTTCTTCCCAAGAATGTACATTATAATAAGTTTAAAAAGTTTGTAAAATTTTTGAACATCAATTTGATCAACATTGAATTTTTTTAGTAAATACGAGTCTTGCTTTTTTATTGATGATACAGATTAAACAAACATCGAGAAACATAAAAACATGTGCTGACAACGGCAAAATATAGACTATTTTATTACAGATTTTTAATTATTAAAAAAAATTTAGAAATAATAAATTATGATGGTTTCTAGCTAGAACTACAGTCTTCCCTCGAATAAAAGAACTAGTCCTTTTAATGGAATAGAAGGACCATTGGTCCTTCTATTCGTTTAAAAGGACTAGTTCCTATATTCGAGTGAAACAAACCATCTTAAAAAAAAATGAAAAAATGTATCAATTTTTTTAAAAATAAGCCTTTTTACGCCTAAAAGAAAGTAAATTTATTCAAAGCACCTACATAGATATTTAATACACCCAGAGAACTAAGCGTTTGCGGCAACCGAATCAATTGCCCTACCGAATTATTCGGTCCTGTATACATTATAATTAAACTTTACGACAACCTCTTTTTCTTGTTTATCAGAACTGAAAAAGAAGTTGTAACTAACCCTTTTTAGTTAGCCTAAAGGAATTAGCTTGTATGAAGAACGAAATATACTGTATTACAACCGACCATTGGTTGAGCTTATCGATCATTCGGTTGAATTAATCGAATATTCGTTTAGTAATATTACAAATTATAGTTGTCGTGATCACTGATCGATTGTAATAACAGACTTGGTTATTAAAGCAACTTTCTTTGCATGGTTAGTGCAATCCTATTTCGGTTACTACATAATCAGAAGTAGTTGACACAACCGAATTTAGTTGTTTTCTCCAACCGAATAGGATTGTTGCCAGTTCATTTAACCAAATTAGTTTTATTAAGAAAAAAGTAATCAGAGTCAATATAAATTTATCGACTCTCAAAAATGAGAACCATCTTTTACATGAGTTCAATTATACTGGTAGTTCGGTTTCGTACTCAAAAGTACAATCTACTCATCAAGTAGCTACGACCAAACTACAAAAATACAATTCTCGCTTAATACCTTAAGTAGCAAGCAGGGCGTACTGACTTAGCGAATTATATTCATATCATTAACATGAATGATTAAGAAGCTAAAAAAATTCGTTTATCATGATTGCGGTAGAGTTTGCCACAAACGCAATTCGTTTGGACTAATCGATAAGGTAGTTGTCCCGACACCAATTCGGTCATCGCAACTAGATTAAGATAAAATTTCATATAAATCGAAAACTACATATAAAAAAAATGAGAAACAATAATTGTATATCATAGTTTCATTGAAATTCCATTAGATTTTTTTACAATTCGTCATAAAAAAATTGTTTTTGAAACGCAAGAAAACTATTGCGTTTGTTCGGGGAATCAAAAAATCGCTTGTAAATGTCAATAAAAATTTTCTAGGATACTTTGATTTACACAAATTGTTTGCTATTTTTGTTATATGCAGTTTTCGATCCGCCATTGATTAGGTGTCAGTTATCGCGTACATTATAAAACAATTTACATATATTATTCATGTGGTGTTCTTGTTTACAAAATAACCACAAATCATTTTGTAATTTTTTCAAATAGTGAATCTACCCTCTCCTCATATAACACCCTCCTCATTTTGTATTATTTAAACATGACGTATTCTAAATACGATTATAATATTTAGTTGTAGCAACGGAATTCCAAAATAAATAATTTCACTTTGATATTTTGGTACAACGACAGAATGATATGATTACATTGAACTACAATATTGTTCTCGCAACAGCATTAGTCAGTTAGTTTTGTTCGCAGTTGTCACAAAAGCCTCGTTTAATTGGTGTAACAAAATTACGTTTGTGGCAACTGAAACGAGGTTGATACTTTTTAAACTATTAGGCTCATTCGGTTCTGACAACGAATATCTAGGAAATTAGCATCAACGGAGTTGAAAATTTGGAAACGAAGTTGTTGCAACTATCTGTGCATTAGTGGCTACCGTAGTTTGTTTGTACCAACCTCAAGTCAATTGGTGCTACCGAAATTATGTTGTAGCAACTACAATTCGTTCATCGCAATGGAAAGTATTTTCTCGCAACCTCATGCCAACGAATCATTTCTCTCAGTGTATATGTATATTGTAAATTTGTTTAAATTAAGGTAAGGGTGCTGGCAATATTACAAAAACGAATGTTCCAAGTTATCAGAAACCAGTTTTAAACCACCATGGTAAATATGGATGGCTATTTCGATTTGAAAATTTAAAATAGTTAAATTATAATTATTATCAACATATGTACTACGTGATTTATTAAGAATTCAAACATTCAACTCAAATCAACCATTCAGCTTCGACGTGAAGTATTATGATCTAAATGGGCATAACATTTCACGTAGGAACCAAATGGCCAGTTTGAACTTATGTAGCATTCGCATTCTTACTAAATCACACAACATATCAACAATAATTATAATTTAATTTGCAAAGATTCTACATGAAGTTTAAATTTCTTTTTAAACATACATTTATTATTGCTTAGTTTTGAAAATTATGTTATAATAAAATATGAAGTTTAAGAATGAAGCAACATTGTTTTTCATACATATCAGCTAAACCTTACTCATTTTGTTTTATTAGTCAGTATTAATAATTCCATCTTTATTCGTTTTAATAAATCAGGGTTCTTTTAATTCGAACAAAAGGACTGGTCCTTCTATTTGAAGGTCCTTCTATTCGAATTAATTTCTATGATTTCTAAAAAATGGATAATTAGTGTTCTCCCGAATAAAAGGACTAGTCCTTTTATTCGAGGGAAGACTGTAGAACATAAATTGCTGTATTCAAAACAATTTGCACCGTTTTCGTCTAGAACTATAAAAATACGTAATCAGTAATCACCTATATTCAGCACGGATGTTCTAAAAATAAATAAATACATAAATAGCAAACAAATAACAAAAAACTAAAATTCAATCACGTCAATAAATAAAATAAATAAATATTTATTTAAAATAAAATGTGATGATTGATTTTTGTTTTTCAAGGAAATGAAAATTTAAATCAAATTTCCACCGAGCTTTTCGTACATATTATATGCAGACATATACACACATAGAAGAATAGAGTATGTACACACAAACACATAAAGTAATCGAACATTTTGCTTTAAAACAAATAAAAACTCAATTGATTTTTTTTTTCTATGTTTACGGTGGGTAAATAAATTTTACGTTTACATCAATTACAATTAATTCTGATGTTCACAACTATTAAGTCACCTAATTTCGATATAACGATAAAAAAGGAATGGGGTGTTAAATAATAAATCAAAAAGTTTACTATTTATAATAAAATGAAATATTATTAATCTGACAAGCACATTCATTAATTAAAAAGCAATTAAATTATAAGTTATTATTTAATATGAGAAGTATGTACATTATTAATTAAATAATCCATTCAAATGTAATTAATTTTTTATTTATGATTGTAGTTATAGGCAATTATTGCTTCTGATCGCGTTTGTTTTTGTTATTTTCACATAAAATACTGACATAAAGTTATATCCACCGTAATTTTTTTGTTTTGGATTAGCTGACAACTTGAACAGTTTTTATATTGTTATTGAAAGCTTGCACAAACGTGATGACCTTTTTAATTAAAATTTAATTAAATTATCAAATGATTGATTAATAATGAAATCTTGTATTTAATCAATGTTGCACCATATTTTATTTAGGGAGATGCTATCCGATATGGCAATAGCAAATATGGTGATATAAACTGGAATGACATTGATATGTCATAATGTGGCGTCCTATGGTGCATTTCCTTAGAGGCGATCGTTTCTCGGATTATTCTAGACGATAATAACGTCGACTATACAACTCATTGGAAAATAAATCAATCAGATAGTTGAATTTTCCTTAGTTAAGGCATTGCCCCATGCAAAACGGAAAACCGGCATTTAAAACCGTCAAACCCAATTTTTGGCTAATTTGCGTCACTTTGCAATATGAAAATTATTAACAAATAGTTCTAATATATAATTTCCAACTTATTCTAAGGAAATTTTATTAAAATTGATTTAACTTCATTCAAAAAGGCCCAATTTTATGTTTTGCCGGCCGTCAAGCAAAAATCCGTCGGTCAAAATATAAAATTGGATTTTTTTTAATGAAATAAATCAATTTTAATAAATTTTTTTTACGAATAAGGTACAACTCACAGATTCAAACTATTTTTTAATAATTTTCATATTGAAAAACAAACAATTTTCTCAATAATTGGATTTGACGATTTGAAATGCCGGTTTGCCGTGTGTGCATGGGGCAATGCCTTAACGCTGTATAATATAGGTTATTTACGTTGCTAAGTAGTGTTTCGCGAAACACCACTAGTGGTGTTTCGGCCGCAAACAAATAAATCATATCTTCCATGAATATAAACAAACAATTAATATTTTTGATATTTGACATAATTGATTCGTTGTATAGTCTTAACATATACAACTCGAGCTTCGAAAATCATCTGAATATACAGTTGCGGACTCGTTGTGTTGCCTAGGAAATACAACTCTACCTGCGGTGTCGTTGTGTTTCCTAGGCAACACAACTCGTCCTATAAACTGTATATTCGATTATTTTCGAACCTCTTGTTGTATAACTAGTGATTATATAACTCGCCGGATTGACAGCGAAGTGAATTTTATTCGACTTTAATGTTTTACGTATTATTGAATACTCAGGGCCGCGCTTAGTGTGTGTGTAATGTGTGCTCCGCAAGAAAAATATAAAAATGTATTGTGTTCAGTAGCGCAGCCAGAAATTGGTTAAAATTATTTATTAATTATTTCTGTAAGGAAATAATGCTTACGAGAACTTATTTAAATTCAATTTTTTATTAATTTTTTATAATTTTATATTGATTCATCGTGACACTAAGCCGAGGACAACGTTTATTGATGCATCCACATCTCTGTGAATATTTAATATTGCCAATCCATTTAGTCGCTGCTCGCCGATTGTGTTCCGTAGGAACTCTCCAATTAGAGAGATTCTCTGGGTTAAGAGTCCTTCTGAAAGTCTGACCAATATTTTGTGCTAATTTTGTTATTAGTGGTTTTCCAATCGACCACCGCAAGTACTTATAAGCACTTATGGTTCATGTCTTTACTAAATTTACTATATCCCTTTCCGGTCCAAAAAAGAAAATTTTTCTTGTTAACTAAAGGTCAAGTGTAACATTTGTGATGGTTGCGATCAAAGCCCGATGGTTTTTGTTATTATTTTTTACTTTTTATATTTTTGTCACAGTTTAAGCCTAACCCTCACTTTTGTTACATTACATTAAAGTATTCAATAATGGCGGTAACATCACAATTGTAACACTTGGTTCGAGAATGTTATGTTAGTTTTGTTGAATGGTTTGCAAAGAAAATAATTTCACAATTGTGAGAGTTGATCTGTATTGCATATTAAAATAATATTTTTTGTGGACTCTGCTTCATACCCTCACAATTGTATTGACTGGACCGGAAAGGGATATTTAATCTAGCAAAGAACTGACATATAACTGCTTTTAAGTACTTGCGGTGGCCAATTGGAAAGCCAATAATATAGGTTGAAGCACTCAAGATCTATCGGACCGTCTTTTAAACATTTTAATTAACTTCACTTAGGTTGTCGAATTTCCTAACTCGTGCAGTTCAATCATTGAGAAGAGACGAGTTTTTTGGGCACGATAGTTATCTCAAAAAGTGACTTTGTGTAATGAAAAGTTAATGTATATTGACGATTTTATACTGATATAGATGTCGCGTAGGTTTAGTGCTATGCTGCTATGTATAAATTTGACGTTTAGTGGATTATAATGTTTTAGTATGAAATGGCTGGTAGGCACAACTGCGCCCAATGCGCGATCCTGCAAGTAAAGATTAATAGCTACCTTAAATTTATTCATTTTATATTCCTTCGGAAATTTGAAGTATATTAGCGAATTCCACTTTTTTGATATTCGGTATATAAATTCGCGCTTGATTTCTTCAGTTCAAGGTTTCGGGAGTTTCACCGTAAACCTATGTACATTGGTTGTTCCTCTTGTTACTCTTGTTGTTGTAACGAATGGTGGTATTTTCTCCGATAGTTCTGCAGAACATTTACCATGCATAAGCATCTGTAGAAGACGCAGAGTTCTGCAACATCTCTGCGATGCTGTAAGCTATCTAATTCCTGGGTAAGTCTGGGATTCCGTATTATTCTGATAGCGCGGCGTTGAACCCTGTCCAATAACTGGAGGGTGGTACCGAACGCACCTCCCCAAACTTGACAGCAATACTCTATACATGGTCGGATGAAGGTTTTACATATTTGAAGAATTTGATGCGATTTAACAAACCTTCTGCATCGATTCAGGAACCCGAGTTATTTTTTAAGCTGATTTAGCCAATGCAATAATGTGTTCATTCCATTTGAGTTTGTTACTTATTTGAAGACCAAGCAGTCGAATTGAGTCCCAACCCACAAGGATATGGCTTTTTACCACAAATGGGTAGTCGTTACGACTTTTTTTACGCGAAAATGTGCATATTTGTGTCTTTTTTTCGATAAATTGTACTAAGTTGTTGTTACCCCACTAAAATATTGTACTTAAATCGGAATTAAGAGAAGTTACGACTTCTGCCCGTTTATTATTTAGATCTGTAATGCTAGGCTCCGCCTCGAATGAAATAGAAGAATGCAATGTGGCATCATCCGCAAAGCTATAGATAGGGTTTACAGTGCTATCCAGCAAATCGTTGATGTATAGCAAAAGCAGGGTCGGTGACAAAGATGATCCCTTAGGGACTCCGGCATTTGGGGAGTGCGTCGATGATGATCTCCCGTTAAGCACGACGCTGTTTTTTCGGTCATTGAGATAACTTTTAATTGTATAGCACTAATGATAGTTCTGTTGTTTCTTCAATAAAAATAGAATGTGTTTACTGTTCAAGTAACAAATCGGAAGTGTGTTTTATTCAATCGTTAATAGTATAAATTTCCTTTGCTTACTCTGTCATCATATTTGTTTGTATACTGTTAACAGTTAACACTCCGCCTCGAATTTTGTTAGTTACAAAAATCGCACAATATACAAACTTGATTATAATATATAACAACTCTTTTTCTGGCGTGAAGCGCCCTACCACTTCCTCCAATAACACCTTATTGAATTATATTAAACCCAGCTTTCGCCGAAGTTCAACATGAGTTGCAGTTGGCAATGCCTTAGTCATCACATCTGCCAGTTGTTCTTTGGTTCCAATGTATTTTACTTCGATATCACCACGCTCAATTACCTTTCGCAAAAGTGATATCGAATATCGACATGTTTTAGCTTGTGTGATTCTTTTCCACTGGATGCAATTATAATACACCCCTGGTTATCCTCGTAGATGGTCGTGGGTTTATTAACATCTTCACCCATTTCGGATAACAAACCCCGGATCCAAATTGCCTCACATGTAGCCGAACTTAACGAAACATATTCGGCGAAGATAACGCAACAGTTGTTTGTTTTCTTGTAGACCATGATATTGTGTTCCCGAATACCATGAAAACGTATCCAGAAACAGATTTTCTGTCCACGACATCACTGCCCCAGTCTGAGTCAGCGCATATCCAGTTAATACTGCCTTGTTGTTTTCTTTCACATATGTCAATTTGAGATTTAATGTTGATTTGACATATCGAAGCATTCGTTTTAAATGAGCCCAATGCTCATCACTGGCACCAGCTTGAAATTGACTGAAGTATCCAACAGACGCACATAAATCAGGCCATGAAGTTGTTGCTGCATACATCAAACACCCGATTAATTCTCGATATGGTTGACATGTCAGGGTTGTACTCTCATCTGTTACTTTCACCAATTTCAAATTGCATTCTTTTGGTGTTGAAATACCATTGCAATTTTCCATTTTGAACCTCTTTGAACCTTCCATTCGCTCGATCACGTTTCATTGTAATTCCCAAGAAATGACGAACTTCTCCAACGTCCTTCATTTCAAATTCATTGGAAATTGATTTCTTGATTTTAATGATGTTTTTAAGCAATTTCCCAACTAGAATGAGATCATTAACGTACAAAAGTAAATATACCGTTTCATCTCCCATTCCTCGAATAAATAAACATTGGTCAAATTTTGATTGCGTAAAACCAATGCTAATTATGAATTTTTGAAATTTCTCATTCCAAACACGTGATGCTTGTTTTAGCCCATAAAGTGACTTGTTTAGATTGCAAACGAATCCATCCTTGATAAAACCTTCTGGTTGCTTCATGTAAATTTCTTCGTGAAGGTCCCCATTCAGAAATGCCGTACACACATCCATTTGATGCATTTCATAATCCCGTTTAACAGCCATAGCCAATAATAAACGAACGGTAACCATTCTTGCCACCGGGGAATACGTTTCAAAGAAATCAATTCCCGGTTTTTGAGTAAATCCTCTCGTAACCAATCTTGCTTTGTAATTTGTTGGTCGCCCAAATTCATCACGTTTCCTGGTGTAGACCCATTTCGAACTAACAATTGACCGTCTCGGTGGTACTTCCACCAATGACCATGGTCGATTCTTCATTAACGAATTCATTTCAGTCAACATATGCCATCGCATTCAATGCAAATACGGTAATTTCTTCATTTTATTCATTCAAAAACCGATCGATAGCTGATCCCTCTACATAATCATCATAACGAGCTGGTGGACGACGTTCTCTTCGACGTCGTGATGAAGATGCAACATGTTGATTCAATTCAACATCTTCCCTCACGATCTGATCTTCAATCTCCGCCTCGTCGTCACCACTTACCGATTTATAAGTGCTTGTGTCTTCCACATCAACATCCGACATGGCCTCCGCCTGAACTTCACATTTTTCGACCTCAACAATGGAATGTGAATATTTCTTGAATTTGCACTCATCAAATTTTACATCACGGCAAATAACAATCCGTGAAACATCCGAATCCCACAAACGATAGCCATTTTTCGCATATCCAACCATGGTCATTGGACTCGATTTGTTGTCCAATTTCGTACGCAATGCATCAGGGATATGTACATATGCCGTTGATCCAAATACTCGCACATTTGATAAATTTGGTGTTTTTCCAAATCGAATTTCTGCTGGCGTTTTATTAACATTTAATGCCCGCGTTGGACTTCGATTTGTGACATATGTTGCACTCAATACGGCCTCGCCCCAAAATTTCTTGTCCATTTGAGCTTCTGCAATCATCGAACGTGCCTTTTCGAATAATGTTCGATTCATCCTTTCTGCCACACCATTCAATTCAGGACTATACGGAATTGTATATTCGATTTGTATTCCAGAATTTTTACAAAATCGTTTATATTCGTTAGACTTGTATTCACCGCCATTATCACATCGCAAACGTGAAATTTTTCTCTCAAATTGTGCCGATACCATTTTTGAAAAAACGACAAAATTTTCCAACACCTCTGATTTCTTTTTCATCAGATAAACCATCGTGAAATGGGTAAAATCGTCAACGAATGTTACAATAAAACGATTTCCGTCCCATGTTGGTGGATTGATTGGTCCGCAGACATCGGTGTGAATTAATTTCAATACCCTCGATGATCTCATTCCACCAGAATTATTGAATGGCTTTCGTGTTTGTTTGCCAAAATTACACGGTTCGCATGTACTCCTCAAGTCGTTGTTGAGTAGGCCAATTCCATCCACCATTGATGACAATCGTCGCACATCATTTGAATTTAGGTGTCCCATTCGCCTATGCCAGAGTTCCATACTTGCTTGATTTTTCTTCTTCCCACCGAGTAATGCTCGGCCACTTATTTTGTTTTTCACCTCACAGCTCGTAGCAGCTTCCATTTTGCTATCTTCTTCCAAGTTCTTGAAGACACGATTAACTGCCAATGATTCACGTAAAATATTGTGACGACGCCTACTTGCTTCGTCCCTGCTCACAAAATCACTCCGGTGCACAGCTCTGTTTAACGGGCAACTGAACGAAGAGAGAGAGGGGAATCGATAATTTTTTTTTGTTATCGATCCGTGATAAGAAGATGATTGGACAGTCAAATTTTTATCTCCATTGTGGACAGTCAAATTTTTATCTCCATTGTGGACAGTCAAATTTTTATCTCCATTGTGGACAGTCAAATTTTTATCTCCATTGTGGACAGTCAAGTTTTTATCTCCATTGTGGAGGGTCGTTTTTGTATTTATTTTTATTTATCTCGACGCGAGACGCGTGAAGTTTTTTTTGTGTAAGCCCATAATTGGGATGATTTAAAAAAAAGAATGTGTGCAAAGAATTAAAAATAAAATAAAATAAAAATGAAAATATGAATAAATAAGTCGTTATTTGATAAAAAAAAAAATAAAAATGTAATATTTATTTAAAATTATTAAACAACATAATTAGTTAAATATGTTATGAATAAATAAAAACAATTTTCTTTTTGTATAAAAATAAAAAAAATCATAAGAAATAAATCGTTAATATGTGCTGTTAAAATTGTTACAAAAAAAAAAAAAACGTAACTGATTATTTTGTATTCTATTAAAAATACCTTTTCTATACCATTTTGGTGAATTTGAGAATAATAGAAAAGTAAAAACTCTTGTACTGGTGCATTGTTGAAATAATAATTAATAAATATGAACTTGATTTTGTGAATGAAAATAAAATAAACGTGGTGTGTTTTCTTTCATAAACCCAAAAAGTGCAGTGCTGGGCAAAAGCTTGTCGTCGGGTTCCGTGTTGCAATTGTGTTGCGTTGATGATCACATGGGAGAGTGTTCCGCGTTATTTGCCGTATTTGGTCGAGATTGTTCGAGCTAGTTTTGTCAACGATACATTAAGGCAAGGCTAAATTTGTAAGCCGTTTGTTGCTTATTTGGGTGTTTTCACTAAATACCAAATTATGAGATATATACTGTACTTGGTGAGCTGATATTGGAGTGGTGCCGAATTTCTGCGAGGAGCGGTTTATCACAGTTATTTTCGTTTGAATCCATATGGCATTTTCTGGAACATTGTGATGCATTTAATAAACAATTGAGGGTCATTTGTTGCAGCCGGGTGCAGTTAGCGGTAAAGTTCGTTCATAATTATTTTACATATTTTTTTTTGTTATATTTAATTCCTTCTATTTTTTATAACAGTCATTAATTTCATTAATTCTCATTTTTTCTTAATTAATTTTGTTTGGTAATTAAATTCATTAATTCCTTTAACTTTACTATCTTAATTATTTTTCTTTTTTGATTTTTTTTTTGGTAAATTTAATTGTTTCTATATAAATAATTTTCTTTTGTAAATTTATTTGTATTCTTCATTCTGTTTTTTTTTTTGTTTATATGGTTAATGGTTATCATTTTCCTTTAATTCTTTTGCACACGCGTAGGATCATACCAAGTTTTTTTGCATGTTATTATTTTTATCATTATATAAATGTTACTTTTCAGCTCTCTCTCTTCGTTCATTTCATCCACCGATATGTTCTTGTGAAAGGGAATGATAAGTTTTCATAAAGTTTTCTTTAAAATTTGTCTTTTATCAATTAATTTTCTTTTGTGTTTTTTTTTTTGATATTATTTTGACACTTGTAAATTCTTAATGATGGAGTGTTAGAGAGTTGTGTGGGATGATGCTGTGACTGGGATGATATTCGGAGCTCACTCCAATCTAGTGCTGTTGAAAAAAAAAAAAAAACCGGATATAATGCTTTCAATTTCTTTATGGTCGATTCTTTAGTTTTTTTTTCTTCGTACGCGGTTAGACAAGCTCTCGTCATGCTTGGGAAATTACCACGCCCTAACCCTGAAGCATAGCCAGCTAGAATACCGCGTCCCAAGCCTCTGACAAGAGATTTCTGTTAACGACATTCTAGTATGACCTGGAGTTTAAATGGTCGGTGCTATTTCTGACTAAGTTTTGTAGCACCGTCAAACCCAAGCATACTGGGGTGTCGTTACAGTGGCGCCCAAACAAATTAATGGCTTTCTTTTTTTTCAATTTTCCTAAATTTTTTTTTCTTCTTTCAGTTACAGTTTTTATTTAAGACATTTTTCCTGTTTAATTCATTTAAATTTATTTACATTTCTGGTTTTTGTTTAGTTTTCAGTTCGGCTTGACACCCGCATTTGTAGTTGTTTCCGGCAATTCTGACCGTTTGAATTCACACGAGTGCGCGCGTCAAGCCTTCCTATTCTTGATTCATTGGAGTTATCAACCACCACCGCTTCCACTTTAGTAGTGTAGATTTCGGTTCGGTTATTAGCTTCATTGTTCTCAGTTTAGCATTTCAGATCAAATCATTTCATTTTTTCTATCAATTCATTTTTTTTTGTTCCTATTCTCGGATCATAGAGTTACCAGCCACCATCGCTTCCGCTTTATTAGTGTCGATTTCGATTCGGTTAATAGCTTTATTGTTCCAGTTTAGTAGCACAATTCAAATCAGTTCATTTTTTTTCCGTTCCTATACTCGGACCATGGAGTTATCAACCACCACCGCTTCCACTTTAGTAGTGTAGATTTCGGTTCGGTTATTAGCTTCATTGTTCTCAGTTTATCATTACAGATCAAATCATTTCATTTTTTCTATCAATTCAATTTTTCTTTAGTTCATATTCTCGGATCATAGAGTTATCAGCCACCATCGCTTCCGCTTTATTAGTGTAGGTTTCGATTCGGTCAATAGCTTATTGTTCCAGTTTAGTGACACAGTTCAAATCAGTTCATTTTTTTTTGTTTCATTCCTGTTCTCGAGTCATTGAAGTTATCAACCACCACCGCTTCCGCTTTGTTAGTGTAGATTTCGGTTCGGTTAGTAGCTTCATTGTTCCGAGTTTAGTCTTAGGTTCAGTTTATTCATGTCTTTCTTAATTTCTTTTTGGTTTTCTGTCTTATCTTTGATATTTATTTTTCATCCATTTTCACCTTTTATCTCCGGCACCGGATTTGTGCAACTCTAGGATTGGTGTTCTGGTTTTGAGCATCGAATATCGCCCTGTCATCAGCATCCCCATTATTTTGTAATTTATTTTTCTTCAGGTTAGAGTTAGTTATTGATTTTTATTGATTATTTGTTTTTTTTTCTCTATTCTTATCATTATTACGAATAAAAACTTTAATTTTTTTTATTTTGAAGTTTAATTATTCGAGGATAAGTTAGTTTTTGGTTCTATTATTATTTTCGTTTTTTTTTGGTTATTGGTTTATTGGATACTTTAGATTTTGAATTAAAAATTATAGTTAGTAATTAGTAATAGATTAGAATTTATATTAGTAATAATAGGTTAAGGTTATTATTCAACTTTTAGTTACTGAATTATTATCATAACAATAAATTATCACTTCACGATCTCATTAGTTAAGGTAATTTGATTACGTATATTCCATTTCGCGGACTCAAGATGGCTTGTCTACTGCATAGTGAGCATTTAGAATCGGATGAATTCCTCGTCGAGTGCATAATTCGCAATATTCAAGGTTCATTGCTTACACAAATGAAACAACTCGATGCTAGTTTGGCAACCGAGGCGCTTGATAACAATCTCGCCCCAAAACGTTCACATCAAGCAGCATTGAGTGCACCTAGACGCGAAATTGCAATTTGTACCACCAAGTTAAAACATTTACAAGCCGTTATGCAAGACAATATCACGGACAGCGAGAGCACCTGGGATCCTGAAGCTATAACCTCCCGACTTTGTCACATATCTGGGCGATTGAAAAGAATTTCTTCTTCAAAAACCGTCCAGGCGACCGCTGAAAAGCTCATTGCCTCGTGTGAATCACTTATAGCATTAGTTAGCAAAATTAAATCATCTGAATCCCCTATTAGTGATTCCATAGCTTCCTTAGTGGCCGTAGAGATAGACGATGGGGAAGAGTCCCAATCAGGAAGCGGGACGAGCTCAGATCAAGAAACAGGCCCAAAAGAAAAGATACCTGATAACACGAAACCCACTACTTTGGATGATAGTAGCTTAGGTGATCTTGATGCTAAATTCCCGCCAACGCAGTTCAAATCGAGCTTTGCTCATGAGTTATCGCAACTTCATTCCAGGGATGGGACAATTTCTCAACATTTAATGACATCTCAGGCCCAGTTAAATTCCGTTCGTCCTGCGTTTGATAATAATATACCGTCTACGTCAAATACGTCGATCTATCAACGACCCCAATTAAGGCCTAACCTAAGCTTTGATCCAAGGAGTACACAGACATTTGCCCCACCGATGCCCCGTGTTTCAGCTCCATCTCTGTCATATCCGCCAACACGGTATCCACCACGCGTACAGTTTGATCCAAACCCGGTAACTAATTATCTCCAACCACAACTTTCATCAATGAATGTGAATTTTCAACAACAGTATGTACCAAATCCAAATTATGAGACATTTGCCAATTCAGTTTCTGGTGGACCTCAACGAATTATAAATCCGTCAACGTCGAATTTCCCTCACCCGGTCTGTTCGAACCCTCTCGATTTAGCGGCTCATCAGCTTTCTAGTGAGAATACTCGAAATCCAAATATCAATATCACATCAGCCGTGCCGCAAATGAATAGAGCTACCTACCCACTCAATATCTCCAAATGGAACATATTTTATGATGGATCATCGTCGGATATCACTGTTGAAAAATTCTTTTTCCGTGTAGAAAGACTAGCGTCAACCCATGGCCTAAGCTTGCAGCAATTAGTGCACGATTTGGGCTTTCTTCTAAAGGGTGTGGCGCGTGAGCACTACTGGATCATTCTGGAGAGAAATATTAATTGTAGTTGGGAGGAGCTAAAAGAGGCTTTCATTCATAGATTTCAATATAGAAGAACAGATTATGATATTCGAATCTTAATTGACAGCAGAAAACAAAAATACACTAAAGAGACGTTCATCGATTTCTATTACGATGTGATCAGTTTAGCGCTACCATTGAGGAATCCTTTATCCGAGGCCGATTTAATAGATATCCTTCGTAAAAATATGCGACCAGCACTAAAGGCTCAATTGGCAGGTAATCAATTCGATTCGGTAGCGGCTCTCATAAATAGATGTATTGCAGTTGAAGAGACATGGAGAAGTATCGGTTATACCCCAGAACTTAGCATGAATTTAGGTAGTCGGCATGTCAATGAAGTTACAGCTTCGCAGGCCATGAACACTGATCATAGATACAAATATTCAATCCCATCGTCTATGGACTTCTCTATCCATCCCATAAATATTGAGGCATATAGTTCCCAGAATTCAAGTGTTACAAAAAAATCACCAAGTATCGTCCCCATCAACAGGACAGGGCCTACTTGTTGGAACTGTCATGAAATTGGGCACGTTTTCACGGATTGCAATAAACCTCCTCAACATGTATTTTGTTATGGATGTGGGTCTTCTAATGTATTGAAACCCAACTGCTCAAACTGTACACGGCGACAGGAAAACTTCCCATCGGGAATGAGAGCTGCTGGGTCCCATCATTCCCGTCAACTCGTTCGGCCACCACCCAGACCGACCATGACAGACTCCGCTTCCAATACGGACTCGGAGTTGATGAGTCAACAGAAGAAGTTGTAAATCCAAACCCTTCGCTTCAAAATAAATCTAATGCTAATAGTTCCATTTTCTCCTCGTCTACCGTAAGAACTTCTAAATATTTTAAAACTAAAAGAAGAATTAAACAAAAGCTTTTCAAATCCATTCTGGCTTCGGTATTAGAAGATGACGATCAAGGTGACAACCGTCCGTACGCCATGGTAGCATTATCCGGCATTAATATACGTGGATTATTGGACAGCGGCGCAAATCTCAGTGCCCTTGGTCGAAATGCTTGTGAATTTATTACTCAGCATAAGTTATTCTTGCATCCACTCTCAAGTTTAGTTCAGACTGCAGATGGTGCCGCTCAACGGGTCATTGGGTACATTAATTGTATGGTAAACTATAATGGAAAATCGGCCCAAATGCAAATTTTTGTTGTCCCTGATTTGCAACAGGAACTTTATCTAGGTTGTGATTTTTGGGAGGCTTTCGGTGTAAGACCCGTAATGGTTGAAGAAATACTTAGTCCTGATACTCCAAATAAAACCGATGTGAACCTTAAACAGCTTCCACTCAATATTGTTCAACAGGAGCAACTAAAATTAGTTATTAGCGAATTCCCAAATTCTGAGAAATTAGGTCTCGGTCGAACCTCCTTATTGAGTCACACTATCGATGTAGGCGATGCTCCTCCGGTCAAACAGCGATTCTATCCGGTGTCTCCCGCCGTGCAAAAAGAAATGTATCGAGAACTTGATAGAATGCTGGAACTGGGAGTTATTGAAGAGAGCCAAAGCCCTTGGTGCTCCCCCATGGCGATAGTGCGAAAAGCCAATGGTAAGACAAGGTTATGTCTTGATGCTAGAAAGCTTAATGAAGTTACACGGAAAGACGCTTACCCTCTTCCCCTGATTGAAGGCCTACTAAGTCGTTTAGATAGAGCTAAATATATGTCGAGCCTAGATTTAAAGGACGCGTTCTGGCAAATACCGTTGAACCCCGATAGCAGGGAGAAAACAGCTTTCACGGTGCCAGGACGCCCCTTATACCAGTTTACTGTAATGCCTTTTGGGCTCTGCAATGCGCCTCAGACCTTGTGCAGGTTGATGCACAGGGTAATTCCACACCATCTACAAGACCGAGTTTTCGTCTATCTTGATGATCTACTCATAATGACATCCAATTTTGATGAGCACCTGTCTTTGCTGTCCGAGATAGCATCTCGACTGACTAAGGCAGGCCTCACCATTAATGTAGAGAAAAGTCATTTCTTGCTGAATGAGATCGATTATCTCGGCTATGTGGTTGGTGGGGGTTCCCTGCGCCCTAATCCTGACAAGGTTCGAGCCATTGCAGAGTTCCCTGTTCCTAAAACCGTGAAACAGGTCCGACGATTTCTTGGAGTATCTGGCTGGTATCGTCGTTTCATCGATGGTTACTCAACACTCTCCGCTCCTTTAACTAACCTTCTTAAAAAGGGTCGAAAATTTGATTGGTCCGATGAAGCCCATAACGCCTTTACCGCCCTGAAGTTTGCACTTATCACAGCTCCAGTACTTACCAATCCGGATTTTAATAAAAGATTTTACATCCAATGCGATGCTAGCTCAACCGGAGTAGGAGCCGTTTTGTTTCAAAAATCCGAGACTGGAGAAGACAACCCCATTGCTTTTATGTCGCAAAAACTCAATGCGGCACAGCGCAATTATAGTGTGACAGAGTTGGAGTGTCTCGCTGCCG
Source organism: Tipula helvola (assembly GCA_963556165.1). Taxonomy (NCBI): domain Eukaryota; kingdom Metazoa; phylum Arthropoda; class Insecta; order Diptera; family Tipulidae; genus Tipula; species Tipula helvola. The sequence continues at coordinate 285,106,103 of OY744482.1, forward strand.
TCCTTGCGATTAAAAAGTTCCGTGCTTTCGTTGAAGGATTACCGTTTACTGTGATCACGGACCACGCGAGCCTCACCTGGCTAATGTCCCAAAGAGACTTGTCAGGGAGGTTGGCTCGGTGGAGTCTAAAACTTCAGGGGTATGACTTCGAAATTAAATACCGGAAAGGTTCCCAGAATGCTGTGCCCGATGCCTTGTCTCGCGCATTTATGGATGAAATACAGAAACCTTCGAAAAAATCTGTGGGCTCTCTCCCTGATGATGATCCAATCAATCTTGACCTTGATTCCGAAGCTTTCCTCAGCACCGAATATGGCAAACATGTATCAGATATCCAAAACAATCCGAATAAATCCAATTTAAATATTATTAATGACCGAATTTATATTAGCTTGCCTGACTTATCGGATTCCATACAACCAGATTATCCAAATTTGAAACTCGTTGTACCGGAAAATCTTCGACAAGACTTAATAAGATCTGGCCATTGTCCACCAACGTCAGCTCACCTGGGAATTAATAAGACCATTGAAATTTTAAAGCGTTATTATTTCTGGCCAACGCTAGGAAGAGATGTGCAAAAGTTTGTGTCAGCTTGCGAGACGTGTAAAAGTACCAAGTCAATGAATTATTCCAACCGCCCACCATTAAGCTCTTTACCACCAACGTTTCGTCCATTCCAAAGAATTTACTTGGACTTTATGGGTCCTTATCCACGCTCACGTAGCGGGAATACTTGCATCTTAATTGCTGTGGACCACTTCTCTAAGTTTGTTCTAACTCGTGCTATTCGACAAGCTACGGCTCAGGAAGTAGTCAAGTTCCTCGAGAAAAACATATTTTTGGTATTTGGAGTACCTGAAACGATTGTTACCGATAACGGCAAACAATTTGAGTCGAAAATCCTGGAACAACTACTTGGAAAATATGGTGTTCGGCACATTTTTACTGCTAAATATTCACCCCAGGGAAATGCTTCTGAGCGCGTTAACCGCACTCTGTTAGCGTCGCTTCGAGCGTACATTAAGGATGATCAACGGACATGGGATCAATATTTAGATGCGGTTACGCATGCATTGCGCAATTCGATTCATGAGTCTACCCATTATCCACCATACTTTTTAGTATTTGGTCACCATCCGGTAATGCATGGTTCCGCATATCGTTTATTAAAAGATGTCTATCAGTTAGGTGGCAATTACACCATTGTAGATCACAAACCGGAGGAATTATATCAACTATCCACAAAGATTCAAGAACACCTTCATAATGCTCAGGTAAAAGCACACATTCCTTACAACCTACGAACCAGACTTCCGAAATATAAAATTGGCCAAACTGTTTACGTGAAAAATTTTACACAGAGTGACGCATCTTCATGTTATTCGGCTAAGCTTGCACCTAAATATCAAAAGGGTAAAATTATGCGTTTAGTAGGAAATGTTTCTTGCGAAGTTTCAGATCCAAAAGGGAAATCACTTGGCATCTACCATTTTAAAGATATCAAACTTTAGATTTTCATTTATTGACCCGGATTGCGTGATATTATCTATCTGACCTTCCTTGAAACGTTCTATTTTTTTTTTTTTTTTTTTTTTGTTTCTTCTTTTTTTTTCCTCTTTCAATTGTATAGGCCTGGCTTTTGAGACTTCCTCGGGTGTGGGTCGTCCCCACGACTGTGACGACGCCTACTTGCTTCGTCCCTGCTCACAAAATCACTCCGGTGCACAGCTCTGTTTAACGGGCAACTGAACGAAGAGAGAGAGGGGAATCGATAATTTTTTTTTGTTATCGATCCGTGATAAGAAGATGATTGGACAGTCAAATTTTTATCTCCATTGTGGACAGTCAAATTTTTATCTCCATTGTGGACAGTCAAATTTTTATCTCCATTGTGGACAGTCAAATTTTTATCTCCATTGTGGACAGTCAAGTTTTTATCTCCATTGTGGAGGGTCGTTTTTGTATTTATTTTTATTTATCTCGACGCGAGACGCGTGAAGTTTTTTTTGTGTAAGCCCATAATTGGGATGATTTAAAAAAAAGAATGTGTGCAAAGAATTAAAAATAAAATAAAATAAAAATGAAAATATGAATAAATAAGTCGTTATTTGATAAAAAAAAAAATAAAAATGTAATATTTATTTAAAATTATTAAACAACATAATTAGTTAAATATGTTATGAATAAATAAAAACAATTTTCTTTTTGTATAAAAATAAAAAAAATCATAAGAAATAAATCGTTAATATGTGCTGTTAAAATTGTTACAAAAAAAAAAAAAACGTAACTGATTATTTTGTATTCTATTAAAAATACCTTTTCTATACCATTTTGGTGAATTTGAGAATAATAGAAAAGTAAAAACTCTTGTACTGGTGCATTGTTGAAATAATAATTAATAAATATGAACTTGATTTTGTGAATGAAAATAAAATAAACGTGGTGTGTTTTCTTTCATAAACCCAAAAAGTGCAGTGCTGGGCAAAAGCTTGTCGTCGGGTTCCGTGTTGCAATTGTGTTGCGTTGATGATCACATGGGAGAGTGTTCCGCGTTATTTGCCGTATTTGGTCGAGATTGTTCGAGCTAGTTTTGTCAACGATACATTAAGGCAAGGCTAAATTTGTAAGCCGTTTGTTGCTTATTTGGGTGTTTTCACTAAATACCAAATTATGAGATATATACTGTACTTGGTGAGCTGATATTGGAGTGGTGCCGAATTTCTGCGAGGAGCGGTTTATCACAGTTATTTTCGTTTGAATCCATATGGCATTTTCTGGAACATTGTGATGCATTTAATAAACAATTGAGGGTCATTTGTTGCAGCCGGGTGCAGTTAGCGGTAAAGTTCGTTCATAATTATTTTACATATTTTTTTTTGTTATATTTAATTCCTTCTATTTTTTATAACAGTCATTAATTTCATTAATTCTCATTTTTTCTTAATTAATTTTGTTTGGTAATTAAATTCATTAATTCCTTTAACTTTACTATCTTAATTATTTTTCTTTTTTGATTTTTTTTTTGGTAAATTTAATTGTTTCTATATAAATAATTTTCTTTTGTAAATTTATTTGTATTCTTCATTCTGTTTTTTTTTTTGTTTATATGGTTAATGGTTATCATTTTCCTTTAATTCTTTTGCACACGCGTAGGATCATACCAAGTTTTTTTGCATGTTATTATTTTTATCATTATATAAATGTTACTTTTCAGCTCTCTCTCTTCGTTCATTTCATCCACCGATATGTTCTTGTGAAAGGGAATGATAAGTTTTCATAAAGTTTTCTTTAAAATTTGTCTTTTATCAATTAATTTTCTTTTGTGTTTTTTTTTTTGATATTATTTTGACACTTGTAAATTCTTAATGATGGAGTGTTAGAGAGTTGTGTGGGATGATGCTGTGACTGGGATGATATTCGGAGCTCACTCCAATCTAGTGCTGTTGAAAAAAAAAAAAAAACCGGATATAATGCTTTCAATTTCTTTATGGTCGATTCTTTAGTTTTTTTTTCTTCGTACGCGGTTAGACAAGCTCTCGTCATGCTTGGGAAATTACCACGCCCTAACCCTGAAGCATAGCCAGCTAGAATACCGCGTCCCAAGCCTCTGACAAGAGATTTCTGTTAACGACATTCTAGTATGACCTGGAGTTTAAATGGTCGGTGCTATTTCTGACTAAGTTTTGTAGCACCGTCAAACCCAAGCATACTGGGGTGTCGTTACAATATCCATTTCAAATTCATACAAATTTCCACTGCGCTTTCCGACAATCAACTCAATGTCATCTTTTCGAACATAAACTTGGCCTTGAATGAACATAACATCAAATCCAGCCTTTTCTAGCCGGCTAATTGAGAACAAATTACACTTCAAATCTTTCACATACAAAACATCGTTGATACAGCAATTTCTCTCAAAACCATTTACCAATGTTGTTCCACGAATCATACCAACTTTTGTTGCAAAAATCGAAACACCACTTTTGGCTACACCAATCGATATTGGTTTATTCAAAATTTTCGATTTAATAAACAATGACTCATCAGTTGTCATATGCTCACTAGCACCCGAATCAATATACCATTTGATAGTTGTATTTTCATGACATTCCAATGCATGGCTAACGGTGTTGGCAAAAAATGAAATTTCATCGTCAGCAATATTTGCTTTTCTCATATTTTGTTTTTGGTATTTATTTTGTTCTCGATGCTGCTGATCACGGTTGTCAGTTTTCTTTAACTTCGGGCACTCGAATTTTCGATGACCAAATTGTTTGCAGTAATAGCATTTTGTTTTTCTATCGCTATACATCGCAACATTATTATTATCACGTACACCATCAATAACGTTACTGTTATTTCGTTTGCTTTCAGCATCCAACAATCTGCTGCGAACCAGTTCCATTGTTAACGATTTTGGATCCATTGTTTCAAGTGCCGTTACAACCATATCATACTTCGATGGAAGTGTTACTAATAATGTCACAACAGCCATACGATAATTTGTGTCTCCACCACATGATTTTAGTTCCCGTAAACACTTATCAAAGCGAAGAAAATATTCTTGTAATCTTTCGTCTACACCACATTTCATCAACAACATTCTTTTTCTAATGCCAATTTCACTGGCTATTTACTGTTCAAGTAACAAATCGGAAGTGTGTTTTATTTAATCGTTAATAGTATAAATTTCCTTTGCTTATTCTGTCATCATATTGTTTGTACACTGTTAACAGTTAACAAGTTCATCATAGATGGCAACGCTTTCGCGAAAAATCGTCAATAAGAAACAAAAAAATTAAAAACGCATTCTAGATGATAAAAAAAATTATAAACATTCTCCGTATTTTATTGTCACCAGGGCCCGAATTCCGGTTCGATGACAAATGATAATGAGCAATGACTTAATTTTTTATTTCAACTAGTCGGTTGCATTTTTATTTAGAGTAGGCGAAATAAAAAAACAACGAGCGAGTTCACCCTCAACTCGCAAAAGATTTATGTGAAAACTTTTTTGTATAACTATTGAATCATTTCAAGCCATTTCGTTAAGGCTCAGAAACCCCTCCATAAAGACAGATGTTGTTCGCTCAGTCTTTAAACTAAGTTACATTTTTGGCTCAAAAAGTCAGTAAGTTATAATTCTATTTTTAATTTGGAGGACGAACCTTACTGACAATAATTAAGCATGAACAAAGTACAGTTCTGTTAAGTTAATCACCTAAACCTCCATAGTAGTAAATGGTCACGGCAAACTCACTGAACAAAGCAAAATCAGGTTACACTTCCGTTAAATGATCGTTACAGTACTCGTTCAAAATTCTCAAATAAACATCGAACTCGTACTGTAGTAACTCATTTACCGCCCTTGTAACGTAAATAACAATTACACTTCACAAGCAGAATTTGTGGTCCTTTTACTCGTATGTAATTTTTATTTTCAAAAACACTTGCTGCTGCGGCCATATATAGCAGATATTTTCACAACAAAATAAATTAAAGTAGGCGTTTTTTTTTAGATCTTTTTTTGTATTCGGCTCACGATGTTTTTGAAATGCCGGATGATGCCGGGTGATTGCCTGAGTATGCGTAGATTTTGCATTGATTTTACGTTTTATTTATTTTTTGTACTTGTCGATATTCTCACACATACCAGCAATATTTTTTGTTCGGCATTTTTGTTTCCGTAACCCGATTTCTATAGAATCTTTTACTTACTCCTGCCGCTAAAGATGTTTTCACATCAAAAATCAAGTCATTTCTCTTTTTCATTTATCATTGAACCGGAATTCGGATGCAGGTACCACATTAGACTTATAAAGGCGGAGTCAGTGTTGCGTTCCTTCCTTCCTTCTTTCGTTTTGATTATTTTTGTTTGCGATATCATGGTTGATGAAAAAAATGCAGAACGATTTTGTTGCTATCTATAGGAAAATAATTTAAGTGATTGACATTATTTTTCTATGGTTGAAATTTTTTCATGAATCGATTGTGTTTGGTGATTATTGGTGATTATATTAAGTTTTGTGCGTGTTATTAAATTTATAAAACTATTAATTGTGATTATTTGTAGTTTCTTTCTTTTATACCAAACGAAGTTGTAATATCCGAGAAATACTTAGAGAAAGAAGGAGAATCGGGCATTACGCTAATCTAATATCTGAAATGAGATTACACGATGTCGAGGGGTTCAAAAATTTTCACCGCATGACACCCCAACTGTTTGATGCTCTTTTGCATATAGTTGGACCGGCTATACAAAAGTACGAGGCATTTACTACTAACCCTATTACTCCAGGCGAAAGGTTGTCATTAACCTTACGGTAAGATGCAAGAAAAATTGACATCTTATTTGGTAAAAATGCATGAATTTTTTTTTAATTTATATTCCAGTTATTTGGCAAGCGGAGACAGCATGGTTTCTATTGGCCCATACGGTTATCGAATAGACCAATCAACCACAACTGGCATCATCAGGGAAACGACAGCTGCTATTTGGGAAAAATTAAAAACGGATGTTTTTCCAAATTTATGTTCTGCGACATGGCAAAATATTGCAGCCGAATTTAATTCATCTTGGAATTTTCCGAACTGTTTAGGTGCAATTGACGGAAAGCATGTCGTTGTTCAAGTAAATTAAACTAGTTGACAGAGATGTTTTAAATATTATTCATGTCATTTTACTTTGTTTTTCAGGCATTTGCTAATTCGAATAGTGCTTGCCATAATTATAAGCATTCGCACAGCATAGTGTTGATGGCAGTGTGTGATGCACAATACAAATTTATATTTGTGGATATTGGAGCATCTGGAAGAAATAATGATAGTGGGGTATTTAGACGCAGTGAATTTGGGAAGCGTATAATAAAAAAATGCGAGTCATTGCACATTCCAAATGATGCGGTATTGCCGGGCAGCACAATAATGGCACCATATTGCTTTGTTGGTGATGAAGCATTCCCAGTGCTAACCAATATTATGCACCCATATCCCGGAAGAAGAACAACTATTTTATAGGGTCGTCGAAAATGCTTTCGGCATTCTGAGCTCAAAGTGGCGAATTTTCCGGAAACCAATTATTGCAAGCAGACCTACTGTCGTCAACATAATAAAATCAACAGTTTGCTTGCATAATTGGTTAAGTATGAGGACTAGTGATTCTTACCAGTATTTCGGTAATGATTTTGTGGATCATTACACGCAGAATGGCGATTTAGTGTTGGGCGAAAGGATAGGTGAAGCAAACATCGATGGGTTGCGGAATATCGGACATATGGGATCTAATAATCCAGCTGGCGACGCGGTTCTCATTAGAAATAAATTTGCCAGTTATTTTGCTAATGACAATATCTTACCATGGCAAAACACACAAATGTTAAGCGAATGTTAAAATACATTTTAATTATTTTATTTTTAATAAATTTGTTTATTATTTAAAAATTATAAATTTGCATTTTTATTGTTCTTCTCTCGAGTTATCGGCATAAAATTTGATTGTATTCATAATACCGATCTTGGTTTCTAATGAATATTTATTTGCCACCATCTTAAATTCTTCACCAGCTGAGATAAAAAAGGGTCAATATTCTTACCCTGTAAGTGGTGATTGAGGCGCCCGTTGTGAAATAATTTGATTGTGGCCTTTCATTGTGTCCAGAAGATCAGTTAAAACTGAATCTGGCTTGCTGGTTCTTCTTCTTTTAGGGGCCGGGCTTGCTGCAGGTGTAGCAAATGTAGTCTCTTCGTAATCGTTAATGCCCAGGCTATCTGCCATATCATTAAATAGCTCCTGGAAAACGGTGTCGCTTGAATTAGTGTCCGGTTCAGTATTTTGCTCCAAGTTTGACTCTGTTCCCAAGTAGCACCAAATATCTTTATAGTTAAATGACTCATTCCCGACGTCGAGACAACGCTACAAATTTCAAGAAATTCACATTTTTGATATTGATCTAAATATTTTAAGCTTTTCGTCGGCACGACCACAATGCGACGTTTTATATTACCAATGGGCAGGCCGTTATTTTAAATCTACTTAACAACTTTTGTTTACTATTTTCAACTATTGACCGACTAATAAAACATTATTGTATTTTATATAACCGTGTACCGTCTAATTAATTGTGTGGTCGTAATATGTCGTTTTTAGAGACGCTAGATGGCTTTTTCGTCGTATAAAAAATCAATATCCAACTTAAATGTTTTCTTAAAATTTTGACACGAAGACGAAGTCAAAACTTATATTGACGAAATAATAGCGAGCGAGCATTTAAAATTAGCGGTTCGGTTTGTTTTGTTATTCGTAAACATCACACAAAGAAAATGAAAAATCTACATAATTAAAACATAATTTTATGTACCAATTACAGTAAAAGCCCATTCATTCGCTTAATTAATCGGATTTTTTTTCATTTTCATCTTCATATTATCTCGCATTTTATTTATTTGAGGACTCACGGAAAATCTATTTTGCTTTATAAATATTTTTCAATTTTACGGATTATTTAAATAGATTTCATTTTGCAGTATACACTCGTTTATGTGTAGTTTGTGTAATAATTATATGTAATTATGTAAATTAAATATTACATGAAATAATGCGAAATCGTAGCAAAAATTTCGTATTTTAACAAAACATTCAATGAACCGAAGTATTCGATTATTCGGCATTCCTTCATCCCCAGGCATGTCGGATAAACGGACTTTTACTATAGCTATGGAGTAATATTGGTTTATATATAACTTATTTGTTGTGTAAATATCTAACAGCCGAATTCTTTAAAAATTGGTAACAAAAATAATAAATCGTCGGGAGGATGACTAAACCGTCGGGGTAATAACTTCTTTTGGCAATAAAATAACAACTTTGTAATTTTTGAGCCGTATTGGAATTGGTTTTCAAACTAACTTTTTGGTGGTTTAAATATCTCTTCATCCATATTGTATTAAGAAAATCGCCATTTTTAATTACATATCTATACAAAAATTTGTATTTTTTGAAAATAAAATTATGATTTTCAAACTTTTCATGACTACACATTATTGTAATATCATTATTTTAATGGTGGGGATTATTTCAATACGGTTTAAATTGATTTTAGAAAATTTTAATCAAACTAAAATAAAAATATTTTTGAAAGAACAGAAATATATTTTTAAATAAAAGGAATTTATAAAGCGCATAAGTTTTTAGTTCAGTGATAAGTTCACATTCACGATAAAACTTGCTTGGTTTGTAAAAATATGTCGTATCTTGCCAGATTTTTGTGTTACCATTATTACAGGGAATGTGAATATTACATTTACAATTATTATGAAGTATATTTTCATAAAGTCCTAAATAATGAAATATAAGTTAAAGGAAACAGACATATAATTATTATATTTATAGGATAAAAGAAGACAACATGATTATTTAGGTATTTTATAAAAAATTGTTGTCCCATCTGCTAAAATTTAACCACAACCTGAGACAAAAAAACTTGTTTTACGAACAAAATAGTTGTCAATATATCTATCACCCGACTTGTATTCTATGGTTAATTGGCAAATCGGATAATAGTTATTACGACGTTTTTACAACCCAAGATTTATTCCCCAAAAGCGTTGTAACATAGTTTTGATACTGGTATCTCAACGTCGACCAGCCGACCAGTAGTCATTTAGTCAACCATGGTACAACGTTATCCCAACCCTCTCGTGCTACTTGGGTTGGGCTATAAGTAATAAAAAATACAGTCTTAAAACACTTGTAAATATATACGTCTAATGATTGGTTACCTGTTGTCTTGAAAATTTGTCTAGTGGAGCGTCTCCACTACGTCCTTCTTGAATTGCCGAACTATATCGTTTTTTCAAATTTCGCCACTTAGCTTGAAGATCCTTACCTGAATAAAAATGAAAAAAAAAAATTGGATTCAGGCCATTACATGTACTACAATGTACTAGATACTAAAATACATACTTGATAAATCGAATTGTTGGGCCAAATTGTCCCACACATTTTTTGTTGCCGCATTGTTTTTATATTGCCTGTGGCTCAAGTCGTACAAAATCGGATGTCCCTTCATTAGCTCGATCAACTTTCGCTCGAAATTAAATTCTACAATAAAAATGAAATACAAAATTTTTAGATTAAATAAAATTTGTCAATTATTTACAAAAATTTATAGTTAAGTGAGGTTATGCTCAACAAAACATAAACATAATATATATGAACCAACCAACTTTGAAATAAATTTTACACATAAAAATAAAATTCCACTTATCCATATTTGACGATATTATAATTTATATAATTTCCACGATATAATTTATATTTTAAAAAGTTTAAATTTTAATATAACACTAGTTACACGAACCAAGCCAAGCGCACGTGACAATATGACTAATTGATTTGACATTAGATTTGAGAGCATTTTATTTTCGTCTCGCTCATTTAAATGTCATGTTATCTCTTTCTCGCCATGTTCGTTCCGTCCAAAAGATAAAGTTAAACCAACTTGATGAGAAAAATTCACAAGAAAAGAACCGTCATTTTCAACCAATGAAATTGCTTAAAAAAAATTTGGGACGGAAGGAAGGAACGCAACACTGAATCCGCCTTAAGATTAAAAAAAAACTTAGGATTCAATAAGTTCATAAGATTTGAAAGATTCGCAGGATTCATAAGACTCACAACATTCATAACATTTGGAAACGCATAAGATTCATAAGGTTCATCAAATTAATATAATTCTTAGAATTCCTATGATTCATAAGATTTGTTTAAGTTCATAGAATTAAAAAATTCATAACATTCAAAATATTCTTGAGAGTTCATAAGATTCAATTGATCCACAAGGTTCTTAGGATTCTTAAGATTAACAATGATTCATGAGATTAATAAGATTCACGAGATTCTTAAGATTCAAAAGATTCATAAGATTCACAAGATTCATAAAATTCATGGGATTCATAGAATTCATAAGATTCATAAAATTAATCAAATTAATAAAACTTGTAAGTTGACTAGATTCAAACGACACATAAGATTCATATAAAATTCTTAAGATTCATAAGATTCCTAAAATTAATGAGATTCATAGGATTAATACGATTAATTAAAGTTTTATGAGATTCATAAGGTTTGTAAGATTGGTAAGATTGCAAAGATTCACAAGATTTATAAAATTCACAAGATTAGTAATATTCAAAATTGAGAAAATTTGACAGATTCCTTCATAAGATTCATTTACGTTTATAGAATTCAAAAATGTATAACGTTTAAAATATTCTTGAGAGTTCATAAGATTTTGTTGATCCACAAGGTTCATAAAATTCATAAGATTAATAAGGTATACATGAGATTCATAAATTCATATACGATTCTTCAGATTCAAAAGAAACATAAAACGCAAAAGATTCATAAAATTCGTAGGATTTATAAGATTTATAAGGTTTATAAGATTTTAAAAATACCTCACAGATACTTCATTATACCTCAACCAATCCGCGGCCTCCATTATCGCAATTGAGCCTGAAAAACGCAGCAATAGTCGGGGAGAAGAAATTAGAGGTTCAGTTTCTCACAGAAAACACCACAACCACCCCTACCATCCATTTGGTCACCATTCCTTGCGGTGTGCTCAACTGCCCACAAATCTGCAAATGGAGGACCCACCTAGCTTAGCCTTCACGATCCTGTAAGTCGGTATCTGATCTATCCAGCCAGCGAGCGATTCATCCACACCCAGACTCGACAAAGCCCGAGTTATTACCATCAGTGAAAAGGCACTCTCTATATCCAGAAAGCAGAGTATTTCTCAAATTCTAGGAATTTATCAACAGGGAAAATCATTGAGTGTAGAGTGGTTTCTATTTCTACTGATCTTCTTTTCCAGTACGCATGTTGAGATTTCGCCAATCTTTCCAGCTCAGAGCTTGTAATTTGAGCTTCTATTTGAATTTCTAGTATTTTTAGTAGAAAGGAGCATATATAGGCCTAAAGTTTTTGGGATGGCAATGAGAGCTGTTTCCCGACGGAGGTATAAATATTACGTTTACCTCAGTTCATTTCCCAGGAATGTGGCAAAGTTCCAGGGTACCTCTGAAAATAACTTAAATCCAGAGTAGAGCCAAGTCGATTTCTTGTTGTACATCCACATGAATAATTTCATCAGGTCCAGCTGACTTTTATGGCTTAAAGCTGTTAATTGCCCACACTAACTTCCTCCTGCTTATTATTCGACTTTCAACGCCTGAACCCATAAAAGCTTTCGTTATTTACACTCCGGAAAGTGGATTATCAGTAGTAACTCCAAACATTCAGCACTAGTTGCGGTCTAAAAAACTTCAGGTCGCTGGGGATGACTCGAGATGATGTGACTTGAAGCCAGTACTTTACGTAGTCTCGTAACCTGAGAGGACACCTGTATTTTACCGCACTAGAGCTTCTGGGCACTGATTTTGGCACTGAATATTTCATACTTGTAAGTTCTTAGGACTTCTTAATAGCAGTACTAATCCGCAGCAGTTCTTGTTTTCGTGGTTTTTCTAAAAAGCTCTTTAACGAGAGTTTTGGAGCAGTTTCAACCACCAAGGTGGCTTTTGTTTACCCAAAGCTCTACTTAGAGGAGAAGCTCCCAACATAGCTACATGAAAAGCATATGATAGCTTGTCTACTAAGTCATCCAGTTCCTGTCTAGTTAAAGGGGTTTTGAGCCGGTACTGGCAATGAATTGCCTACAATGGTTTTGAAGGTATCCCAGCCGATTTTAATCCTATTTCTAAACATAGCCCTATTTGTGGCTTCTGTAACCAGTTTATACTGAAAATAGCAGTGATCCGAAAAGGAATAGTCATCAGACACCTTCCAATTCAACAAACTATACTTAATAAAATTTGAGACAATAGAATCAAGGAGTAACTCACTTCTCTCGTTTGTACCCATACTTCCACATATTGTGTAGTGTGAGTTCACATCACTGCCTAGGATGACTCCAACTTTTTGCTTTTGACATCCATTAAAGCATCTCTAAGAAGTAGTTTTCGGGTTTTTAAGAGTCCCGGCCTCTATGTTTTTTAAATGTTCCATAAGAATACCACGAGTAGCGGAGAAAAAATATCCATCTGTGCAGAAACCCACGATGCACAGATAAGGCTACATAATCCGGAGGATGCCAAGTATTCAGATACACCATTAGAGACTGAACTGTAGTTTTTAGACTGGGCCCTAGCCAGGTTGGTTCTCAGCAAGGTACGATTGACACCTTAACACAGCCCAGTTGCCTGTAGTCACTGCGAGGAGGTAACACGAACACCTGTGGAAGCTGCAAGATACGAAGCTGATAACTAGTACCAACTTGACTCCTCCAGTAAAAACGGGCAAACACGTAAATAGAAAACAAAAAAGGCTTAGATGTCTTTGTCTCATCTACATATAGAAAACAAAAAGGTGACAAGACGATAAAATAAAAATAAAAACACGTGAAAGACAAAAAATAAGAACAATAGTCATCCATATTGTTCCAATAGAAAACCAAAAATGTATACACTCTAATCGGTGTGAATAAAATTATGGAAATTTAAATTATATTTTACGAATTAATTGACAGATTCCAATTTTCGTTTTTACATATGTCTAAATATAATTATTGATCTACAAAAATCAAAATTTCCGAGAATGACGAGTTTTCACTTAGGGAATGTAAATTATGTAAAAAAAAAATTACACTGGCTTACATGGAACATCACAAAATTACACCTCTTATAGAAAACTCGTTTAAAATATTGCGGAACCATTAGGTTTCTTTTATATACAGTGGCCTTTAATGGTTCTATTATACAACATAATGATTGTTCAAAGGACGCTTTTTCGTCAAGTTTTATTCACAGATGAATTGATTGTATTAATAAATAAGAAGCGGATTATTTTCTATGAACTCGAGAAGGAAAGGATTTCAGAAGTAGGGGGCGTGTAGCCAATAATTAAATAAGAATAATTCGTATTTTATGTGCTTTCGGAATACTCTGGCCAAACATAACTGTTTGTATGGAATTTTGTTCGTTTACAAAAATATAACCCAGTTCAAACATGTGCCAACAAGCAATCTATTTTAATGTAAATATATCTTTTTTAATCGATTTTCAATGTAAATATTTCCATAACCTAAATTCATCGTTCTTTAAATAGAACGAACGAAGTAGTTTTTATTTACTGGTTTTTAGTATAATCTAGAATTATTAACAAATTGCTCCGCCAATACAATACGTGCATATAGTATAATATAAAATTTAAAGAATTTTCAATCCAACAACTTTTCCATCAAATTTAAGGTTTATATTCACAGGGGAATTTAGGTTTTTATATTGTCAGAAGCAGGATTGTAAATCACAGTAAAACCATATTCAATTTAAATAAAACGCAGCGTAAATATTATACAACAAAACGTGCTATTCACATGGGAATCTATTCAACACAGTAAAAATTGATACTGTGCCTGGGTGTGGTTAATGTCTTCAGATTTTTTTTTTGTCATTTTTTGAATTTTGTCTAGATATTTTTTGATTATCCTACATCTCAACTACACAAAATCCACTTTGTGTATAAAGTAACAACAGTAACACCAGAAAATAAAATTTTTAGTAGGTATTTTTTGTTGTTTTTTGTAAGGAAGATTTCAATTTTACTTGAGGCCGTATTCAATATAATAAAAAAAAATATTTTTTTAAATAACTAGATTAACCGGAGAGATTTTTGTCGAGAGGAAATCAAAATTTATACTTACATGCCTTGAATAAATTTGTGAGTTTTATTTTTGGTTGCCGGTTGTAGCAGCTATATTTTTTTATTTACTTATTTTAAGGATAATAATGTTAAAGTATCTTAACAATTTTTTTATTTTTTCATTTTAAATAAGGAAAGTGTTTTAATCTAGGTTTTAAAATATTATATTTTTGGTTCCAGTTTTAATTATAAAAGTTTATCTGATTGTGGAGTTTAATACATTTGATTTTGATTCTTCAAGAATGCGTTGTGTAATCAAAAAGTTAATTTTTTATTTTAGAAACAAGATTAAATGAGGGGTTTTTTTACGATGGGTACACTTAAATTGCCTTAAACATTTCCCAAATATTGCTTCAACTCGTATCTTTTGTATTGTTATTATTTAAGCTGTATAGAAAATATTTAATTAACTATAGGACATTTTCGACAAAACAAGAATAGCGCTGTGTTTCCTTATAAAATTTGTTAAGATCAATGGTTGGTAACGAAGCCGTATTTGTACAATAATACAGGTAACACAAAGGTAATATAATAGATCCTTTCTAAGATTTCATCTTAGGTACTCCTTATTTATTTTTAGACTAAAATAACAATAATGGACAAAAGTCCGATCATTCAAGATTGTACTTTCTCAAAATAATCAATTAAAAACCAAAATTCTTTGTTCTGTTGAATCACATCAAATTTTTAAGGACGATAAGTAGCATATTTACATATCTTTATAAATAGAAAATGTACTCGTATTATATTCATCTTTTAGGAATGACAAAAGTTTTAAATATTTATAATAAAATAATGTTCTTTAGTATATTGTAGGGCAAACAATGGTTAATTTTCACTGCTTTGCTTAGCTTTGGACAACAAAATTTACAGATTTAAAGAATTCGTGTTTGCTGAAATAGCTTTAGTGAACGCTGTACGCGTTAATGATTTTATCGCAAAAAAAAGCAAATTATTTATTTTTATTTTAAGATATAAGTTCCAAAATTCTATTATATCCACATAATAAAAGAATTTAGATATTTTGAGGGTTTAGGAATCGAGAGGCATAGGAGTCGTGGCTGGGTGCGTGAATGTTTTCTCGACATTATTGTATTGTATTTTGTTATAAGCCTTTTATTGTAATAAACCAAATAAAGCATAGATTTTAAAGTAAACCTTTTAACGAAATTCATGATTCCGGTATATGTGGTCACTTGTTCAATTAAAACCAAAGAATTGTTAAAATATATACCTACTATTAAATATTTTATTTTTTATTTATATTCGTTTTTAATAAATTTCTTCTTATTGTAAAATAAAACTGTTTTCGCTTCAATATCACGATTTCGATACTATAGAGCCATCACCTGTTGATCTATTATTAAATAAATTTGTATTGTTTAACGCTTTATAACTAAATTTGTTTTTGAATTTCAGTGGTCTTTTTGTAAGATATCGATAAACTCTTAGACTTTAACGTCGAAACACTTGCTTGCTAGAGTATCGTGTATATACCCCAATAAAAACGAATATTATAAACGAAACCAAACTACCACATAGAAAACTCAAGGAAAAGTGTTCATTTTTTGGAGTCGATACACTTTGTATACTACTTTTCGGTAGATATATTATAAATGATTTTTCTCTTCATTTTTTCTGATTAACAAGTCCAAAAATGTTGTAAATGCCGTTATTGTTAATATACATACTATATTGTCTACAAAAAGCCGAAAGAATCTATTGATAATTTATAATTTAGTATTTTATAATTTTATAAATTTATAATTTTATAATTTTATAATTTTGTAATTTTGTAATTTTGTAATTTTGTAAATTTGTAATTTTGTAACTTTGTAATTTTGTAATTGTGTAATTTTGTAAATTTGTAATTTTGTAGTTTTGTAATTTTGTAATTTTGTAATTGTGTAATTTTGAAATTTTGTAATTTTGTAATTCTATAATTTTATAACTTTATAATTTTATAATTTTATAATTTTGTAATTTTGTAATTTTGTAATTTTGTAAATTTGTAATTTTGTAATTTTGTAATTTTGTAATTTTGTAATTGTGTAATTTTGTAAATTTGTAATTTTGTAGTTTTGTAATTTTGTAATTTATAATTTTATAATTTTATAATTTTATAATTTTGTAATTTTGTAATTTTGTAATTTTGTAATTTTATAATTTTGTAATTTTGTAATTTTGTAATTGTGTAATTGTGTAATTTTGTAATTTTGTAATTGCGTAATTGTGCAATTTTGTAATTTTGTAATTTTATAATTTTGAAAATTTGTAATTTTGAAATTTTATAATTTTATAAATTTATAATTTTATAATTTTATAATTTTGTAATTTTGTAATTCTGTAATTTTGTAAATTTGTAATTTTGTAACATTTTAATTTTGTAACTTTGTAATTGTGTAATTTTGTAAATTTGTAATTTTGTAATTTTGTAATTTTGTAATTTTGTAATTTTGTAATTTTGTAATTGTGTAATTTTGTAAATTTGTAATTTTGTAGTTTTGTAATTTTGTAATTTATAATTTTATAATTTTATAATTTTATAATTTTGTAATTTTGTAATTTTGTAATTTTATAATTTTGTAATTTTGTAATTTTGTAATTTTGTAATTTTGTAATTTTGAAATTTTGTAATTTTGTAATTCTATAATTTTATAACTTTATAATTTTATAATTTTATAATTTTGTAATTTTGTAATTTTGTAATTTTGTAATTTTGTAATTTTGTAATTTTGTAATTTTGTAATTTTGTAATTTTGTAATTGTGTAATTTTGTAAATTTGTAATTATGTAGTTTTGTAATTTTGTAATTTATAATTTTATAATTTTATAATTTTATAATTCTGTAATTTTGTAATTTTGAAATTTTATAATTTTATAATTTTGTAATTGTAATTTTGTTATTTAGTAAATTTGTAATTTTGTAATTTTGTAATTTTGTAATTGTGTAATTTTGTAATTTTGTAATTTTGTAATTTTATAATTTTGAAAATTTGTAATTTTGAAATTTTATAATTTTGAAAATTTGTAATTTTGAAATTTTATAATTTTATAATTTTATAATTTTATAATTTTATAATTTTATAATTTTATAATTTTATAATTTTATAATTTTATAATTTTATAATTTTATAATTTTATAATTTTATAATTTTATAATTTTATAATTTTATAATTTTATAATTTTCTATGATAATTTTCTAATTTTCTAATTTTCTAATTTTCTAATTTTCTAATTTTCTAATTTTCTAATTTTCTAATTTTCTAATTTTCTAATTTTCTAATTTTCTAATTTTCTAATTTTCTAATTTTCTAATTTTCTAATTTTATAATTTTATAATTTTATAATTTTACAATTTTACAATTTTACAATTTTATAATTTTATAATTTTATAATTTTATAATTTTATAATTTTATAATTTTATAATTTTATAATTTTATAATTTTATAATTTTATAATTTTATAATTTTATAATTTTATAATTTTATAATTTTATAATTTTATAATTTTATAATTTTATAATTTTATAATTTTATAATTTTATAATTTTATAATTTTATAATTTTATAATTTTATAATTTTATAATTTTATAATTTTATAATTTTATAATTTTATAATTTTATAATTTTATAATTTTATAATTTTATAATTTTATAATTTTATAATTTTATAATTTTACAATTTTATAATTTTATAATTTTATAATTTTATAATTTTATAATTTTATAATTTTATAATTTTGTAATTTTTTAACTTTGTAATTTTATAATTTTGTAATTGTGTAATTTTGTAAATTTGTAATTTTGTAGTTTTTTAATTTTGTAATTTTGTAATTTTGTAAATTTGTAATTTTGTAGTTTTTTAATTTTGTAATTTTATAATTTTATAATTTTATAATTTTGTAATTTTGTAATTTTGTAGTTTTGTAATTTTATAATTTTATAATTTTATAATTTTATATCATAATTTTATACATAATTTTATAATTTTATAATTTTATAATTTTATAATTTTATAGTTTTATAATTTTATAATTTTATAATTTTATAATTTTATAATTTTATAATTTTATAATTTTATAATTTTATAATTTTATAATTTTATAATTTTATAATTTTATAATTTTATAATTTTATAATTTTATAATTTTATAATTTTATAATTTTATAATTTTATAATTTTATAATTTTATAATTTTATAATTTTATAATTTTATAATTTTATAATTTTATAATTTTATAATTTTATAATTTTATAATTTTATAATTTTATAATTTTATAATTTTATAATTTTATAATTTTATAATTTTATAATTTTATAATTTTATAATTTTATAATTTTATAATTTTATAATTTTATAATTTTATAATTTTATAATTTTATAATTTTATAATTTTATAATTTTATAATTTTATAATTTTATAATTTTATAATTTTATAATTTTATAATTTTATAATTTTATAATTTTATAATTTTATAATTTTATAATTTTATAATTTTATAATTTTATAATTTTATAATTTTATAATTTTATAATTTTATAATTTTATAATTTTATAATTTTATAATTTTATAATTTTATAATTTTATAATTTTATAATTTTATAATTTTATAATTTTATAATTTTATAATTTTATAATTTTATAATTTTATAATTTTATAATTTTATAATTTTATAATTTTATAATTTTATAATTTTATAATTTTATAATTTTATAATTTTATAATTTTATAATTTTATAATTTTATAATTTTATAATTTTATAATTTTATAATTTTATAATTTTATAATTTTATAATTTTATAATTTTATAATTTTATAATTTTATAATTTTATAATTTTATAATTTTATAATTTTATAATTTTATAATTTTATAATTTTATAATTTTATAATTTTATAATTTTATAATTTTATAATTTTGTAATTTTATAATTTTATAATTTTATAATTTTGTAATTTTGTAATTTTGTAATTTTGTAATTTTATAATTTTATAATTTTATAATTTTATATCATAATTTTATAATTTTATAATTTTATAATTTTATAGTTTTATAATTTTATAATTTTATAATTTTATAATTTTATAATTTTATAATTTTATAATTTTATAATTTTATAATTTTATAATTTTATAATTTTATAATTTTATAATTTTATAATTTTATAATTTTATAATTTTATAATTTTATAATTTTATAATTTTATAATTTTATAATTTTATAATTTTATAATTTTATAATTTTATAATTTTATAATTTTATAATTTTATAATTTTATAATTTTATAATTTTATAATTTTATAATTTTATAATTTTATAATTTTATAATTTTATAATTTTATAATTTTATAATTTTATAATTTTATAATTTTATAATTTTATAATTTTATAATTTTATAATTTTATAATTTTATAATTTTATAATTTTATAATTTTATAATTTTGTAATTTTATAATTTTATAATTTTATAATTTTGTAATTTTGTAATTTTGTAATTTTGTAATTTTATAATTTTATAATTTTATAATTTTATATCATAATTTTATAATTTTATAATTTTATAGTTTTATAATTTTATAATTTTATAATTTTATAATTTTATAATTTTATAATTTTATAATTTTATAATTTTATAATTTTATAATTTTATAATTTTATAATTTTATAATTTTATAATTTTGTAATTTTATAATTTTATAATTTTATAATTTTGTAATTTTGTAATTTTGTAATTTTATAATTTTATAATTTTATAATTTTATATCATAATTTTATAATTTTATAATTTTATAATTTTATAATTTTATAGTTTTATAATTTTATAATTTTATAATTTTATAATTTTATAATTTTATAATTTTATAATTTTATAATTTTATAATTTTATAATTTTTATAATTTTATAATTTTATAATTTTATAATTTTATAATTTTATAATTTTATAATTTTATAATTTTATAATTTTATAATTTTATAATTTTATAATTTTATAATTTTATAATTTTATAATTTTATAATTTTATAATTTTATAATTTTATAATTTTATAATTTTATAATTTTATAATTTTATAATTTTATAATTTTATAATTTTATAATTTTATAATTTTATAATTTTATAATTTTATAATTTTATAATTTTATAATTTTATAATTTTATAATTTTATAATTTTATAATTTTATAATTTTATAATTTTATAATTTTATAATTTTATAATTTTATAATTTTATAATTTTATAATTTTATAATTTTATAATTTTATAATTTTATAATTTTATAATTTTATAATTTTATAATTTTCTATGATCCCGTGTGGGGTTGGCTAGCTCCCCCATCGGGCGCCTCCCCAGGTGGCGGATAGGGGACAGCCCGCCAGATATGGCAGGTACCGGGGAAATCAAATACCCGGGGTGGACCAAAAGCTAGCACACCCAAGCTAAGGTGGCACTACATACGCCGATAGCTGCATGGCTAAGGGGATGCTTAGTCGCAAGTATGTGAACTCCGGTTTTAGGCGACTTCCGGTTTAAATCATAGCCTTCCTATGATAACGCAGAGCTCTGTCATAGGTGACCTTTTTTTTCTCGTGCTACTCGTGGGAACAGAAATGAAAACAATCAATAAATTAATTAATGAAAAGGAGGATGGCGCTTCTCTAATAGCGCCGCAGCAGCCAAGTGGCTCCGTGGATATGCATGGAGGAACGGTAGAAATGGTAGACCTTACAAGTGCTGAGGAAAACGTTGAAAACATTTTTAAAAAAGACGCAAGAATACAGAGGACCCCTCCATCTACTAAAATAGGAGAAACCTCAGTGGACATGGTGAGTGAGAACGATACGCCACAGCGCAGTGTCAAAGGCAGATCAGCGGTGCTAGGCCTGAATATGGCTAATGCTGCCAGTAGTCCGCTTAGGACGTCGACGATACCACAAGAGGATTCAGCTCAGACAAAAGAGCATGCGATGCGTAGAAATACTGAAGAAGCAGTGGATAGTGGGCCGGCTAAGGAAAAGCAGCTGATTTTGAAATGCAAAGCCATTATTAAAAAAATGAAGAAAGCAACGGACAGACAGAAAAACATATCTAATGATGTTAAACTGGGGCTTGTGGAACTAGAAGATGCGATCGACGCTGTCGCTTATGGTATCACATACTTGCGCGCGCCGGTTACCCAAATGGTCAGGTCGTCCGAGATCTCACAGTTGGAACAAACTACGGAGCGGGGCACGATTACCCCGTCAGGAAGCGTAAAAAGAACTGCCTCTAGCCCAGCTGAAAAGAATGAAGAAAAGAGGTTGAGGGAAGTAGCGCTCACGGACGGGTGGGAAAGAGCAGAGTCCAGAAGGGAAAAAAGTCTCTGGAAAAAGCATCAAATGGAGGCTGAAAGACGGTGCTCGGAAAGCACAAACCCTAAGCCCGTTGCTATTTCTGGTGCGCAAGAGAGGCCCAAGAAACGACGCACAAAGGTCCGTCCTGACGCCCTGCTAGTTAAACCGGCGGAGGGCCAAACATACGCAGATGTCCTAAAGGAGTTACGGAGTAAAGTAAAGCCGGATGAAGCGGAAGCGGAGGTGACAGCAATCCGCCAGACAAGAGCGGGCGAGGTGCTCATAGAACTCGGCCAAAAAACTAAAAGTATGGAAGGCTTCCGGGACTTGCTGAGCAGTACCTTGGGTGAGAAAGGCCGAGTAGTTAACCTTGGGACCAAGATGACAGTAGAAATCCGCGATCTTGATTCCTACACAGGGAAGGAAGAGGTAACGGAGGCAATTAAGCGGGATGTACCGGAGGCAGAGGAAGTAAATGTTATGCTCTTCCCGTGCGCCAGAGAGCAAAAGGTGGCAGTGGTGGTAATGAGTGGAAAAGCAGCCTTGAAATTAATAAACAAAAGGAAAATTAAAATAGGGTGGACCGTTTGCAGAGTTCGGGAACGAGCCGTGGCAACGCGGTGCTTTAAGTGCCTTGGGTATGGGCATGTGGCCAGAAATTGCGATGGGCCGGACAGAAGCAAACTTTGCTACAGGTGCCTTGGCGCCGACCACAAGGCGAAAACCTGCACAGCCGTAGGCCGTTGTATGCTTTGTGAGGAAAAAGGTGTCAGCCAAGAAGAAGTAGCACACGCTCCAGGAACCGGAAAATGCAAGGTGTATCGGGAGGCTCTCCAGGAGGCCAAGAACCGAATATGATGCGTATAATTCAAGGGAACATGAATCGCAGCAAGACCGCTGACTATCTCTTGCAGCAGCTGGCAATTGAGAACGGAGCTGACCTGCTTTTATTAAGTGAGCAGTACCAAAATAAGCAGTCGCCTTATTGGATCTCGGACCTTCTGGGGACGGCTGCTATTTGGGTATTAAATGGAGGAGTGGATATCGAAAGGCATGGCGCGGGCAGAGGTTTTGTATGGATCAAGAGTAAGGGTACAACTTACTTTAGTTGTTACTTTACCCCAAATGAAGCGATTGCGGATTTCCGCTCAAAGCTAGATGCCTTGGAAGATGAGATCCTACAGACAACAGGACATATGGTGGTAGCTGGAGACTTTAATGCCAGAGCCCTTGAGTGGGGGATGCCACGCCCAGATACGAGAGGCAGGCTTATATTAGAGATGGCCGCCAGAGTAGGACTGCTAGTTATGAACGTTGGGACGGTCACAACATTTCGCCGCCCTGGCTGTATGGGAACAATCCCTGACATCACTCTTGCGTCTGAGGGACTTGTGCCACTCGTCCATAAGTGGAGAGTACTGGAAGACTTCAATGGGAGCGATCACCAATACATCAACTTCCAGATAGGCGATGAACGGCAGTTGCGAGTAAAGGAAAAACCTCTTAGGTGGAACTTGCGGCAGCTCAATGTTGAGGCGTTTGAAAGGGAGCTTGCCAAGGGCGTGCCGTTGATGGAGACAATAGGTGAATGTGAAAGATCTGCAGCTGAGGCCCTGATCGCTCATACCATGTGCCTTATCACCTCGGCGTGCGAGGTATCCATGCCAAGGAAAAAACCGCGACACGGTAAGCCGCCTGTTTATTGGTGGACGACTGAGATATCAGAGATACGGAAAAAATGTCTCATGCTGCGGCGCAAAGCGCAACGTGCAAAGAACCGAGCAGAAGCAAATAGCATGTCTTCCGAGTATAAAGGGGCAAAGAGGCAAAGAAGGAACTTCGACGAGCAATCAACCACAGCAAAGCGTGCTGCTGGAGAGTTCTAACAGAGGACATAGACCGTGACCCATGGGGCCTGGGTTACAAAATTGTCACGAAAAAGCTCGGTGCCCAGAGGCCAACAAGTGTTATGGATTCGCGCACAATGGGAACGATTATATCAGCCCTCTTCCCAAATCACCCAGAACGAGCTGCAAGGCAATTTCGCGAACAAGTAGACGTTCCCCTTTTTTCCGAGGAGGAACTGGAGGAAGCTGTTTTATCCGCAAAAAATCGGAAAACTCCTGGGCCCGATGGAATACCAAACGAGGTATTAAAAATGGTGTATCGACAGGATCGCAGTATATTGCTGAATTTGTTTAATACATGCTTGACAGCGGGCGTCTTTAGTTCTCGCTGGAAATGTGCGAAGCTTGTGCTTATTCGCAAGGGCAATGGCGATCCCGGGCTTCCATCGTCCTATCGACCTTTATGTATGCTTGATACTGTTGGTAAAGTTTTCGAGAAGCTTATCAGGTCGAGGCTTAACGCCGCGATCAAGGCAGCAGGGGACCTCTCACCCAAGCAGTATGGGTTTCGAGCGGGCCGATCCACTTTGGATGCGATCCAGGAGGTTGTAGAAGCGGTTAAGAGAGCAGAGCAGCATAATCACTTTTCAAAGCGGATTGTTTTGTTAGTGACGCTCGATGTGAGGAACGCATTTAATTCTGCGAGTTGGGGGGATATGCTGGGCGCGTTGGAGCAGTCTTTTAAAATACCGGAGTACCTCATAAGGATACTGGACGATTATTTAAAGGACCGAACCTTGACGTATGAGACTGAAGAGGGGAAGCGAAAGATAGCAGTTACAGCAGGAGTGGCCCAGGGATCAGTATTAGGACCTGACCTCTGGAATGCCTCGTATGACAGTCTGCTTCGAACCGAGATGCCAGATGAAACTCTACTGGTTGGGTACGCGGATGATGTCGCGGCACTAATCGCTGCCCGGGATACAAAGCAGGCCCAATTTAAGCTAAATCAAGTCATGAGAGCCGTGATGAGCTGGATGTCGACGCATGGGTTATCTCTAGCGCTTGAGAAGACCGAGATAGTGGTCCTCACAAAAAAAAGGATACAAACCGCGTTACCAATGTGGATTGGCAATGAAGTGGTCGAGACGAAGCCAGCAGCAAAATATCTAGGTGTCATGATCGACTCGAAAATGACTTTCTTTGAGCAGATCAAGAAAACAGCAGACAAGGCTGCGAAAGGGGTCACGGCTCTAAGCCGTCTCATGGCAAATGTTGGCGGTCCAAAAGCAAGTAAACGACGTCTTTTAATGTCCGCGGTTCAGTCCGTTCTGCTCTACGGTGCTGAAATATGGGCCGATTCCCTTAGCAAGGAAATGTATAGAAAACGCCTAGCACAAGTGCAAAGACGCGGTGCTTTAAGGGTTGCCTCGGCATACCGCACGGTATCTGAGCCTGCGGTATTGGTAATAGCTGGGACGATCCCAATTGAACTACTAGCCAGGGAAAGGCAAGCAGTTTATCGCCGGGCTGATGAATTAAATAAGAGAGCTGCGAGTCTACAGGAGAGGTCCCGCACTATTGAGTTATGGCAATCGGCTTGGGAACTAGAGGCTAGAGGAAGATGGACAGCGAGGCTTATAGAGCAGGTGAGCCCCTGGATCGAGAGGACGCACGGAGAGGTTGGATACTATCTGACGCAGTTCCTGAGTGGCCACGGATACTTCCGATCATATCTCTTTAGAATGCGGAAGGTGACGTCAGCAGAATGCCTGTACTGCCCAGGTAGTATCGACGATGTGGAGCACACATTCTTTTGGTGCCTGGCATGGGAGGAGCGGAGAATAAGATTGGAAATGGAGGTGGGGGCATGGTCTCCGGAGACAGCAGTGGAGATTATGCTGCGAAGCTCGGTCTGGTGGGAGCTCGTTTCAAGGTTCATAGAGGAGATATTAAGAACAAAAAAGGAAGATCTAGATAGATTTCCGTAGTACAGGAGACAGCTCGGGGAGCATAGGAAAAAAAAACGGTCTACCCCGAAGTAATGTGATAAACGGTCCCAGGGTAGTCCGGTAGAGGGGGGAAGGTGTTTTTAGTCGGTAGGGCAGAAATGCGAGTCCGACACTCTGTGCGTAAATGGCATTTTCACCTTCCCCAGAAAAAAAAAAAAAAAAAAAAAAAAAAAAATAATTTTCTATGATAATTTTCTAATTTTCTAATTTTCTAATTTTCTAATTTTCTAATTTTCTAATTTTCTAATTTTCTAATTTTCTAATTTTCTAATTTTCTAATTTTCTAATTTTCTAATTTTCTAATTTTCTAATTTTCTAATTTTCTAATTTTCTAATTTTCTAATTTTCTAATTTTCTAATTTTATAATTTTACAATTTTACAATTTTACAATTTTATAATTTTATAATTTTATAATTTTATAATTTTATAATTTTATAATTTTATAATTTTATAATTTTATAATTTTATAATTTTATAATTTTATAATTTTATAATTTTATAATTTTATAATTTTATAATTTTATAATTTTATAATTTTATAATTTTATAATTTTATAATTTTATAATTTTATAATTTTATAATTTTATAATTTTATAATTTTATAATTTTATAATTTTATAATTTTATAATTTTATAATTTTATAATTTTATAATTTTACAATTTTATAATTTTATAATTTTATAATTTTATAATTTTATAATTTTATAATTTTATAATTTTATAATTTTATAATTTTATAATTTTATAATTTTATAATTTTATAATTTTATAATTTTATAATTTTATAATTTTATAATTTTATAATTTTATAATTTTATAATTTTATAATTTTTTAATTTTCTATGATAATTTTCTAAACGGTCTACCCCGAAGTAATGTGATAAACGGTCCCAGGGTAGTCCGGTAGAGGGGGGAAGGTGTTTTTAGTCGGTAGGGCAGAAATGCGAGTCCGACACTCTGTGCGTAAATGGCATTTTCACCTTCCCCAGAAAAAAAAAAAAAAAAAAAAAAAAATGATAATTTTCTAATTTTCTAATTTTCTAATTTTCTAATTTTCTAATTTTCTAATTTTCTAATTTTCTAATTTTCTAATTTTCTAATTTTCTAATTTTCTAATTTTCTAATTTTCTAATTTTCTAATTTTCTAATTTTCTAATTTTCTAATTTTCTAATTTTCTAATTTTCTAATTTTCTAATTTTCTAATTTTCTAATTTTCTAATTTTCTAATTTTCTAATTTTATAATTTTACAATTTTACAATTTTACAATTTTATAATTTTATAATTTTATAATTTTATAATTTTATAATTTTATAATTTTATAATTTTATAATTTTATAATTTTATAATTTTATAATTTTATAATTTTATAATTTTATAATTTTATAATTTTATAATTTTATAATTTTATAATTTTATAATTTTATAATTTTATAATTTTATAATTTTATAATTTTATAATTTTATAATTTTATAATTTTATAATTTTATAATTTTATAATTTTATAATTTTATAATTTTATAATTTTATAATTTTACAATTTTATAATTTTATAATTTTATAATTTTATAATTTTATAATTTTATAATTTTATAATTTTATAATTTTATAATTTTATAATTTTATAATTTTATAATTTTATAATTTTATAATTTTATAATTTTATAATTTTATAATTTTATAATTTTATAATTTTATAATTTTATAATTTTTTAATTTTCTATGATAATTTTCTAAACGGTCTACCCCGAAGTAATGTGATAAACGGTCCCAGGGTAGTCCGGTAGAGGGGGGAAGGTGTTTTTAGTCGGTAGGGCAGAAATGCGAGTCCGACACTCTGTGCGTAAATGGCATTTTCACCTTCCCCAGAAAAAAAAAAAAAAAAAAAAAAAAATGATAATTTTCTAATTTTCTAATTTTCTAATTTTCTAATTTTCTAATTTTCTAATTTTCTAATTTTCTAATTTTCTAATTTTCTAATTTTCTAATTTTCTAATTTTCTAATTTTATAATTTTATAATTTTATAATTTTATAATTTTATAATTTTATAATTTTATAATTTTATAATTTTATAATTTTATAATTTTATAATTTTATAATTGTATAATTTTATAATTTTATAATTTTATAATTTTATAATTTTGTAATTTTTTAACTTTGTAATTTTATAATTTTGTAATTGTGTAATTTTGTAAATTTGTAATTTTGTAGTTTTTTAATTTTGTAATTTTGTAATTTTGTAAATTTGTAATTTTGTAGTTTTTTAATTTTGTAATTTTATAATTTTATAATTTTATAATTTTGTAATTTTGTAATTTTGTAATTTTGTAATTTTATAATTTTATAATTTTATAATTTTATATCATAATTTTATAATTTTATAATTTTATAATTTTATAATTTTATAATTTTATAATTTTATAATTTTATAATTTTATAATTTTATAATTTTATAATTTTATAATTTTATAATTTTATAATTTTATAATTTTATAATTTTATAATTTTATAATTTTATAATTTTATAATTTTATAATTTTATAATTTTATAATTTTATAATTTTATAATTTTATAATTTTATAATTTTATAATTTTATAATTTTATAATTTTATAATTTTATAATTTTATAATTTTATAATTTTATAATTTTATAATTTTATAATTTTATAATTTTATAATTTTATAATTTTATAATTTTATAATTTTATAATTTTATAATTTTATAATTTTATAATTTTATAATTTTATAATTTTATAATTTTATAATTTTATAATTTTATAATTTTATAATTTTATAATTTTATAATTTTATAATTTTATAATTTTATAATTTTATAATTTTATAATTTTATAATTTTATAATTTTATAATTTTATAATTTTATAATTTTATAATTTTATAATTTTATAATTTTATAATTTTGTAATTTTATAATTTTATAATTTTATAATTTTGTAATTTTTTAATTTTGTAATTTTGTAATTTTATAATTTTATAATTTTATAATTTTATATCAAATTTTATAATTTTATAATTTTATAATTTTATAGTTTTATAATTTTATAATTTTATAATTTTATAATTTTATAATTTTATAATTTTATAATTTTATAATTTTATAATTTTATAATTTTATAATTTTATAATTTTATAATTTTATAATTTTATAATTTTATAATTTTATAATTTTATAATTTTATAATTTTATAATTTTATAATTTTATAATTTTATAATTTTATAATTTTATAATTTTATAATTTTATAATTTTATAATTTTATAATTTTATAATTTTATAATTTTATAATTTTATAATTTTATAATTTTATAATTTTATAATTTTATAATTTTATAATTTTATAATTTTATAATTTTATAATTTTATAATTTTATAATTTTATAATTTTATAATTTTATAATTTTATAATTTTATAATTTTATAATTTTATAATTTTATAATTTTATAATTTTATAATTTTATAATTTTATAATTTTATAATTTTATAATTTTATAATTTTATAATTTTATAATTTTATAATTTTATAATTTTATAATTTTATAATTTTATAATTTTATAATTTTATAATTTTATAATTTTATAATTTTATAATTTTATAATTTTATAATTTTATAATTTTATAATTTTATAATTTTATAATTTTATAATTTTATAATTTTATAATTTTATAATTTTATAATTTTATAATTTTATAATTTTATAATTTTATAATTTTATAATTTTATAATTTTATAATTTTATAATTTTATAATTTTATAATTTTATAATTTTATAATTTTATAATTTTATAATTTTATAATTTTATAATTTTATAATTTTATAATTTTATAATTTTATAATTTTATAATTTTATAATTTTATAATTTTATAATTTTGTAATTTTATAATTTTATAATTTTATATCATAATTTTATAATTTTATAATTTTATAATTTTATAATTTTATAATTTTATAATTTTATAATTTTATATCATAATTTTATAATTTTATATCATAATTTTATAATTTTATAATTTTATAATTTTATAATTTTATAATTTTATAATTTTATAATTTTATAATTTTATAATTTTATAATTTTATAATTTTATAATTTTATAATTTTATAATTTTATAATTTTATAATTTTATAATTTTATAATTTTATAATTTTATAATTTTATAATTTTATAATTTTATAATTTTATAATTTTATAATTTTATAATTTTATAATTTTATAATTTTATAATTTTATAATTTTATAATTTTATAATTTTATAATTTTATAATTTTATAATTTTATAATTTTATAATTTTATAATTTTATAATTTTATAATTTTATAATTTTGTAAATTTGTAATTTTTTAACTTTGTAATTTTATAATTTTGTAATTGTGTAATTTTGTAAATTTGTAATTTTGTAGTTTTGTAATTTTGTAATTTTGTAATTGTGTAATTTTGTAAATTTGTAATTTTGTAATTTTTTAATTTTGTAATTTTGTAATTGTGTAATTGTGTAATTTTGTAATTTTGTAATTTTATAATTTTATAATTTTATAATTTTATAATTTTATAATTTTATAATTTTATAATTTTATAATTTTATAATTTTATAATTTTATAATTTTATAATTTTATAATTTTATAATTTTATAATTTTATAATTTTATAATTTTATAATTTTATAATTTTATAATTTTATAATTTTATAATTTTATAATTTTATAATTTTATAATTTTATAATTTTATAATTTTATAATTTTATAATTTTATAATTTTATAATTTTATAATTTTATAATTTTATAATTTTATAATTTTATAATTTTATAATTTTATAATTTTATAATTTTGTAATTTTGTAATTTTGTAAATTTGTAATTTTTTAACTTTGTAATTTTATAATTTTGTAATTGTGTAATTTTGTAAATTTGTAATTTTGTAGTTTTGTAATTTTGTAATTTTGTAATTGTGTAATTTTGTAAATTTGTAATTTTGTAATTTTTTAATTTTGTAATTTTGTAATTGTGTAATTTTGTAATTTTGTAATTTTATAATTTTATAATTTTATAATTTTATAATTTTATAATTTTATAATTTTATAATTTTATAATTTTATAATTTTATAATTTTATAATTTTATAATTTTATAATTTTATAATTTTATAATTTTATAATTTTATAATTTTATAATGATTTTATTTTTATAATATAATTACTTCATATTGTAAACTACTCCGTTCTTCCTTTCAACAGGAACTTTATCCTTCAATTCAGTGAAAACGTTAGGTAATTTATTAGGCCTCCTATGTGTCCTTTTTGTTATACGTTTTTGTTATTAATTGTTGAATTAATTTCACCGGGCAGCTATTACTTTATAAAATATTAGTTACTAAAAGTTACATTTTTTCGCCTTGTATCACTTAGGAACAACACTCTTTTTACAAATGAGATAGCTACATTGTACTTCATATTATACGGGTGTTAGCAAAGCAACCTTGATTATACAAGCCATAATCTAAAAAACGAAGCTTTTATAAAGGAATTAGAAACGCGGAAAAAACCAAACTTTTCATAGTAAAACACACAAAACATATGGGAAATCACTTTTTCTCCGAAGACAAATTTGTAAATGAAAACGTTGCAAATTCTCAATTATGATTTCTGAAATATTTTCATAAATGTTTGAATTTCAACATATATAAATCTCGTTTAAGTAAATCGTTCTCATTTTCTTGTAATAATTGGTTTATTTAAACCAAAATATAAAAAAAAGTTCATAACAACGGCTTTCTGGTCAAATTAAAAAGAAAAGCTTACTACAAATCGTGTGCATTAAGCCAATATACATAGATGGCAGTGGGCAGTAAACATTTTGAAAAACCGTACCAAAAATCGCCACTTGGGGAAATTTAAGTTCAAAAATTGTAAGAAAATCAAAATAAATTCTCAAAATATTAAGAACGTGTCATAATTTTGTGATTAAACAATTTTTTTCGTATTTTTCTGTATAAATCTGAGACATCTAACGTACACTAGTAAAACTAAAGATAAATGTAGCAAGTATTATTTTAATTCGTCAGAGCCAACTTTGATGTATTTTTCAAAATGAAAGTTCGAAAAATATATTTTAGAAATAATTTAATTTTAATGTTTCTGCAATTAATATTTACTTAATACCAATAAACCCTTCCTGTATATTGTTGCTAAAGATATGTAGAACACTTTTGTATAAAAATTTTGTAACATTTTTGCTTTTTTCAATAAAAAACTTGAAGCTAAAAAACACCATTTTTACTATGGAT
This sequence comes from Tipula helvola, assembly GCA_963556165.1. Classification (NCBI taxonomy): domain Eukaryota; kingdom Metazoa; phylum Arthropoda; class Insecta; order Diptera; family Tipulidae; genus Tipula; species Tipula helvola. The sequence continues at coordinate 285,138,386 of OY744482.1, forward strand.
TCCTATGGAAATTAGTGAAAAGTTATACCACTAAAAAAGCTTCGAAAAAATACGTCATAATGATTATGGCTCTATACTCTAGAAGGCTCTGGTGTTAGACATGAAATTGAGCATTCTATTCGATGCAGTATCTTTACTATAACAATTTATGGTAATGGTGCTGTTGCCACGAGTCAATCTCATATCCAAAAAGAGGACCTTTTTTCAATTCTCTGGTGAATTTCAAATATAAGGTTATAAATTTTAAATTTTACATTTTTAATTTTTAATTATTAATTTTTAATTTAAAATTGTAGACTGTCGCTAGAAGGAAAAATTAATTTAATGGTTCCAAATAAAGACCGAGGTGCAATTAGACACAGAAGTTCAGAAATTTGTAAACGATATACAGCAATCAGCTTGGGAATATACCCCTGAAATTAAAAAGAAAATCAAGAGAAATAACTCCTTATAAAAATTAGGGAACTCCTAGCAGAAGAAATAATAGCGAGAAGACTATGGCATCAAAAAAGGGCCCCCAACAAAAAACTATGTCATTTGAACAATCACTCAACAATTAAGAAAAGAAATCAAAGAATTGAAAGATGAATCAATTCTGATTATTCTCATTTGAAAGCAACCAAAATAATTAAAAGATTAATAATGCAGATTCCTCCAATAAGAATAGTAGACGAAAAATGGGCTTAGAACAATGAAGACAAAGCTCGAGAATTTGCTACATGAAAACGAAACGTTGGAAGAAGAGATAATAACTGAACAAGCTGTGCAAGAATGTAAAGAAATCCTACCGGCAACGCCAAAAGAAGTGATGCGTGAGATAAAAGTAAATATGAATACGTAAAAGGCTCCTGGTTACGATTTGATTACTGCAGAAGTCTTAAAAGAACTGCCAAGGAAAGCTCTGATGAAGCTCACCAACCTTATAAATGCAGCACTTAGAATCAAATGTGTACCAAGCTTGTGGAAAATTGCAGAACAATTATGATCCCAAAACCTGGAAAACTACCACACATATCCTCATCTTAAAGGCCAATTTCGCTATTGCCGGTCATGTCCAAACTCTTTGAGAAGCTTCTGGTAAAAAAGTTAAATCAGATAACCGAGAGTAAAAACTTGATCTCAAATTATCAGTTCGGTTTTCGTAACCAACACTCAACAATTGATCAAGTTCCTAGAATAACTAGAGAAAAAAGTATGTTTAACAACATTTCTATATGTTACACAAATTAAGAAATGAATTCACCAATTCAATTTACTAAAATATTGGAATCTTACTTGAAAAATAGATTCTTCAGGATTAAGTTAGATGATACCTTCTCTGAATTGAGAGAAATCAACACAGGAGTTCCACAGGGCAGTGTAATAGGGCCGGTTTTATACCTACTGTATACTTATGTACTTCCTACATTAGAAAACAACATAGTGGTGACTTTTGCAGATGACAAGGCGATCTTAGCTGTTGGTACAAGCAATGAGTTAACGCAAAAGTTACAATCAGCAATCACTAAAATTTATAAATAGACAAAAAGATCGCGAATAAAACTAAATTAAATTAAATCAGTTCACATCAACTTTACACACAGGCGATTCAAACATATCCCAATTACCATAAATCGAGAAATAGTACCGTATGATGCGAACACAGCTAAATATCTCGGCATGACCCTGGATGCTAAACTGCGATGGAAAGCACATGTCAAGAAGAAAAGTGAAGAACTAAGACTTAAAAATAGAAAGATGTATTGCCCGATGAGAAGGAACTCTTCTTTATCAATATACAACAAGCTTCTACTTTATATGCAAATTTTATGTAAACCTCATCGTAAATGAAATTCAGGAGAAAGCGCGGAGACATGAAGAGAGGCTCCGGCAACATGTGAACATTGAGGCAACTCAGCTCCTAAGCAACACGAATTTAATACGCAGACTTAAAAGAACCAAACCTTTTGAGTTGGTGTAATTGTTAGCTTAAACAGTATTGTGCTGTCTAAAACTTCTAAAACCCTAATAAATTAAATAGGTAATGGTCTATTTCCGGTGGTATCGCGTAGTGAAGTTATTTTCATGAAATTAACTCAGCTATACGTGCTATACTTCCTTGAATGTCATTGTGCTCTTATGGCGTCCCGTCTCAATTTTTTGCTTATCAGCTACAAATGGTCATTAAATAATTCTCTTATGTACATCTTTCAGAATATTAATCAGAATTATCCAGATATTTATACTAACCCTTCTTAAAATAAAGAAACTCTGTTTGCCCAGTGTAAGAAGAAAACATTGTAAAACCTTGTAACGAACGGGTCGTTACTAATGTTCACCTGTGTGTTCGTCATGATTTTTTGTGTTGTTGGCATGTCTATTTTATTTCCACTTGCGCTGTGCGTTGGGTAAATGATACATGAACGCAGTCTGATAATACATAGATGGTGTGTGTATTGAGAGATAGATGGCCTACAAGTGTTGCATAATTTCGCCGATGAAGATTAATTGATGAAAAGGGCGCGCGGATAAGCAAGAGGGTTTTTTTTTGTTTTTGCGAATGTTAATTTGGTGAGGAGGGGATTCAAGATCGAAACGTCAAACAGTTGAGACGTACAATACAAAATACTAAATTAAAACAGAAAATTATAGTTTTTGTTTCTAATAAACAAGTTGAACTAAAATTAACATTAAAAATTTTAAGTACATAGTACATATTAAAACCGAACAATAAAACGGGAAAGAAGATAAAACCCAGTTGTCGTGTTTTGGTGTATGAGACGTGTACGTGTGTATACAATACAAATCCACGTCAAAATTTGTTGGTTCTCATCATTGTTATAAATAACATCAGCGTTGCCCCGTTACCAAGGCGTTTGGGGGAGGTTATTAGATTGAAGGCATTCCAATCTTTTTGTTCTTAAGCGGGAAGTCATCCGGCAGGCACATTATATGTCCGGCGGACGTGTTCCTTACAAATTGGAGGTTTCCAAGTAGCGGTCAACCACAGCAGCCACATCTTCAGCAGAGTGTATTAACAAAATGTCTGTATAACCAATTTTTTTTTTTTTGGTATTTATAGTTTCAGTTTAATTTTTTTTTGTGCTTTTATTTGTAAATACAGTTATATGATAAAATTCAATTGCGGAATTTATTTCCTTCAAATCAATTCGCGCGATTTTTTTTTTTTTTTTTTTGTTTCTTTTCCTTGCAGGTGTCTTCTGGATACGAAGAGCTCATCGAATCCACGGGATGTTACAACTGACGCGACTGTGTTTTTTTTTTTTTTCTAGAAGTAGATTCTGTGAATTGAGAAATAATATGTAATATTGTATGACGCTTGTTTTATGTAAAATCATTGATAATTTTTTTGTTCTATACATTGTCAATAAATATTATAAAAATTTTGGTTGTACAAGTTAAACGATGAAGCGTTAGATTTCTTGTGTTCAGGAGGTGATGATCATGATGTTAGTGTGTGTGACTGGGTGAAATGGGGAATTGACCTTAATGCAGCTCACAAGGCCCTGAATGGACACCACCACCACCCCCCACGACAGACTGCGCGATAGCCGGAGCAAACGCTGCAGGTGGTGACGTCGGGGCATTCTGTTAACGGGGACAACCCCAAGTTGTTCACGCTACAACCTTTATAAATAACACATGCACATCATTAAAAATTAAAGAAACCAAATGAAAATATGAAAAATATTCCAGACTTTATGTTACACAATACCTGAAATTTGAAGTACATGCATATTATGTTATCGAATTAAATATGAATTTCTGAAATTATGTTTTTAAATTGCCATTTTAATATCATGTATCTTACATTGTTCAACGTAAAAATATAAAAACCACTTTAATTCCATTAGTAATCACATTTTGTCATCCTTTTATTGTGTACTTTTTGTTGCGATTATTTCCAACTCTAACCAAATGTACATATCTCTGGTATTAATCAAATATTTATTTTTATGACTTATGTTTATTATCTTAGAAAATGTTTGTTATTCTTGCAATATACATAATATACGTAAATTGAGTACGTGAAATATTTTATTAAAATGTAAAACCGTAAACCTTATTTAATGTATTATTGGGAATGATATTCGGGCAAAGGATTAATGTTAGCTCTGGTAACTTGAAATTTATGTATGCTTACATAAATTATTATTTATACACCTCGTCCTCAAAGCAAGATTCTCTATAAATGAATTAGTCGTAACTCATAACATAACAGAAACCACCATAAACAAAAACTCGTATGAACGTGTAGATCTGGGTTTGTATGATAATGTAAGGCAATTTTATTTATAGCAGAATGTTATAATAAAATTGAAAACACAAAATTTCAAAATGATTAAGTTTTAATCCCATTTTATTTTAGTAGGAAATGAAATCCAGTACAATGCAAATGAGGTATGATCGAAGCTCTTTAGCCAAATTGTAACCCGATGGCTTGGGTCAATGGGTACCACGCGACCGCACACGATTAATGTTTATGGGGTTAGCAGCATCTTACAAAATCAAAAAAATATAATTTGATACCAAAGCTCACTTAGCGAAAACAAATGGTCACGCCTGAATGTGCACCGGCTTAATACTTGGAGCAATCTACTCTGGCATAGTTTCAAGTTGCTAAGGGCATTATTTATTACTGGAGGGCCATGTGTAAAATATCTTTTATGCATGAGTAAATATTAAGGGTAAATATTAGGAAATTTAGGGAAAAACTAAAGGGAAATTAAAATAAAAGAAAAAAGAAACATTTAGAAGTTAAAAGTTTTGGAAACTTACCGATGATAATAAAGGTAGATCCTCTCTTCAAAAAATTGTGACCATGTTGTCTATCAGATGTTAAAATACATCCGCCATTCTGAAAATTTAGTTACACCTTTCCGACTTTGATAAAAAAAATAAAGTTTATGATTTGGAAACAAAAAAATTACTGATTCCTTATAAATTTAAATCAACTGAGATTGTAACTAAACTTCAAGTAATTTCCATGAAATGAAATAAATTCGTAATAAATTGAAAAATTACAATAAAACACGTGGCTTATTTCGAGAACATCAAAATAAAATCTCAAGCCATTCTGTACCTGGGCTTCTTGCACTGACTTCTTCACTGTTACACTCAAACTATAAATTGCGTTACGTACGGTTTACTCCATCAACAAGGTTTTTACCAAGCAAAAAAAAAATTCACACTTACATTATCAATGTTGTATATATGTAGTTTTAATCACAATCACTAAAGCTTTCAATTTTCTGTTCAGAAAGCACTTGGTATTTTTTCTATTTAATAATTTACATTTGGCCAGAGAGTAAAACAAATGGCACCCCTTCTCATCGACCAATCGGTATCTCCAAACATTTTTTTGCAACTCCTCCTAATTAACACCGTTGCCACGCTTTTATACAAAATCATCCTTACCGCCCCCCCCCCTCCCCCACTCACTCTCCAATAAATTAATTACCAAAACAAATACTATGGGAGAGGTATTAACATTTTTTACACGTCCATAATAAATAAATTAACACATTTATTTGGATTTATGGTTTTTTGTATAATTAATTTGGTTTAATATTTTACAGTGTTAATTAATTAATCTGCATGTTATAATAAATTAAATCATTTTTTTATTACAAATAACCACAATATATAGTAAAATGCACATTGGTTTAATTTGCGTCAACCTACATAATGTAATTGGAAGCAACATGCATATTTTTTAACCCCTGAAGTGAAGTGGTTTTGATATGATATTTCTACATTTTTCCAGTAGATATATTCTGAGTGATTGGCCTCTGTATTTTTCTGATTTGCCAAATCGAAAATACTGTGAATGCCATTACTACTAGTAAGTATATTGTCTATAATAAAGCCGAAAAATCAATTTGATTAACAGACAATTTTTTAACTTCTTAAAATTAAATTATAAATATATTTTCAAACTTTCTGCCAAATTAAAATAATACTTGCTAAATTTATCTTTAGTTTTACTAGTGTACGTCAGATGCTTAAAATATTTACAGAAACAAAAGGAAAAAAATATTTAATCACAAAATTATGACACGTTCTTCTTATTTTGTGAATTTGCTTTGCTTCTCCTACAATTTTTGAACTAGAAATTTCCCCAGGTGTTAATTTTTGGTAGGTACGATTTTTACCAAATGTTGACTGCCATTACTGCCATCTATGTAATGTATATTGACTTAATGACCACACTATTTGTAGTGAGCTTTTATTCCAGTTTGACCACAATGCTGTTATGAATTTTTTTTATATTTTGGTTTAAATAAAACAATTATTACAAGAAAATGAAAACGATTTACTTAAACGACATTCATATATGTTGAAATTCAAACATTTATGAAAATATTTCAGAAAACATAATTAAGAATTTGTAGCGTTTTCATTTAAAGATTTTTGTATTAGGAAAAAAAGTGACTCCCCATATGATTTACGTCTTTTACTATGGAAAGTTTGATTTTTTCCTCGTTTCTAATTCCCTTACAAAAGCTTCGTGTTTTAGACTATACAACAAAAACCATCTTGATGTAAAAAGAGCCGGCATGTGAAAAATGTACTTAAAATTAGTGATATAGAGACACTAAAAATTCATATATTTTCATAGTATTTGTTAAAAAAACGCGATTTCGATTGACGATAAAACATGAATTAAAACTTAAACCTAGTTAAATATTTTTTTCTGAAATCGCTAACAAACAATGCAATGTCTCACTCATTTAAACCACAGATTCTAAAATTTCCCTATTTACCAGCAATTTAGCAAAAGAAAATAAGGGAAATTAAATTAAAAAACATGCTAGAACAATAACAATATGTATTAAAAAGAGAAAATTCAATTTAATGCCGTCATCATTTGTCTACATCTAAACCCAATGGTAAAAAAAAGAAAACACGTCTGCGCTCAGCAATCAAAATTTAAAAAAATCAAAAAGAGACAAACGGAATAAATTAAACCAATTAGTGATTTTCCCAAATATAATTGCAACGCTTGCTGACTGGCGGCTAAAATATTTCGTATGTAGTTTTATATGATCAAACATGTGTTTGAATGTTTCATTAAATTATTAATTTCGACTAAATTAATTTTACAATTTGATATTTATTATTAATCGCAACATACTCATCTTTATTAATCATAAAAAAAAAGTAGGGGGACATCCACTAATTTAGACAAGAAACTTGTATTTGTAAACATGATTTTACGTGTTTTTGCATGTAAAAAAAAAAAAAAGTAGTCAGCGCTGCCCAAGCGTGGGGACAAATGAACTAAAATCGATATTGGGAAAGTCCCTCATTTTTATTAATTCGGGCTTTTGATGATGATTCGGGCTCGAATTAATAAAAATTTATTTTTCAAAACCATAGCTTTTGAGAACGGAAATTTTCAAAATCGAGATTTTGAAAACCGAAATTTTGAAAACCAAGATTTTGTAAACCAAAATTTCGTCCCCAACCCAGCAAAAATAGTAAAATATTCTAAATAAATTTAGAAGTAAAGAGTGTAAATAGGATAAAGCTATGTATGTACTTATGTATATCATAGTTCGAATATCTCATTTGAACATATGGATGCTAATTTATTTTACTATTTCTGAAATAATGGGACCTATCTCTTTCTATATTTTGCCAAATTTCCATTTGTAAATGGAACAGATATGTATAAGAGTAGGTCTAAGCCTACTATGATCCTTTTCGATGATGATAATTCATTTCGAGGGAACCAAAAACGCGTTAAAACTGACACACTATAACAAAATGATTTATATAAAAAGTACCTACATCAGCTGACTTTATTTACAAAATATTATTGTGTTGAGAATGTTTTTATTAGGGTTTTTCAGATATTACACACATGAACATTTACACATACTACGATCCTTCGTGAAAATAAATAACTATGTAGTTTCAAGAGAAAAAAAACTTAAAATGAACTTTTGAATTTTTATATCAATGAAGCGATATTTTCCTATTGTAGTCGCTGTATAATTCTGTGGAATTAAGCAAAAACATGATATCTGCAAACAACAGCCTGATAAGCCATATTTGGAAAGTAACGATAGGAAATTTTTTGCTCAATATGATGTACGCTTCCTATAATTAGTCTTACTATTATTTCAATCGTTGGATCAATTTTTACCTGCACCTATTAACCGCTACAAATGGTTTATTAACTTCATTCACAAACTGGTGTGGATTCAGGATTAATAAAAATTCATATTTTCGTTTTTATTCCAAAAAAAAGAGTGTAACGCTTAATTCATTCAATATAAATATAACCAAACAATTCTTTTATTCAGTATAAGATAGGTGCACACAGAAATTTTATATAAACAAAAACGAATTAACATTTTCCAAATGGACAATTTTACTTTCTTATGTACGATATTTCAAACAATCTGTTATTAACAACAACAATAATTACACAAAATTGCATTTGGCATTTATGAAGACAAAATAGGATAATATGATAGTCCAAACATAGGTTTGCCATTTCATTTGCCAAGCCGTTGAAGGTGAAGCCCCTATGCAAACACCTCTATGATTACCTGTTAATGGGTAACACTACAACAGAATTAAATGTACTATTTAGGTATTTCAGGTATGTAAATCGGCAGCTCATACCCAGAGGGTCGCAAGGCAAATTTGGTTTGCTTAAGAAATAAGAGTAGACTATGCTTCTGAATTAGTTGTTTCATATTCGTGTTGATAAATAGATAATGAAAAAATGTAGTATCCGAGAACATATAGTAAAAATCTAAGGTAGGAACTCGGTTGTTTCTTAACCGATTATGATGAAATATGTTCCTTGAAATTGGCCATATGCCAGAACTTCTTCTAAATATAATTTTAGAATTCCATTTCTACACAATCAGATCAAATTTCACCATAATCAGATAAGGAACTGTAAATTGGTCATATTTGGCCATTGCTTATATGATCAACCACATAATCAGCACCAAAACGCCAGTGGAAAGAGATAAAAAAATAAAATACAGCACTTTTCCGTGAGCATACTATGCACACTATAAGAAAATAGATACATTAAGAACCGCATTCTAATATCATCCTCAATTACTACTTAGCAGTTTATTTAAATGAGTTCTTTAAACACCAAAATCGAAAACGTCAACAAATTGAAATAGGGTTACGACGAAATTTCGTATGATTACGGCAAGTGTGATTTGGAAATCCAGAGAATTATTTTCCTCATTTGAAAATGTATTTATTATAGGTAGGTCAATAACCCACATAAATAAATAAAACAACAACAATAAGAAAATCGTGTGACTAATTAATGATTATGATTTTCCGTTAAATCAAAAAATTAAAGTCATTCAAGTAAAGATGATAAGAAATGAAAAGCAAATCAAAAATAAAATGGGTATTTTAATAATCTGAAGAAACTTTTGTAAGTTACCCCGATTTACGGACGCTCGATTTATAGATAATCAAAGTTACGGACATGACAAATATATGATCAACGTTTCGGTATACGGATGAAATATTCGCAATTACAGACTGAATATTTTTTTCTCATTTTCTTTGTGCATGACTTTCAGGGACTCTCAAAAATAGATTATACGGGGGATAAATTAAACTTGTACTGAACTTATATGAAAATGTCTGAAAAGCGAACAGCGAGTTATGATGGAAAGCGCGTGAAAAATGCACGCAAAGCAATAACTTTAGAATTAAAATTTGGTATTTTCAAGCGGTTTAATGCGGGCGATAGAGGTACAATTTGTCAATTGTACAAAGAGATACCTTTAACCGCAATAATATTTCAAAGTAAGGAACTAAGCTTATGGGAGAGATGGAGCAGTTACTTAGTGCGTGGATAGACCATCAAACTACTAGAACATACCATTAAGCACCATGATAATTCAGGAAAAAGCAAAGCGCTATCCAGAGGAGTTTTTAAAAATTGTACAAGCCGGTGGATGGATACATATTACAGCAGGTGTATAATGTCGATGAGACAGGTAACGCCAAAGACGAAAAAACATCTCAGGATTCAAGGCAGCTAAAGATCGAATTGCAATTTTGATTGGAGGAAATGATGCCGGTCATCAGAATTTAAAACCGGTTCTAATCTGTTATTCAGAAACTCCCCAGAATTTCAAAAATATTAATAAGTAACAACTTGGAATTATTTGGCACTCAAATAAAAAAGGCTGGATGACTACACGAATTTTTGAGGAATGGTTAAATAATGATTTTACAAATGCAGTTACAAAATCCAACACTGATCAAAATATTTCAAACAGGGATCTGTTAATCGTTGACAATGCCCGTAAATACCGTAGATATTTTTGAACTCTTGGAATATGATAATGAGCATATTTTCACTGAAGAGCTGTTCACGCTAGTTAAAGAAACTACCGATCCACGATAGATGGTAAACTCAACTTCAACATGATTTGTGCAAGTAAAATGTCAAAAGCTTTTCCATTTTTTTCTAAAACTACTGAAGCAAATGCTATTGAAAAATGTTCTGGTGCAAATTTTAGTGGCAGTTCCGATGAACAGTTCAGCAGATCAGACAATTAATTGTAAACTTCGTTAGATTTATAATTTAGATTTAATAAAAGTAATTTATAATTTAGATTTAATAAAAGAATTTATTTGATTATTTTAAAATGAAAAAATGGTTTGTGTTTCGTTTCAATTTACTATAACTTTTGTATTTTTTACAGTTCCCTTTATAAAAGTACTTAAGTTCAGTGTAACGCAGATGAAAAACCCGTATTTTTTCATTATTTGTGCTAATTTATGGTAAAATTGGTTTCGTTTTTCGGATTTTATTCACTAGTTACAACGCATTTATAAGTTTTCAATAAGATATAGTAATAAACGTTTCCTTTTACGGATTTTCGGTTTACGGACAGTTTTTGGGGAAAGCATATTGTCCGTAAACCGGGGGATTTGTATATGCATTTCCTTAAAAACAAAATAAAAGTCTACCTGACATTCTTTGAAAAAATCTTAATGGTTTTTATTAAATAAAAATTTATTTGTTAATTCCTCAAAATTCAAAATCGAACAATTTAATTTAGCAAAATAATAAAGTTTATGTCGAATTTGTAAACACACTGGGAAAGTGATAAAAAATGCATACATCTATTTTCCATACCAAACATTAGCATGGATAAATTCTGTGGAATTAACCAAATCTGGATATTTGCAAAAAGCATTTTTTTTATTTTTTCATGCAATTCGTTTTAAAATTTGAAGCTGTTTGAAGTCATTTTACATAATTTTTTATATTTTTCGAGAAAATTTTCATCAAAACTAGTTATCTGAAATCTAAAAAAAAAAAATAATCAGAAAACACTGCGTTTATAAATCAGAACGATGTGAGTTTGAAAAAAACTAATTTTTTAACTTATTCAGTTTTACGCAATTAATAAAGTTGTAAATAAAATATCAAAAATGGGGTATCTAGATAAATGTCCCATTATTTCAGAAATAGTAAAATAAATTAGCATCCATATGTTGAAATGAGATATCCAAACTATGATATACATAGCTTTATCCTATTTACACTCTTTACATCTAAATTTATTTAGAATATTTTACTATTTTTGCTTTATGTACAAAAGAGATGTTTACAATATGTATCATACATACATACATCTTATTATTTTCGTGTTAGTTACTTAGGTAATTTTCTAAAATTCATTTGTATCCTCTCTAAATTAAATCTGTTCAATCATAACTATTCGTTCAATTTCGTTATCATTTCCTTAATTATCTTTTCCAATAACATATTTTGTTTATCTAGTACATGAGTTGTATTAAATGGGTTGGCTACATAATCTTGGTGTTTAAATCTCAGTTTTCAAAATCTCGGTTTTCTAAATTTCTGTTTTCAAAATCTCGATTTTGAAAATCTCCGTTCCCAAAAGCTCGGGTTTGAAAAATACATTTTTATTAATTCGAGCCGCCCGAATTAATAAAAAAATTTCAAAACCGAGCTTTTGATGAAATTTGCGATTATGTATCTGGTTGCGGGTTGCTTGCTTGAGTGTGTATGAGTGAGTATGTATGTTTGCATATGTGTGTTTGTGTATATGGGGTTGGGCAAAACCTGCTAAAATTCTCTCTTCAGAAAACCTGACTGCGTTGTATAGCTCTCTTACACATATTTAAAAATATATACTGGTTAGTGTATTGGTCGCTACGAGAAACCATATAAAAAAAAATCAATTTTTTTCGTTTCTTACCACTACTATTTCCAGTTGAGATCATAACCATATATGTATATATATAGTATATATAGAATTGTAGAAGGTTTTGGGGTTGGGTATTAAATCTTGGATGACAAAATCTTGGATTTCAAAATCCCCTCCATCACTTTCAAAAACTGAAAATTATAAATTCTGGAAAATGGGGAATTTAATTTTAAAGTTTTCGAAAAATCAAGATTGGTGGGATATTTCGTCAGGCTAAAATATCTCGGTGATTAAAAATCTCGGTTTCTATAAATTCTGGAAAATTGGGAATTTAATTTTAAAAACTAAAACAAATCCGCGATTAGAATCGAGATTTTGAAAACCGAGCTTTTGAAAACCGAGATTTTTAAATTTATGATTTTTGAAAAACCGAAATTTTGTAGAACCAAAATTTTTAAAACCAAATTTTTATTAAATTCGCTAATGTATTTTCACATACACATAATTTTACTTATATTGCTTTTGTGTAAGATTTCATTTGATTTAGGCAGGCCGTTCTAAAAATTTCAATTAAATTCTTGTAAAAGAAGAAAATGAACAACGTATTATTTCGGTGATTTTATTATTTATTCATAAAGATTACAAATACTAACGCAGAAGGCACAATAGTATATTATTCAACGAGCATATAATGATAGCTGTCATTCACGAAGATGAAGTTTGCCGACACGAGCCGATAGGCGAGTGTCGTAAATCATCTGAGTGAATAACAGCCATTATATGCGAGTAGAATACGATACTTTGTCCACGACCGACAAATATCATTGTTTTATAATCAAATCCTTTAAATACTCTTCAAATAATTTTCGTCGACATTTTGACGTCACAGTTTAATAATAATGAAAATGGCAAGAGACTACTAGATAAAATTTCAAAAATCAAATAATTTACATGGTATTGAATAATGAAAGAAAAGACTACTAGATAAACTAGCAGTGAATAATGGATATCATTATAAGTGATGAAACAAACGTATAATGAGCATATTATACGTTAGTCGTGGACAAATAGATTTTATTTTTATTTTCTCCTTGTAAATTGTTTAGGTTTTTGATTTTTTTTTATACACAAACAAAGCCAATAGCAAAGCTTGATAAATACGAATATACAAATTTAGCATACAGACAAGCATGCGATTTAGTAAATCATATTTTCATGCGAATATAACATAGTAGATAGTACACCAACACGAATGTATCATGTTTATAGAATAGAATAATACAACAATTATTTTGCTTGTTGTTTTTATTTTTTCCGATCTTGAATCGAGTACAAAAAAATAGGATATATGCTTTGTCGCTAGTTTCGTTAAAGAATAAATAACTAATTCACCGTAATCTCTCTTATTCTATTTTTCTCTATGTCTGTGTTCAAATAAATATTTTTTGAAAATCATTCACCACCATCTATTGTCGACATTTACAACTAATCAAAATATAATTTGATTAACCATAAATTTTCAGTCCATGTTTTTAACATCTGAGTATATACACATACAATCGTATGCACAAGAGAAAATACACACTCTTGTTGCAACATTCATTCTGTCAACACAGAATTAGTTATTTTACTTTTAATTAAAACATCGATTTTGTGAAGCCAAACATCGCCATTTTCTTAAGTGCATTTTCTTGTAAATATTTACGCGTTTTTCCGCGGAATAAATCCAGTAGTGGTGGTGGAAATTAATTTCTACATACATATTGAAATTGTACACAATTTCATCTTTGTAAATAAAGACGGCGCATATTGGAATACATATTGTGCGACCGCATAAACATTTAATTTAGTGTGTTGTTAGTTTATTATTATAAATTATATCCGCGACGCTCAACAAGCGTTATATTGATAACACGCGCATTCGTATAAACCCGGTCATACCTGGCAAATTCAACGAACTCTCGTTTTTTCCATTCAATAGCATTAAACATGGTTCGTATTACAACTTGATCAATTCGATCGGCGTCATTTAATTCGATTTTATCAAAACATTATCAAAGTTACAATTATTATTGAACACTTTGAAATTATTGAGAGACTTCAAAAATTTCGGATAATTTATTGCAATAGAATTTCAAGACAAATCCCACTAAATTCATGGTCGACAAAATAACATGCCTCATTTGAGCTTATGCGAAGTGAATTTTCAGTTGAGTTGCCCAGCTTTAATTTGTGCAACACGAGGAATAAAATTTTTAATATGTGCTATAGTCCAAAATTATTAAATTCAATGTTCGACTTTAGATATGAATCAAAATAATTGTGTTGATTAAAAACAATTCATGAATCCCGTGGTAGATGTATTTCGACACGATTAAGCATGGCTCGCGATATTTCACCATTACGCGGGTGTAGTGTTAAAATTATTCGAAAATTATGATGCTTTCCGATCAATTCACTTTGCTGATTTACTAAGATACCCTTTTCGGAAATTAACATTTTTCCATTGGGCTCGAGCACCGCGTTGAGCCGATCCAATATCGCAGATGAAGCTCCAAACATAAAATCTCACCATTTTTGATTGCCACATTGGAATCGATCCATTCAAATCGGCCGCCCGTATTAAGAGATTTTGTCCTCTGTATTCTCAAAAGAGTATCAAAATGCTTTTCTATGTAGGAGAAAACAAATACATAATAATTTAAAAAAAACGTCAATTACCTTTTTCTCCAAATCTCCAATGACAAGTGTGACATATGTTGATGTAAAATGTCAAAAAATTCAAAATGTACACTGTCAATTTGTTAGTGAAGAATTAGTGACATCTGAAGTTTACTACAAAAATTACATTTTTCGGTTATTATTTTCTGTTCGAGTAAGTTTTAAACATTAATAATCCGTTTGATTTATGATTTGATTTTCCCTGGATTTATACAAATAAATAATAAATACAATATTTTATTAAAATCAAAAAAAATGTTTTGTAAATTAATTAATTTTTAATTGACGAATGGTACCTTTTACTTGAATAAATTTTCGTGTTTTTATTTGAGCTGATGAATTCTTTTTGTTAAACTCATTTCCACCGTTAGAGGTATTAATATCATTATTCAAATAATTTCGATTTAAATCACCAAATGCCTGTTTCGATAGTGTTGCAATCTTTCCAGTGTTGAACTCAGAACGACCTTCCGAATTTTTCGTCTTCAAATCAATAATTTCCGGATCGAAATTATGTTCTGTATTTTCATCGTTGCTTTCACGTTCGGTACTAGCATCGGAATCATACGAATTTGCCACGCCACCATCTATTTTTAAATCCAGATGATTATATGTTTAACATTTCTTTAGCAATCCTAATAAAAAGTTTAACGACCATGCCAATCTACTTCATAAGAAGAAGTAGATTGGCATGGTCGTTAAACTTTTTATTAGGATCCGAACTTGATGGGCTTGAATTTTTGTCATCTACACCAAAATTGATAAGCATTTTTGTTTTTTGAATATTTCTGCAACCGATACATCACTATCTTCGGCAAAATCGAGCTCATTTAAGCTACTGAATGATGAAATTATTTCATCAAAATTTAATTCTTCATCAAATTTATTTCTTCATCAGTGACAACATCACCAATCTGGTCCTCTGTTTCAAACAAAAAATTACGACGACTTCGTTATGAGTTCAACAAAGATAATGAATTCTGGATAGCAATAACAATTTCTGATTCTTTTGAATTTTGACGCAATTTAATATTTCGTCGTCTCAGAGTATTTTGGCACGGTACGGTTACCAGAACCATACTCAAAACTTACTTTCGTCATTTTTACTTTTAACGAGTGGTTTTGCTAACGCTGCAATACAATTTATTAAATTAGAGAAAATTAGAAGCCATACAAAATTAAAACTCCAAACCGTTTGTTTGGTATCTAAAATTAAAATCACTTAACGTTCTTCTAAATCATAAAAATACTCTTTTTTCCTCTTCCTTGAATCCTGTGCCAAATTATTTTCATTTTTTTATTGCCATCATCTGATTTCAAACACGGAAACTACACGCCAATTTTGATATTTTTTAAATATATTTAATTAGTCGAGTTTATAAGTAGGTGTCACTAATGGCTTATTATAAAAAAAAACTTGGACCAGAATTGGAAATCAGATTTATCAAAAAAAAAATATTTGAAAAATTCTAGTACATTAAACATTTTGAGAACCACTGAACGATCAAATATTCTTTAGAAAGCAATAATGATACTTAACAACAAACAATATCTGAAAAAAAAAATCCAAATTTTCAAAAAATATTTCATAGGACTGTATATTAGAAATTTACGGTGCTGAAATTAACTGTTGCGTTAAACAAACAAATATGAAAAATGAAAAAAGGAGGAAGATGAGGATTCAAACTTATACCTGTAATGGTTAGCTAATATGAGCGGAATGAACTATGCTAGTCCCAGCGACTTCAACCTAGATAGACGACCCGGGAAAAACAACGAATAATTACTCAAATTCATGAAAGATAAACTCAATCTGATATTTCGCAACGATCCCGCTTCATCTACAAATAAATCACATTTCCGGACGCCTCCCCCAACTCAAGAGCGTAGACTAAGCGACCTACTTCTCACACCACCACAAAACATGGCTAATTATCACAGAAACCTGAACACATTATCAAACTTTGTAAAAATGTCTGAAAAAATAAAACCTCTACTTAAAGTCAATTTCTTTTGCCCATCTCTCACACAAGCAACTTTGTCCTTTTTTTAATGTTTAGCTGCAGGTGAGGATAATTTTTGTAGATAATTTTGTTATTTTGACTTTGAAGAAGTTGGACTCTTCATTTCTTAATGGTTCATCCAAGGGTCCCTCTATATGACTCAAGTAGTCCGACACGAACCAATTTGTTTATCAGCTTCCCTATATACTTATGTAGATCAAAATATGCCATCAACCTAGATATATTTTTTTTTTTTTTGAACTTTACAAAAACTATATTGCGTAATAACTATTTCATTTAATTTTGATTATTTTTTTTACAAATTGATATAAGGGTTATAGTTTAACATGTTATTTTTCATTTGTATTACAAAATTTAATTCCACAATTTATATCATATTACAGAAACAGCCACCCAACCAACCCGCAAGCATTTTTAATTTTATAATTTGAACATTAACAATTATTTCGATTGTTATTGATTTTATCAACCCTCAGCAATTTTAATTAATTAAATGTAATCTACATAATAATTTGGGTCAGTATTGTTGTTTTAGAAATCGTTCCTTTATGTAACGATGATTTTTTTTCTCGGGTATCCTATCGATTTCTTTCGACAAAGTGAAATTCCCTGAAATTGTGGGACGATTTTTCAAGACAAAATACCAGATTAATTCAATGGTATCGCCAAATTTTAGTAAAATTGAAAACAATGGTTATCTTTTTAGATGACAATTTACTATTTTTTAGAAAATATGCTGCTTTTGTCCCGATTGTACAAAATAATATTCACTCGTCAATTGGATAAGGCGAAAAAGCATACCTAATATGTTATGAAAAGTTGGGTGAGGTTAAGAATTCATCGCTGTGCACTTTGAAAATTAAGCAGCACAAAAAAAATTAACGATTTTATGCTCAACTCGCAGAACATTTATGCGAAAATTGTACTTACGAGAATATATGTACATATATTAGTTCGAGAATACTTATAAACAAGATTTAATCGATTTTTGGTAAGAAATATGAGAACATAAAATTATCCGCCTTTCAAGTATGCGACGTAGTGTGTGAAAATTCTTATTGGATTTTGCTTTATTAAAACAATTAAGGTTTATGGCATTCTTTTTTTTTTTTTTTTCGCTGGCGCTACATCCCATAAGGAACTTGGCCGCTTCATAGTGAAGTTTCGTAATCATTTTTACAACGGATAATGAGTGATTAGTTCATTGACCCTTACATTAACCAGCCGTGATTTTTTCATCACCCGCCGGGAATCGAACCCGGGACCTCCGGAGCTTGAAGCAAGCATGCTAACAACTGTGCCACCGGGGCGGCTGGCATTCTTGCTTATGTATAAAATACGCCATTTTATTTAGTATGCAGTTCATTCATTTATAATTTTTATGTTTATTTATTTTTATTATTTATATATGTATTAATAAACATTTTTATTTGACAAACATTTAATTTTTATATTATTTTACAAACAATTATATTATTTGGTTATTCACCATTTTATTATTATCGTATTTATTAAATGCCACCACGCGATGTGGGCTGCATGCCACCGTGTTGAAGATTGAGAACAGACTGATTCACTGATCATTTTTATATTTTGTTCTTGTCATGTCATTTGTCTGGAAAAGTTGTAGTTCAGTTGTCTTTTTTATTAGGTGTTTTCCGTTTGTTTATTTCTGTTCGCGTTGGGATAATTTTGTGGTGGCGAACGCATAAACTCCGGCGCAAGATAAAATGCGTGAACCGCCTCACGTTTATTTGTATTTAATTGTTTTTGTTTATAAAAACCTGTGTACACCTAACTCGCCCGCAGAAAAATCCTATAACGAGTGCGTAGAGTTGCTTAAGCAACATTATAATTAAAAAAAATGGTTGTTTAGGAACGTTTTAAATTTAATAAATCGGAACAAAAGACATCAGAAACAATTGGCGATTACATCATGGAATTGAAAAGAATGGCGCGTACATATTGTGAATTTAGAACATTTTTAAATGACGCGTTACGGGATCGGTTTATTTGTGGTTTTTTTGTAGTAGTGCTATCCAAAACCGTTTAGTGGAAAGTGATATAATGTTTGAAAAAGCATGTATTAAGGCGTTACAACAAAGCAAGCTTCGAGTGTGAAATATTGCAAAGTGCATCATGGAGAAGAATGCCCAGCAATCAAGTGGTCATGCTTTAAGTGCAAGCGAAGGGGTCATACCGCTAAAATGTCACGCAAATCGGTCAGTCCATTAGGTTGAAGATGAAATATCGGGTGATAAAAGTTCGGATGATGACGTGTTAAGGTATCTTTATCAGATAAACAGTAATAAAACTAAACCAGAGTTTATATTTTTATCGGTAAATAATATCGACCTTCGTTTTAAAGCAAATACTGAAGCTTGTGGAACCGTTATTTGTGCGTCGGTGTTTCAGAAGATTTTTGGAGCGTAACCTGGGCAAACCGATAGCGGTTAATGAATTTACAGTAGTGAATGTAAATCATCAAAATAAAAATCATGCATTAGAATTGATTGTAGTGAAAACAGACAAACAATTTGTACCATTATTGGGGCGTACTTGGTTAAGCGTACTATTTCCCAAGTGGGAACAACAATTATTGGTGAGCCGCATGGATGTGAAAAGCAACGGCGATAAGGACCTTCAATTACTTGTAAACTCGTACAAGGTCAAATTTCCAAATATGTTTTCAGAAGAAAATTTGTCAATTAAATTTCACAAATCATCAAAGACGGCCGTTTACGTATTTGTGTAGACTTTAAAACAACAGTCAATCATGTAACAGACATTCTAGCTAGTTTAAATTAGATTTGTTAGTTTGAATTAGATTTGTCCGAAGCCTACCAGCAATTGGAGATTGATGAAAAATCGAAACCATTATTTACAATCAACACGCATTTGGGATTGTCCAGTTTTAACCGTTTAACATATGGCATATCATCTGCTCCTGCTATATTCTAGCGCACAATGGACCAAATTTTAAACGGTGTACCTCGAACGTTTTGCTACTTAGATGACGTAATTATAACGGGTTGTGTACAAGTGTTTGTTGTATCAGCCTAGTGTGGAATATTTCGATCATGTGATCAACAAAGGCGGAGTGCAACCGTGTCCGAAGAAAGTAGTGGCTATCAAAGGAGTGCCAACAGCTACCAATATCAATGAGTTGAAATCATATTTAGGATTGGTGTACTATTATAGAAAATTTGCACCAATGTAAGCAGATGTATTGACACTGTACCGTCTTACCCAAAAAGACGTAGATTTTATATGGGGTGCGGAAAGTAGGTACATTAAGACCCTACAATGCAACTGTTTCTGTCATGTGACGCAAGTTCTACAGATGTGGGAGCAGTTTTAAACCAGATGTGCAATAAAGTGGAGCAGCCCGTAATATTTGCTTCAGCAACGTTGTCGGAAGCTGAGCGAAAGTATTCGCAACTGGAAAAAGAGGCGTTAAGTATAATTTTTGGTTAACAAAATTTAATAAATTTCTACTTGGTAGGGCATTTGTAATTTATACTGATCATCAGCCTTTGATTTGTATTTTAAACCCACGGAAAGGCATTTCAATAACAGCTGCATCCAGGTTACATTGTTCGCCCATAATTTTATCGGCATATAACTGCTCTATTAGTTATAAACGAGGCCGAGAAAATTCGGTAGAGGACGCGTTTTCACGTTTAGGCCTGCAATCTACACAAAGCAGCGACATTAAAGCTAGTCATATCAATCTGTTCACGGACTGTAATGAATTGCCCATATCAACAGAAGATGTTGCTAAAAACACCAATTCTGATCCATTAATGTCGAGACAACAAACAACAATAACTAATGGTTGATCTAATTCTTGCGAAAACCCTCATTGGAAGCCATATTTTGTTCGATGTTTCGAACGGTAGAAAAAGGATGTATTGTTTGGGGTAACCAAGTTGTCATACCGGCTGCTCTAAGACATCATGTGTTAAAACTTCAACATTAAAACCAGCCTGGCATAGTCAAGGCGAAACTATTGGCTAGGTCTACGCTATGGTGGCCAGGTCTAGATCAAGAAATCGAGGAATTTGTGCGTGAATGTGAGCCGTTCAACGCTTCCACACAAACAACAAAATGGACGAAACCTACTTAGGCTGGCCAAAATTACAACGTCCTTGGACCAGACTGCACGCAGATTTCTTCTACTTCAATGATACTACGTTTCTTTTACTGATCGATTCAACATCAAAGTGGATTTATTTTTAACTAATGGAAGCAACGCTCAGTGGCTGTTATTGATAAATTGTGACAATCTTTAGTTATTTTGATATACCGCATCAGTTAGTAACGGACAATGGTGCGCCGTTTTCGTCCGAACAATTTTTAAAGTTTTTAAGCTGTAATAGAATCGAGCCAATGAAGAGTCCACCATATTTAACACAAGCTAACGGAACTGTAGAACGAGCAGTTCAGACCGCAAAGCAAAACTTCAAGAAGTCATGGGAAATTTAAAATCAACTAAAGTCGATTTGAAGAAGCATGTTCAGAGTTTCTTGTTTATACAATACATACCGCACCATCCCAACACCGAGTACTTGAAAAAATCCGGCGGAATTTGTACTTAAGTATTCGCCTATAGAACGTTATTAAGTCAATTGCGTCCGAATTATGGAGATTCACAGATTATAACCGGCCCAACAAATTTGACGTTTCCCTCAAAAATATTCGAATCTAAAGACCCCGTTTGGGTAAAGCTCAACAAACCATCCTGGGAGTCAGCTACAGTCGAAAAGCGTATCAGTTGGAATCGTTACATCATCACGTATGAAGGCAAACTGCGAAAAATATACTGTAGCGATTCACTCATTTAAATCGCTAATTTTAATTCGTTTATCGCCACAATTATTTGAAATGTAACGCATTTCAACTTTGAGATGTAATAGTAATTGAACAGCTCTTTTCGGCTTATAGTGAGACCTCCAGAATATTTAACTTACTAATATTCTGGGGTTTGTTTCTGTGCTCAACTCAATAAATTTATTATTTTGAGTACAGCTCACTATTTTGTATTAAATTAATATCTTGGATAAATTTAATGTAACACCGAAATTATCACCATCTATTGTCGTAATCGCAAACTAACTCATAACTTCATTGCTAAACGAAAATACACACATTTTTAAAATTTTTAAAAACACTTTTTAAATATTTCGCAAAATTACAAAAGGTTTAAAAAATCACTCGATCGATTTCGGTTTATTAGGCCATCATCAGGAGTATCTACTAAACAGTTTAGTAGATACTCCTGATGATGGCGTAATAAGCCGAAATCGATCGAGTGATTTTTTAAACCTTTTGTAATTTTGCGAAATATTTAACTAGTGATTTTAAAAATTTTAACAATGTTTGTATTATGTGTGTTTCGCCAAGTGCCTACGGCAGTAAGTGTAAAAAGTAAATAATTTTATTTTAGCCTCAGTTCAGAAGTTGATAATCTAAATATGTATCTCCGATCATTGTATGTGCTCTATTAAATTTTTGATGAATTGTGTATATTATTCTAAAGTGTTAGCTAATTGCCAAAAAAAACAATTAATTAATCAAATTTA
This sequence comes from Tipula helvola, assembly GCA_963556165.1. NCBI lineage: Eukaryota > Metazoa > Arthropoda > Insecta > Diptera > Tipulidae > Tipula > Tipula helvola. The sequence continues at coordinate 285,160,910 of OY744482.1, forward strand.
ACAAATGATTTATCTGCGGAAAATTGGTCTGCAGTATATTCGCAAACAGATGTGCCCATAGCGTATGAAATTTTTTTTCTTTCTGTTAAAATTGTTTATAAACAAAAATTCTACGGTGGTTAAATTTATTAAAATGATTAAACATGATGTGATTCTTGCTAGGGTGAACTTTTATAAAAATAAATATGAAAGTATTAATGGAAATATTTAAGAATGCTGGAAACTAGGTGATAAGGACATTAACAAAGACCGCAGAAACGCTCAAATTGAGAAAATTCACACTGATGAAAATGATGAAAATTGTTCTGTAACTGAGACAAGTGAAATGGTAGATATATTCAAAAATTACTTTGTTAATAGATTTGGTTCTGGCATTTTCCCAGCTAAACTAAAAGAAGGGCTCATTATTCCTATTTTTCGAAAAGGAGACAAAGCTAATGTTGCAAATTACAGACCCATTACTTTACTTTACAGTGTTTTCTAAACTAATTGAAAAGGTAGCTCAACAAAGAGTTACTAGTTTTTTAAATAAAACCAATTGTTTGCATAATATACATTTTATACATAATAAGCTAAAAGTACTGAGAGTGCTTTATTATAATTCACAAATTTCCTATATGCAGCACTTGACAAGAAAAGATCTGTTGCGTCTAATTTTGTGGATTTAACAAAACCATTTGATATGGTTAATCACAATGTATATTTCAAAAACTTTTACATGGTGGTTTTAGAGGCGTTACATTACAGTGGCTTCAATCCTATTTGTCTTATTTAGATGGGAAATAATTAAAATTGGTGAAGTTATTAGTGAAGTTAAAATGATAAATGATGGTGCTCCACAAGGTTCTGTTTTAGGTCCCATCTTTTTTTGATCTACCTGAATTCTATTTTCTATTTGAAGTTTTCTTCAAAATTGGTAGCTTTTGCGGATGATCTAATATTTCTTTATATTGACCAGTTGCTTATCTCTATAATATTCACTCTATGGATACTGATCTAAGTCGTCTGAGGAAATGGTGCCTTGCACATACTATGTTTCTAAGCACAAAAACTAAAGGTATGATTTTTAAACTTAATAATGATGTTGCTATTGATACTGGAGTTATTTACCATGATTTTAATTGTGATCACATAACTTGTGTCAGTAACTGTTAAAAAGTTGAATTCGTATCTAATATTAAGAACCTTGGTTTGATTGTAGACACGTGTATGCGTTGGCTTGATCATATCGATTCCCTTCGGCTTGAAAAATTTACAACAAGCAATTTCCAAAATTCGTTTCTAATATTGGCACCTAAAATATTCAATAGCTAACCGAATGAATTAAAAAACTCACGTAAATTAAATACATTTAAGTCAGCTTTAAAATCATTTTTATTTGGAGCCTTAGCTGTGGATGATTTGTTGCATTTCCAAGTGTAGTAAGTAACTTGAAATTTTTTTTGTTAGTGTTGATTGTAAATTTGTTATGTTATTATTAATGTAAAATAATTTCGAAATTTTTTGTCTTTATGTAATTATTGTTTCTATATTATAGCTTTTTATAGACAAAATTAAAATTAAAATAATTCAAAAACAAAAATATGTTTTTGTTTAACCCTTATATTTCGACCTTCTGGTCATAATCATAGGTATCTTATAACATATGCTGTAATAATTAAGAAAAAGTAAAAAACAATTACATGTAGATAAAACTTAAAAAATTAAAAGTACAAATTTTTGTTTAAAATAAATAAAAAGTTACCGACCAAACGGCGCAGTGGTTAAAGCTACGGCGGTTGGATCGGGAGGTACCGGGTTCGAATCCCTATAGGGGCGGGATGCAAAAGGGATTTTTCATCATCTGATTACGATCGGTGATGACGATGAACACATCTATGGCCCCCTGTTGAGAGTGCGGAATCCATGGGCCGACCCACCTTTCATGTCAGTACTATAGGCTGGCATGAAGCAATGCAATGTGCAGGTGGTTTAAAGGAAAGCGCGGGTCTTTAGCCGTACGTCCTCGAGTTGGCTGGCAACGGCGTAAGGTAGGACGTTAAAAGGGAACTGCGAAAGAGTTGGGAGTGCCTAGAGCCCCAGAAAAGATTGCAGAGATAGAGAGACGAAATAAAAAGTTAAGAACCTTAGTAAACATTTTTTTAAAAAAAACTTAAAAATTTAAACAACTTTACGAGTAGCTACATACCTAATATTGTAAATGCATAAAAAGTTAAAAATTAATTTTTCACCAACAATTCTCTGTTAAATTAATTTTCAAAGAAAATAGTTTGAATTTCTTTAAAAAATTTTTAAAAAAATTCTTAAAAACTTTGTTTAAAAAGTTATTGGTGCTCAAAATAAATTTCTGTGTTATCAAAAAATGATATCGTCAAAACTGGTAAAAAAAGAGAAAATTGCTAGTGGAAAAAAACCGCGAATTTTGATTGTTATATACTGTGGTATCCAACTGTATACGCAAAAAACTTATGGCTAGGTAACATGACAATAGGCTAGATACTCGATACTCAGATAAGCAATTATTTTTTGCGAATTTGCTAGAAATGTTATACACTATAATTTAGCAATCCAATTTGTTTCTGAATTTCAAAAAATGAGATACTTTAACGCACTTTATTGTTTATGCTGAATACAAAACTATATTTTACTTTGCTAAAATAATCGAGTAGCTTATTACGCAAGCAAATTTTCGATTAGCAAATCCGCCATATTTATCGATTTGCGAATTGCTAAAGTATCGTGTATCTGGCCCAATGTGAATATTTCAACACCAAAGTATTTGTGTACAAGTTTCCTGCTTTTTTATATATATAAAGTGGGTGTAATTTTGTCTATAAAAAGCTATAATATAGAAACAATAATTACATAAAGACAAAAAATTTCGAAATTATTTTACATTAATTCGTGTGAGCATAAAACACACTTGATAACACTTAAGTAACAAAAGATGGAACAATTACAAAAGATAATAAACACAATAGAACAGAATTGTTCAGAACTTATTAAAATAGTAAAATCACTACTTTCATACACCAGAAAGGCAGCGATAGCTCAAGAGAGGAATCAGTTCTTGTTAAAATGTAAACGTGAGGACATCATTCCAAGATTCATCATGGACAAAGGAAAATGTTTCAAATCATTCGAGATCCAGCAACATCCGTTTTCAAACAACATCCAGCGAATGAAATCCACCATGTTTAAAAAGATGCTTAACCTAGAAATTAAGATTTGCAAATATAAAGTTACATACCTAAATAATCAGGTGAGTGTTTCGACTATCAGATTAAAATCCGTTTTTACCCATAGCTATGTACACTGAGCTCATGCATCTCCTAAAAATACACGAATCCTACATAAATATGATAAATAAAAAGAGATTAAACTCTAAATTTGAACAACTGAGCCTACGACAAAATAGAATTTTTTTAAACTTTGATCGATCAGATGTTATCAATTTAACCAATACAGAGATACCAAACGATTGCCTTATCCTATTAAGTTACGGTCCTAATTTTAATCTACCGCCAAATAACAACAATAACGACACAATAGAAATTTTAGCAGATATTGAGTATATACTATCTCAGTACTCTGATGAAGATAATATCACAGACATAAGAACATTCACCACAAACGCCCTACATCAACACAGTAAAAAATCGAAACATAAGAAGCTTACTAAACTCGACAAAACTCTATTAACATATCAGAAATCTTTAAAATCATTTTTAAAAACTAACTCAAACATTATTATAACTAGATCCGACAAAGGAAATAGAACTGTGGTTTTAGAGAAAGAAACATACATCACAACAATGGAGAGCTTGATTTCAGACGAATCCACATATATGGAGATAGATAAGGACCCGACAGATTCAACTTCTAAAAAAGTTAACAAATTAATTGATCAACTTTTTCTAAATAAAACGATACAACTTGAACTAAACAAAAACTTGCACTAAAAGTCATTTCTCCAGTAGCGCCCAGAATATATGGACTCCCTAAACTTCATAAAGTAGGAACACCTTTGAGGCCAATAGTATCAACAGTGACCTCGCCCGTCTATCATCTATAAAAATTATTAATAAGTTTTCTAAAACCGTTAATTGAACACAGCCCTTACAATATTAAAAACTCATTTAGCCTCAAACAAATTTTGGACACGATAACGTTACAGGACAACGAAGTTTTGTTTTTTTTTGACGTGGTGTCCTTATTTACAAATATACCTGTAGATACAGCAAGGAATGCAATAGTTGAAAGATGGGATGAGTTGGAAGAGAATATCCCCTGCACACAAGATATGTTCCTCAAAATATTCGACATATGCATTAAAGAGAACAATTATTTTCAATTTAATAATAAAGTTTATAAACAGCTCTTTGGATTAGCGATGGGCAACCCCCTGTCTCCTATTTTAGCTGACATTACGTTAGAGAAATTATTAAAAGAAACATTGCCTAAATTATCAAATCCCCCGTCTTTAGTTATGAAATACGTTGATGATTTTTTATTAATCTTACAGAAAGACACAATAGAAGAAACCCTGAAAAATTTCAATTCTTTCCATCATAAAATAAAATTCACTGTAGAACAAGAGGTTAATAACAGCATTGCTTTTCTAGATATGAACATAATGAGGAATGACAACAAACTGAAAACAAATTGGTTTAGTAAAGAGATTGCTTCGAATAGAATGTTGAATTTTCTTTCCTCGCACCCATACAAAATGAAAACGAATGTAGCAGAATCTTTCATAAAACGTGTGTTTCAACTTAGTGACTCCACCTATAGAGAAAGTAACAAGACATTAATATTCCAAATTTTGGAAAAAAAACAATTATCCAAAACCTCTGATTAAAAAACTTATTACAAAAACTCTATATACTTACAGGAACAGGAACCTAAGAAACCAATTGAATAACTCACAAATGGATAAAAAAACAATATGTGGAGCGATAACATACATTCCATTTTTAACCGAAAAACTTAAAAAATGTTTACACAGACCGAATCATACGAATAAAATAGCCACCAGAATAAATAATACTTTAACAGAATCCTTTAGTAAACTAAAAGACAGAATCCCCAAAGAAAAAAGAGCAGGTGTCATATATAAGATCCCTTGTGGATGTGGAAAATGTTATATTGGTGAAACGTTTAAAACAATAAACACGAGGGTTAAACAACACCAAAATGACGTAAAGTTCACCAACAAGAATAAAGGTCAAATAACACAATATCGATCAGCATTATGTAAACATTCTGTTGAGTGTAACAATGGTTTCTTATTCGACGAAGCTTCCATCCTTGGGTTCGAACCTAAAAAAACAAAAGAGATTTTTTAAAGAAATGTGTTACATAACTAAAACACCAACAGTGTAAATTATAAAACAGACAGCAGAGGGTTACAAAATAATTATCTTAGCCTGATACAACAAACTAGAAACAACCAACAATAATATAGGTGACAAGAAAAACTACTATTTAATCTTAATACGTGTAATTAAGATTCACTTAGTAATTGACCATAATTGACACAACTGAACCAAAATTCCATTCAATGGTTTAACTATCTGATCTTATATTTTATGGGAAGATCATTTTTAGTTACAGTGGTAAAAAGGTTGAAAAAAATGTCATAATCATAACTATACAGGAGTTTTTTCACTATTAACTATTGAATCTTGATTCACATTAAGGTTTTTCTTAGAAGTTTGTCTGACCAAACAGTACACCAATTTTTCTCACTATCTAATCTTGATGTGCACTTCGGGTTTAGTTGTAACTTGGTATAATTTTTATTCTTGAAGAATATTAATTGGGAACACAATATATTTTATTTTCTATATCGATTTTTATATAAACAATTAATTTTCAAAAAGTTAGTTTTCTCATCGTGTATTGCTCGATCATATGTTTTTAACGCAAATTTCTAAAAACGTCAAAATTAAAGTACGGCATTCATCAGAAAAGGAGAAAAATATATGTCGTCTCTTTTTGTTTATCAAGTACATATTATCATTTCAATTAAGTTCATTCACCATAATATATTGCCCTCTATCTTATAAAATATATAATTTTGTGCAGTCACCTCTTTTCATCCCATTTTGTTGTTTTTTTTGGTGGTGGGGTATTGGATCGGTGTATATGGTTATGTTTTCATTACAATTTAAATACATATGTATTACTTTAAAGATTTAATTTGGAACGAATCACACACCCACTTTATATATTATATAAAAAAGCAGGAAACTTGTACACAAATACTTTGGTGTTGAAATATTCACATTATCATGTTACCTAGCCATAAGTTTTTACGTATACAGTTGGATACCACAGTATATCAGACATGGCCAAATTGCGGCTCGCGAGCCGCATGCGGCTCTTTGAAAGAACGAATGCGGCTCTCGAAAAAAAATGAAAAAATAAAATAAAATTTAATAATTCATTAAATTAGAAGAATTATTACAAGACTTTCTATTGCGATTTGATGATTTAAATAAATTAAAGGTTTCTCTAAATTTTCTTGTAAATCCATTCGAGATTGACGTTATTAACGATGGATTATCGATGTTTCATTATATTTTGAATGAAAGTGTCACAGGAGAAATGGAATTATTAGAACTTCAGGAGGATCACATTCTTAAAATCCACCACAAATCAACACAATATGCAAATGAGTTTTGGAAACTAGAGTCTCAATCAAAGTACCCCAATTTGAAAAAAGCTGCTTGCAGATTACTTTTCATATTCGGCACAACATATTGTTGTGAATCACTTTTTTCAACAATGAAGTTTATAAAATAAAAGCACCGTTCACAACTAACAAATGAGCATTTAACGGAATTAATTCGTACCGCACTAACGAACTATGAACCCGATTTCAGAAAATTCACGGCCAAGTTACAAACACACATACCCAGCAAACAATAGCTGTCATGTAACAAAATTTAAATATGTATATGTATGTATTTATAACTATAAGTATTTGTTTAAAGATGGTGTCCATAACAACTGATGTTTTTGATATTTTATTTTTATGTTGGCTCTCGTAACGATAGATTATTGGGATGCGGCTCCACGTGTAGAGAAGCTTGGCCATCTCTGGTATATAACAATCAAAATTCGCGGTTTTTTCACTAGCAATTTTCTCTTTTTTTACCAGTTTTGATGATATCATTTTTTGATAACACAAAAATTTGTTTTGAACACCAATAACTTTTAAACAAAGTTTTTTAAGAATTTTTTTAAAAATTTTTTTTAAAGAAATTCAAACTATTTTCTTTGAAAATTAATTTAACAGAGAATTGTTGGTGAAAAATTAATTTTTAACTTTTTATGCATTTACAATATTAGGTATGTAGCTACTCGTAAAGTTGTTTAAATTTTTAAGTTTTTTTTAAAAAAATGTTTACTTTAAGAACCTTTTTATTTCTTTTAAACAAAAATTTGTACTTTTAATTTTTAAGTTTTATCTACATGTAATTGTTTTTTACTTCTTCTTAATTATTACAGCATATGTTATAAGATACCTATGATTATGACCAGAAGGTCGAAATATAAGGGTTAAACGAAAACATATTTTTGTTTTTGAATTATTTTAATTTTAATTTTGTCTATAAAAAGCTGTTATTATTAATGTAAATATTGTAAATGTAAAAATGCTTCAATCGCCACTGGATCTTTGGATTCACATAATTAAGAAAAATAAATAAATAAATATATTGTAGTTAGAGATGTATTTCTACTAGTAGAATATAGGTGACGTTCCGTGACTTTTGAAAATCACCTAGTACTCGTATTTCTAGCCCGGCTGACACAAAACTTTAAGTGAAAGAATTATACAACTAATCGGGGAAGGGGGGCGGGGGTATCGAGTTTCATTGCTTAATATTAGTTAATGGGCGAATTGTAAATTTTGTCGTTTTATTTTGCAATTAAAGCTACATAGTATATATTTTGTTTATAAAAAAATAAAGAAGCAAGACTTTTCAGATGGTTATGTTTTAAAACAGATCACAAAAGGTTTCATCAAAATTCATTTAGAAGCTTCGGAGTCCTTCTTTTTACCCGTTTTTTTTATAGAAGTTCGACGTTAAATCATTTGTGGAATTATTTACTGAGATACAACAGCAATTTTCTTATGCCCGGTTCCACAAAAAAAAAACAAAAAAAAAATTGCTAACCGCCACTTAAATAATATATCTGCTCTTTCTTCGTTTTTGATATTTCGGTTTGTTTCATAATACAAATTCAGGGCAAGTAGATTATATTTGTTTGGTCTTAGAAATATTTATCCTTTAGCTGAATATTTATGTTCATGTAAACAAGGAATATACTTAGCTTGCTTTGAATTTGTATTTTGAAACAAACCGCAATTTCCTAAAAGAAGAAACATATGAAGCATATTACTTAATTGGTGAATAACTTTTTTTTTATGAAACCAGGCATCATTGTGCAAAATGAATTCGATCAATCCCGTTGCATTAAACTCGTAATATAATACTGAGTTATAGAAATGAGCTAATTTACATTTCTTTTTAAATTAGGAATAAGATAGAAAGAAATAATTACTAGTTATTATCAACAATTGTAAAAGTAATAAAATGCTAATTTTTGCTACCAAAAATCATTAGAAAATTGTTGTTTTTGTCTTACAGTAGAAAATTAGTTGACCAACATTTTGAGGTTTCATTTCAAAAAAATAATCATAATAATGTAAATGAAAATTAAATTTTATCTGGTTTTTAATAAAAAGATCCTTTCTTTTGCGTGTTTTCATTATTAACCACAAAAATAGTTTTCGGAGCAAAAAAGTATTTTTTGCTTTACTATTAATTTTGAGAAACAAAGATTTTTTTTACAAGACACTACTACAATTTTCGATTTTTATATGTTTCCCAGTTTTTAGGATTTTGTGTTTTCCCCCAATAAAAAAAAGCACTTATCGTTCTAGTTTGACGTCAACTTTTTATAATATTTCTTCTAAGTCGTTTAATATTATAAGTTCGAAGCTTAACATGGTATATCATATAACCTTTAATCCCAACGAACTAGGTCGTCTTCAAAATAACTAACAGCACGAGCAATATGTATTTACCCTTTTTTATATCTTATACTATGCGTTGTTAACCTATCCACAGTCAACAATATACAATATTATAAATTTAATAACAATATAACACAAACGGTTTGGAATTATATTTTCAATATAACTTTTTGAACCTTATCTGCCGCAGACAAAATATTTTCATTTCCTTAGAGAAAAAAAGAATGAATCTTAATTAAAGTTGATGAGGACCATCGAAATATAAATTTAAACAGAAAAATATAAAGTTTTATAATATTCATCGCCAATTCTGGGTATTACGGCTAAAATCTCTTCGTCAATTTTTAGAAATAGGCTATGTGGGAGACATACGAGCAGGTATTGTATTTTATACGTTTCTATCAACAACAACAAAAATTGTTTAGCTACGAGATACAATAAATCGCATGGGAATTAGGATTATACTATGTGCGTGTGAGTATAATATGGAAATCAAAATTTATTATTTTGACTGACAAGAGAATTTATTTTTTTCTATTAAAATATTATTGGAGCAGTTTTCCATTATATTTTGTGTATAAACCAAAAATGTACATTCATCATTTCATTCATGTGGGTATTTAATTCGTTTTCGATTATTATTTGAGCGGGTTAGACTACAAAGGGGTAATATTTTATATTTTTTTTTGGCTAGATTTCAGTTTGGTACATCATATATTACAAATAAAGTGACATTGTGAATTTTTAGACGAGCTTACCAAACAACGTGTATAACTTATATCGTGCCATTGCTCTTTTAGTGATGGAAATTTAACTGGTATACCAAGTTGTTTTTGAGCTAAAGGTTTTTTTTTTGTAAGTAACGAATTAATATTTCAGCATGTAAACCTAATAGTGGCTAGTTCTTTAAGTGGTGTGAAGTTTAGAACACTACAAAATGGACAATGACAGTTAAGCATTGAAAAAATTAAGTTATGAATGAGTAAAGTTGAGTTTTTGCAAATATTCGCAATATAAAGAATTCCACCAGTTAAACGACAAAGGAAAACAATTTTAAAGTGAAATAATTCCCTTGGTACTATTTGAATACGTTACCATAAATAAATAACGATTTTAATTTTAATATTCGTATTTTCAGCAATCCAAAAAGTGGAGTTGGCTGTTTATTTATTTATTTATCATCAACGGGATGAAAATCTTTCTTTGATTACAATTTCATTTACAGTTTCACAATTTAGCTTTAATTTGCTTTTTAAAAGTACATTTTGAAATATTAAAATCAAACACATCAAAATTATGATTGAATTGTCAACAAATAGACGGGATCGGAGCATTTTAGGCATAGTTAGATTTAAATGTCGTCAAATATATAAAATTCCTGACCTGATCAGGTTAACAGGGCACATGAATATCAAACTTTGCAAGTAGTTCCGAAAATTCAATAGAATTGTTTAGCAAATCAGCCATGAATGTTGAAGCACCATATCTACGTCTTACAAGCAATGAGTCCAAATTAGCAATTTTATAGTCAATACTAAATTTCTTCCGTATCCGTTTCGATATAAACATGGTAAGCAGAATCCCAAATATCGACGCATATTCCAAATTAGTCCGAACAATGGAACAATATAAAGTTTTAATATTGATTGTGGATTACGAAAATCTTTTGTGATACGACGAATAAAGTCAAGTAGAGAATTAAACTTAGCCCCTATTAAATTAATATGGTCTCGGAAATTCAATTGATGGTCCAAGATAACACATAAATCTTCAAATGTCATAACTTTAAATGTCATAACTCGTTCCAGCTGGTGATTACCAATAAGATATTGATGACGAATAACTTTTTTCTTTCTGAAGAAGCTCATAATCTTGCACTTTTCCAAATTTAAGTTCAATTTATTCATCATTGACTAATTATATATAAGTACAGTACATCAAGATCGCTCTGCATTTCATTACATTGTTGCGGGCAAATAAAGTTTTTGATATTTTCAAGTTATCTGCATATAATTCACAGTCACAGTACTGGAACGTAGAAGCAACTTCATTGATGAAAACGTTAAACAAAACTGGTCGGTCCTAGGTATGAGTCCTGAGGTACTCCAGAGTGAACTTCAATCGTCTTAGATGTAAACCCATTAATTTGAACTACCTGTTTCCGATCATGCAAATACAATCCAATCCAATCTAAAAACAATTTACTCACTCCAATTCTATCCAGCTTGTCGACAAATAATCAGAAATAGTAAGCTCAAATAATTTTGGAATCGATGATAATATTGATATGCCTCGATAATTTTTAATGTTACTCCGTTTTCCGGATTTAAAAATGGGAATTATAAATGACTTCTTCCATATCAACGAAAATACACCACACTCAAAAAAATTTTAAAGTGAAATTTACAAAATTATTTTTGTAAAAGTGCTTACAAAACGAAATTGTGAATTTAATAAAAAATCGTCAGTTTTGTTAAACTTTTTGTAAAATTTATTTGAATTTTTGTCAATTTAATAAATTTGTCTAAATTTAACAATTTTTTTTTTGTAAATTATTTTGAAACTAATTATTTCGGAATTATTTTGATTTACAGATCATTTTTGTAATTTTAATAAATTTTTTTTAAATTTATTTCGGTTTTTTTACATTTTATTTTAAAATACGTTTATTTATCACAAAATACAAATTGATTTAATAAAATTTCTGTAAGATTTATTGAACATAAAAGTCGGAAAAAATGACAGTCTACAATTATTTTTGTAAAACTAATTAAGAAAACTTACGATTTTTTTTTAAACTAGACGAATTATTTTATGTATTTTACAAAAATGATCGATAAAATAGCAGAATACCAATTAGCAAACAAACTGTTTGAGATTGAAATTAGATTGGTAAAATTTCAAATAGTTTGTTTGCTATTCAATATTTTGCTATTTTAACGATCATTTTTATATCTTCTTTGCTAAAATGGTATATTAGAAAGTTTTTAGGTTTTAATGTCGTTAAAATACCCCTGGAACTGAGGATTTTAATGCCTGAAACTACTCTTTAGTTGCGTGAATTAAAATATGACGTATGTAGATTTTATAAATTTAATAAAACATTGTAGATTGTACATAGTTTGCGTAAAATGTATAAAAAAATTATGATTTTTATTATGGATTCTTACTATAAAATGTACAAAAAAATTTAACCTTTAAAAATGTTTTTTTATAAATTTGTCAAATTTTAGTGAAATATATAAATATTTTGTAATTTTACTTTAAATTATTGTAAAATTGACAATCAATACGGTAAGTTTTATAAAGTTTTGTCTTATTCACAACCATTCTTGTAAGATCGTCGAAATTAGTTTTAAAACAATTCAACTTAGTTTAGTTTTAATTTAATAGCCAGCCGCTCAACACGTGAAGTAATTTGTCAGTATAAAAATTGAAAAAGTTGTGAAGTGAGTGTTATATTAAATAAGTGAAGTGCAGTTGCACTTGGGCTTTTTGTGTTTTTTACTTTTTGTAATGGATCAATTTTTATTCAAAATTGGATTATCTAAAGAAGAAATAACTAAATCAAACATTATGAAGTCACTAGCAGGTAAATTAACGAAGGACAAAACAATTTTGACTCTGAACTATTCATTGATTTAACATTGTCTACTGTTTTTAGATGCAGGCATAAATTTCGAAGCCTTATTGTACTTAAATCTGGAGCATTAGGAACTTTTTTTAAAAAATATTACGTACTACTTGGAATACAAATAAAACTACAGCATCAAATTGGCATATGGCAACGGGTGAATGTAAGTATTTTTTTAAATTTTCGTTTTATGTTATTTAGATGATTGTAAAAGATATTAAATCGCTTAATTTAATATAATTTTAGGGCTACTATCACCACCGATTACCTTAAGTGAAGTTTACGATTTTAGTCAATAAGTTGATTTTGAGATTTCGATATTTTCTTTAATTTGTTTGAATATATTCTAAGATAATTTAAAATTGAGGGTAAAAATGTTTTGTTTTATATGTAAAAACGAATTTTTATCGCCAGACGTACTAATAGTCCATTTAAAAGTCATTCATGCTCTTGGGAAAAGTAGTGAATACTTTTGTTATGAAGTTGGTTGTAAGAAATATTTTTCAAATTTAGATACTCTTAGAAGACATATGAAAAAGCATAAACAAGAAGGAATTTTACCCACTTTGCCTAAATTGAAAAATAAAACAGTATCTCAACTCCGTCAGCTAGTCATTCTAGAAGTAATTTAATAATTTAAAATGAAAATAAAGACAGTACGATCATCCCAGTAACCCCCCCACTTTCTTTAGACTTTACAAAAAATAGGAAAATAATTATTGAATTAGCTGTGAAATTTGTAATAAATTTACATAATAATAACAATTTTAATAATAAAAATGTTAAGGGTATTCAAAAATTAGTACTTAATCATATTACTGAACCAATATAGGTATACAATAGGTATTATATTATTATAAAACTAAAGGGAAAGCACCTAAGGGGAGACTATATGAAAAATATTTCAATAAATAAACGAAACTAAGAAAAGTAGGAGTTTTGCCAGCCAAATAACAGCAACTCGAATTAGAGAAGCCGTCCAATATTTTAAGAGGTATTTACGCACGATAGCAACAATTCTAATTTAAAATTTTCTAGTTAATACATAAATTATATATTTTATATTTGTCAGCTGTTCAAGAAGACGACTGTGAAGAAAGCATAAACGCTTTAGCAGGAAATAACTACAGTTGGGCCAAATATAATATCACTGGCTTAACACTAATAAAGTACGAAACACTTTTATTAATTCTGGGACAACAACGGAAGACATATTTAGAAGATGGCCACAATATAGAAAGCCGTTAGGTTATAAATTGGTAAGTTTGGTAAACGTGTTTGTGAAACTGAGTCTTAATAAATCATTTGATATTTCAAGATTGAAATGGATTTTAAGAAGATGTATCCAAAAGTGCCTAAAGAACGTTAAAAGTGTTAAAAGAACACATAACCAGAATTTACTGTCTGTATTAAAATGCAAAGAAAATTTCAATGAAAGTAAGTATAAATTTATATAATTGTGTATGTTTATATAAAAATTGTAAGTTATTGTAAACAAAATATTTAGTTAAATGTATAGAAATAATGTAATATTATATTTATAATAGACAGTAAGATATGTATAAATAAATAAATTTCTGTTTCTTTACAGACGGTCAAGCAGCCAGTTTATTTCACCTCATGTACCATATTTTGCGATCAACAACGAGGGAGGTTTGTGTTGAAAATCATGGAAAAGTGCATGTGAGTTTACAAGATGCTCAAAAAAGCTTCATCCTTCTTGGTGCAACTACAGAGGAAATAGAGGAACAATTAACTTTCCAATTAGGAAAACAGAAGTATGTATATCCAACCATTATTGCTATACAAGGACATTGTCTAACCCTACACAAATTATGGTTTATTTTGACGAAACCAAATACAAAGTATTATCGGTTATTCCAGGAATTGAAATATTGTTCGCAATTATACATTTGTTTAATTTAAAATATCCGTAATGCGTGTCTGTTTGGCAGTTTATCCAAATATATTTTTTTTTAATGAAAACTAAATATGACGTGGATAACAGAGCCGTCAAATATTTAATAGAAAGATTGGAGATAGTATTAGTAATTATTATGGTTTATTAAATAAATAAAATAAATTTAAAAACTTGTTATCAATAAAGAAAATGAATTATAGTAAATGTTATAAATATTTTATAGTAATAAGGTTAAATATAATAAATATTTAAAATAAATAAATATCTAAAATTGATGAATTTTGTTTTATATCTATATTAGAAACCATTTGCCTTTTCGATTTTAGGCCTTTCGCTTAATTGTTTAATGCTGAACCAGGGAGTATGTAAACACTTAATTTGTTCGTTGCCATTATAGATCAGTGAATCACCAAGGATTTGTCGTCAAAATTAATATATAGGGTCGTCCTTAAAAGGGTTATTTTTGAATTTTAATCGGTACGCCTCCTACAACTTTTCTAAATAGGTAAAAAAAAATCCTGCAAATTTTTAGCTCTTAATATTAACATTAACCCGACTCCCAAGGCGACGTAAGTTTTACATGGGAAAATACATGTATTTTGTAAAATCAAACTTCGAATTTCTTTAACTTTGGTAATAATTGATGACAAATTTTTAAAATTGGCATAAATGTAGCTACTTATATGATATATAAATGGGTGCATTGAAAATATTTTTAAACAGTTATTTTCTTACTTCTAGGCATGCAGAATTCTTTTTTTCTTTCATTTTTCTGCTATCACCCGTTTATATATCATATAAGTAAGTACATTTATGCCAAATTTTAAATGTTTTCATCAATTATTACCAAAGCTATAGAAATTCGAAGTTTGATTTTACAAAATACATGTATTTTCCCATGTAAAACTTACGTCGCCTTGGGGGTTGGGCTAATGTTAATATTAAGAGCTACAAATTTGCAGGATTTTTTTTACCTATTTAGAAAAGTTATAGGAGGCGTACCGATTAAAATTCAAAAATAACCCTTTTAAGGACCACCCTTTACAAATCAATGGTCAATATAATAAAATATTTTTGTTATTTTTACAAAAATGTCATTAATATTACAAAACTTATTTGTATATTTAATCAAAGCCTGTTTGGGAATTAACAAAATTTTTGTAATCATCACAACATATATTGTTAATTTAACAACTTCCGATGTCAATTTTGTTTGTTTTATTCTGTATATTTTACAAAAATTTTAGTAAATTTACAAAAGTATTTATAATTTTTACAATATAATTTTAAATGTTACAAAGATTTTATTACATTATTGTCAAAATCGTTTTGTTATTCTTTCAATTCATTTTATAAAATTTACAGAATTTTTTGTTAAATTGTAAATTTTACAAAACATTTTGTGTGCTCTATATTTATAGAAATTTTGTTAAATATATCTGGAATTTTGTTATTCCAACCTATATTTTTTTTTGAGTGCACTCTTCAGAGGCGCATTAAATATCAGAGATAGTGCGTAATGATAGTGAGCTATTAAGGTCTTTAAATATTTGTGCAGCTGTATTATCAAAACCACACCCCGATTTCATCTTGGATGTGCCAAGGCTGACATCTTTTTCTGAAATATAAGGTATTCCAATTACATTTTGATGATGCGAAATACGAGGTCATTATCATTGTGATTTTATTGACTGATTGGAAAAATTCAACAAATAATTCACATATGTCCTCAGCATTACAGGCAGCTACATCATTTAACGGCATCATTTCGGGATAACCAGAACATTTTTTTTTGACATCAACAAAAGGCCAAATAGTTTTGGGTTTGATATTTAATTATCTTCAACCCGTGAAATATAGTTCCTATAGGCTCGGTGTTGTTCCTTATCAAATTCCCGGCATAGCTTTAGGAAAGAATTAAGACAATCCAAGATATCACTAAAGCATTAAGTAAAATGAGATAAAATGAATCGACTTAAGCATTAACATCAGTCAATTTAGAATTTCCCAGTCCACCATTTCAAAAAACTCCTGCAGACCTTATTAAAATTGTAATTTAACTTTGGTTGTGTATTGCTGATGAATTTACAGAACAGCTCCTGGCAGTCAAAGTTGAAATCCAATCCATTGTGGTGAAATTTATCAGGAACAAAAGGTTGCAATGACTTAGTAACCAATCCACAATTAGGATCATTCAGTAAAACTAGATATAAAATTTCAAGTTTGCAACTTTGCAAATTTAATGTAAATTTAAAGTCAACAAGGTATCAAAAAAATTTGTTCCACATCACTCGTAACATTGGATGGAAAAACAGATGTAGCATCATTATCCCATATAATTTCACAGCAACATAGCTATTCCACAGTATTATTCCGGCAGGCATACTACATCATAATTTATAATTGAATTTTGCGCAGCTACATAAACTCTACCACCATCAGATTTATCATTTGTTAGGCTGGAACGGCCACATCTACATACGTAACATAATTACCATCAAAGAATTCTGAACTTGAAACACCTGGTTTCAACCAAGTCTCAGATAAAACATATATCGGATAACAAGACGACGAAACAAATAATGAAAAATTCGTTGATTTTGTAGGCATACCACCAACATTTTGATAATAGATTGAGATTGAACTTGAATTTGAATTAAATGTTAGAGATGTGTAGAGATGGCTCCCGAACTCAGTTTATGCCATCATTTTATTTACACTCAGAGAAAAAATGGGGTCAAATTGAGGAAAATAGTGATTATTACAATAAAAAAGCAATTAATATAGCGCTAACAAACTTTTTTATTAAATTAATAAAAATTTAACACAAATTTGTTAAATTCATTCCTTAAGAAGCGGTGTTATATTGATGATTTTGTTTATTATAACTATGGTAATTTTAATTAAATTTATAGAATTTTTTTATTTTAATAAACTTTTTATTTATTTTAACAATTAATTAATTAATTTTACTACAAATTGCTTTTGTAAAATTAATAAACTTGCGTCAAACAAACAAAATTAGTTTTCAATTCAATAATTTTTTTTGTAAGCTTAGTTTATGAAACTGATAAAATTTTATCAAAACAAGGGTAAGTTTCTATCAAATTTATATTTTGTAAGAAGATTTTGGTAAGGACTAAGTAAATAAAAACAATTTAATTTATTTTAAAGAATAAAATTACTTTTTATTATTATTTCAGGTACAGAATCCAGTCCCATAATTATTATTTTTTTCATAACTTTGGTTTTAAACTTAAAAATAAAACAATAGTGAGTTATAGTAAAGCAAAACATAATAATTGAAAATTCCTATTAATTACATTTAATTATTAATTAAATATTATTGATATAATTTAAAACAACTTATATCAAAATTATAATGATTTATCTTAATTCATTTAGCCTTAAAATATTTGAAATAACACATTATTATTACTGAGCAGACCTTTTGTCTAGTTCATTAATTTTGGTTAGAGGTAATTGTTTCAAAAAAATATTGTTTTATAAAACTCCAAACTAGAGCCGACTCTTGCGGGTAACTCAAATTGAAGACATAAAAAATTTTGAAACAAATTTCAAGTGCTCGTAAAATCGAGTATAGCTGATCGGATACCATCAAAATATACCAAAATATCTTCAGGATTTATTATAGATCCTCTAATTAAAACAAATGGCTGTATGGATAAATTCTGTTTGATTTTTTGCTATAGAGCTTCCTCAATATCGGCAGTAGTAGCACCAATTAGCATAAACGAATTCTGAGAATCCTTAATCGAATATTTAATATGTAGTTTTTCTCCATCGACATATTTGATTATCTTCAAAGTAGGCGCCAATACAAAATGCAACAAATACAAGACAGATGTATTGAATCCATCTGAGAAAAAATAAATAAACAATCAAAACACATATTATTAAAAAAATCCCAAAACTCAATAACTTACTTTCGGAAATAGTAGTTAGATCATTTATCTTGTCCAAATGTAATCGTGCATTTTTATCTTTTATTTTTTGATCAAAAATAAGAAGCATCACTTTCTTAAAATGAGAAAATTTTAAGTCGACATTCGTTATATTCGGAAACATGGCTCCAAAGTCAATCTCTACCTGTTATATAAAATGGTAATAAGGAATAAATCATCGTTAGTCTCATAGTTGTAAAAAATGTAAAATAATTAAACTCACAAGTTTATAGCCGTATGGTTTTTTATATTGGAACCATTTTGACAATACATCCTGCGTTGAATTAGCAGCATAAATTCCTTTTAATCGATAATTCGATGTTAATCCCCAATGCTGTTCAATTTCAGCCCAACTGCAGTTGCTATTTAAAATGCTTTCCAAATGTTCATCAATATTTTCCTCAACGGCAAATATGGTTTTAGTTTTTTTATTTACAGTTTGTGAAGTATTATATGACGGACTTCGTTTACATCTAAGGCCTAGATTTTGTAGAGAGCATAATTTGTTAAAGTATTTCCTTGAAGAAGTATAAACTCTGAAATATGGATAAATCTTTATTTAGAAATACATTATATAAATATAATAAAATATATTAAACATTGCATTTTATGAAGCTCCACATGATTTAAGTAATGGCTGAGGTAAACTCGATGCGACCGACGTACCCGATTAACAAAAAGATGATTGAATTTTAACTTTTAGTTGTTGTTTAGTTACAAAATTTCAAAGTTTAATAATTTTTTTTAGATAGTCACGTCGATCGTGTAGAGTTTATCTCAGCCTGTATGACAAAAAAATTTGCTTAATTTAAAGACTACACAATTTGTTTTGAAAATTTTCAACTTTTTTCTTCCAAATTGCGCCTTCACAAAAATTTGAAATATATACGATTGAGAATTTGAATTTTGTTTATTTAAACTAGCTATCGCATTTATATCATAATGTTTTTCAACTACTGTTCTCATTTGAAATGGGAGTGATAAATGGATGTGCCATTTGTGTGCCAAATGGCCATTTGTCGTATGGAACACACACACACACTAATTATATAATATACGGAGGGATGTTACAGGCAAGAAATTTAATTTTTAAGATAGGTTGGAAACTAAATTTAATTTTAGTGAAGGATGCTCTTAAAACTATATTAAAGGAATTAAAAGTTTATATTTACGAGTGATTCGTACTAATAATAGCTATGTCAGTACTATTGCATTTCAGAATTTCTCTAAATTCTATGGTAATTTTCACAGTTCTTTTAATTTCTAGTTTTCTAACTTTATAAATTATGGCAATTTTTAGCCAGGTATTTTAAATGTTTTGCTTTAAAGTACTTTCGTTTTTTCCTCACGCACTTTCAAATATTTACCTTTAAGACTTGAACTTGGTAATTGTGGTTGTGCTTACATTAGTAATGGTTGTTGTGACTGAGCAAGATTGAGCAGGCGTTAAGTTCGAGATATCAGTTAATACCCCCTCAATTGGTCTGATTTCAAGTAGACCCAAGTTGAAATTGAATTTATATACAAACTCTTGATATAGAGTTTCCTTAATTTCTATGCCTTTACAGTCAACAAGTTTTAGATAGATTTCAGGTGATATTCTCCAATTCGTTCGTGCTTTTACATTAAAAAATGAAACAATATAACAATTCGTCAAAGAAAATAAAAAATTATCGAAGTTATGTTTGATGTATACATAATTCGGTAGTATACAGCGTGTTACGCAAAGTTGCTGATTGAAACTTAGTAATTTCTATATTGCGACATTTAGCCTTTCTCTTACCGTTTATAATTGAGATTTTACTCGATTTACTCGATTACTCGAATAATGTTTAATCTAACTTGTACGTTAATTGCATAAAATTAATTATCTCCCAATATGGGCCAAGCCATCCATTAAAAAAAATGTATACTAATGTATAATATACTAAGCAATACCTATACTATATCCAGGCTGCTTAAAAACATTCGTGCTTCATGTAGTTTACATTGCTAGCTTATACAAAATAAACAACTAAAAATAAAGAAAAAAGAGAATTGCTTGAATATAATTACTCAAAGATTTTCTCTTTTATCAGAGATTTTCTCTTTTTAACCGATTTTTAAGCGACTAATCTTTTTTTGTCTTTATACGTCAATACCGCAGTGGTTTTGATAAAAAAGGACAAAATTTTACCACTACATGTAAACGGGAATGAAACAAAAATGTTACAGTTAAATTCATTTTTCAGTTAAAACATAATTACCTGCAATAATAATGTCGTTATAATGTCGGAAAACTTGTATTGTTATTATCGTATGGTACTAAAACGTATTGTTTGTCACTTTGATATTGTAAAGTTAATAAAACTGACGATGTAGGATCAATAACATTGTTTGTAATTTGATCCAAAAAACTCTTGTTCGTAAAATCATCCATTATTAAATAGAAAAAAACATCACTATATTAAGTTTCTTAAATTACACACTTATGTGCTCTCACTTATTAATTAAAAAGAATTTTTATGATTTTACACAAATATTAAAATTATTATTACACTTTCCACGCACAATAACAACAATAATTACAAAAATAATTAATTTGTATTTAAATCTTTACACTTTGACCTTTATAATACGACTGATGATGAATATTCAAATATATTGCAGTTATTAAAACAAAAGAAGAGGAAAGAAGATATTGTATTCGCTAGCTAGAGAAATTATGTACTAATGAGAGTTCAAATTGACGTCCTTCAGTCACCAGGCACAAATAAAATAAAATAAAGTGATCAAATTTAACGTTCTGCATTATTACTGGGTCGTCAATTGGACCCACTATTTTTGTTAAATTTAAACCACTTATAAATATCAAAACCAAGTAACGAATACTATTTAAATTGACAAATTTATATAGATCTTTATTGATTAACATTTTTTTAAAGTGAAAATGATATTGTAATTAGGCTTTGTGTGTGGATTTTGACGAAACACCAGAACTAAATTATTCAATACAGAAACAGTAATAAAAATGACTTAACATTTTTTTTTTTAATACCATTTGACCCCCCACATTTTAACTACCCAAATAGAGGAAACGTCTCATTTTTTACCGTGTAGCAATCTCCAAAGTTAACAAAATAGATTTGTCATTTTTCACTAAATAGTCACATTCCTCAAGTAGATACTGTAGTTCTAAAAGATTACCTGAAACAAAAGTTAAATCAAGTAAACGCGCCCGAGAATTAAATACATTATTGATTTGTATTAAATCTAATGACGACATGGTGTCAATAAATCGTGATCCAATAGCAGAAAAAGAATTACTGGGTAGTATACCATAAGAATGTTGTGTCCAAGACAGGTGGGGTAAATTAAAATTTCCAAAAACTAATACAATTGTGTTGTCATCCAAACTTACAACAGTATTCGTGATTATACATATTACAATGCTCTTTGTATCGGTCGGATTATATTACAATGCTCTTTGTATAGATTTTAGAACGAAGTCCTCTAACATTTTGGTAATACATTTTTGATAAAATTTTTTGATCAATTTTGGATTGACGAATCTTAGAAATACTACTTGAAACTGATGATTTAGGTGTAGATATTGTTAAATCGACACCGCAGCTCATACGTTTTTTGGTCTAATTTCAAATTCACGGGTCAATACCCCCCACTGGCCACCCATTAGGTTGAAATAGCCTGTCGAAGGTTGGAGGACTAACTCCGATAAATGAGATAAAGTTAAGTTTGCTAACATCTTGATTCGCAGCAACTAGTACGCGGCAATCTATCTCCTCCTTATGTATCTGTTTTCTGTAGTTTATTGCTCAGATATTTAAAATAAAATATAATGTAATGGTGATAGTGATAGTGATGGTCAGATGGTCATGGTGATGGTGATGTTGCTGTGATGATGGTGACGATGATGGTAATGGTGATGGTAATCGTGATGTGGTGATGATGGTTAAGGTGATTGAACATTTACTATTTTTTATTGGATGGTTACTTTCGAGTTATTTATAACAAAAATATTTCAAATGCAACTTTCTGATCAAGATCTGTTCACAAAATATGTTTTTTGTTTGTGAGTTCTGTTTGCCGGTTAAAAACGAAAATGTAATTCGAATTTAGCAGGCGTTCAGAATTTAGAATAAAACACATTTTTCACACGAAAGTTTCATTTAGAATGATTTTTGCTGAAACAAGCAAACATAACTCGTAAGCAGTCAAAAATGTTTTTTTAAACTTGTAGTAAAAGAAAAATTGTTAGTTATTCCCGAGGATCGAACTCAAAACCAAGAACATGATAAGCATCACACTTCACCACCATACCGTAATGAACATCGCTTCTTTTAATTGTTAATATTAATACATATACATAATTTGTTATACATATTTTATAAACCTGTTCTCCTTTCCGAACCGTGATAATAAATCAATAAATTACCGAAAAGATAATTTTTGTAAAATGTAAAGCTCGCTCACTTTTGCTCGAGATTTCAAACAAACAGGTTCGTAAGATAATATTAAAAATTATAAATTAAATTCAGTTTGTGAAAAATTTATAAAATAATGAATTATCATATAAAATAAAACAATTAAAATAAAAAGATTGTGTAACACTAAATTCGTTAATCAATATTGTCCATAATAAATTATTAATATAATCATTATAAATTTGGTGACAGCGGGTTTCGGTGTGCTATCGAAAATATTAAAATATTTTGTACAAGTGATTTTAATAATTCTGGACATTTTATGATAATATATTAATGGTTATAAAAAATAAAATATATATCTTCTCGAGCTTCATCGCTTATAAACCTGTTCGTTCTTCGATTATCAACACTGTAATCGACAATTCAACGCCAAATCGAGAAGCGTTCAGTATTTTTTTTAAATTGTCGAATTATCAATTCTTAAGGACATACGAGTTAATGTATCGCATTTTTATTAATAAACCGCAAGGATTTAATGTTTTTACCACATTTGTGTTGCGCGATGCATGCAAACTTATACCGAAAATCAACATTTGAAGGTTGTTAATTACAACAAGCCAAACACACATAATATAAAAGGTGAATTACCGTAGCTGCATCGTCATCATAACCGCAAAACAATGAAATTATCAACATCATAGTACAGTATTTTCTTTCTATACGTTATAAAATATTCTCATTACAAGTTGAAATTATTCCAAAAATTTCATCCATTCGAAAATCCATCGATCGTTCCCCGAAAATTGGTCGAAACACAATTTTACTAAAAACAACTCATCGTAAAACAATTCGTATGATAAAAAAACAATTCGTATAAAAACAATTCAACAAAAAACAATTTTACGAAAAAACAATTCTACGCAATAACAATTCATCGAAAAACAATTCATCGAAAAACAGTTATTCATAAAATATTTTATATTGCATACATTAAGGAAATTGAATTTATGTTGATCAATTTTAGATTCAATTTTTGTTACGCAAGTATTACTATGGCGAGCCCAGAAATAATATTGAACGGTTATAATATTATATACATGCACATTCAAATCAAATAAAATTCGTCTACGGCATAACTAAATTAACAGGATTATTATTTCACTAAGCTATTAACAAGCTTATTTGTTTATTATAAACAAATATAATTGCAAAATTAAAAAATCCAATTGTTTATATTTCCTATCGATGTTTTATCAAAAAATAAATTTTTATTTGTTCCGATGTTACTAATATGACAAATCAAATACATATTATAGTTCAAAATATGTTGATCATTTATAAATTATAAACAATTATTTTGTTAATAAATATTTGTTTTCCATTGTTTTGCTATGGAAGATTTAAAAACGAAAATTATGGCCCGAATTTAAATAAGTTAATGCAAACTATTTAAATTAATCCAACTGAAATCTAACATACCATATCTTCATCCTTTTCTTTTTTATTTTACGCATGACATTTGTAATGCATAAGTATTATGAATGAAATAAATTTCTATAACAATAAATTTTTAATTTATAGCAAAATCATTTTCAAGTGATTTATTTGTATTTATTAATAAAAAAATACAATTGTTTATGCAACAATAATTTGTTAGTAACACAACAGAGAATTGTAGAAGGTTTTGATTTGTATCATATTTTGGAAACATTTTTGTTGGTTTTGTTTTTATGCATAAGAAAAGCAAAAATAGTACTAATGTACATTATTGTTGTTTTTGGTTCAATATTAAATGCACACATACATAGTCAACCCTTGTGTCAACAAGACGAAATAACCTGAAATTTCTGTTTTTTTTAAATGAATGAGTTTTTTTTTTTTATAATAAATTTAAATGATTTTATAATTATGATATCATATTTATAGATTTCTAATTTACCGCCTTTTATACAAAACCCGTGATAAAATTGATACACTTCGAGTTGGCGAGAAGAAGTTTTATAATCATGTCAAACAAAGGTTAAATAAGCGAAACGTATACAAATGAATAGAACATGCGCACACAAATACACTACTTCCGATGGATTTGACGTTATTTCGGTGTGTCTCTTTCTGTCCTATTTTGTTTCCTTTAGATATAAGCAAAACAAAAAATAATATTTATGAATGACCCGAACCGAAATGATCGTAATACACGTGCACGTATTAATGCAGTAGTAGTAGTACATTATTAGTATGAATTAGATGAATGGATTTAATTTCCTGTCATAATTAGAGGGGTCACTCAACTTTTGTATTTTGATTATTTTACTCCTTATGTTTTGTTCTAAGGCTGCGGTCGAATTCTCGGGTAAATTATTTACTACAGTAAATTTAGATTTTTAATGTTATTTTTTACTCGTTCAATTCTTATAACAATAAAGAATAAAGTATCTAAACGTAAAACATTTACCTTTTTTTATTTCGCTTCCTCTCCAGCAAAAAAAGGTAAATGCATTTACCGAATTTTGCGGATTTACTCGAGAATTCGACCGCAGCCTTAATAACTAAATAAGAAATTTTTATATAACCGATTTAGGTAGGTTATTTTAGTAGTAGTGTAAGGTAATTAAAGGTACCTATAATCGGGTTTAATGGAACCATTAAGGGTGAAGAGTCTGAGGACTGATTTTTATAGATTATTTGTGTCTAGATAAATTCTTTTGCGATAAAAAACCACACAAAGCACATTTGTTAGCCAAAATTGTTATATGAATTTATGTAGCATTGCCTAATCCAAATATATTACACCAATATTAAATAGTTATATATTACAAATATTGTTAAATTAAAAATAAAATATAAAAGTTTATAAACAATTATATTGTTTATAATTTATTATAAATAAATTATTTAATTTTCGTAATTTTATTCAATCACTGTTAAGGAAAAAATCTTAAAAACTCAATCAAAACCAAATCCCATACTAAAAAAATTCTTTTTATTATGAATTTTTCGATGAATTGTGTTTTAGAAGAATTGTGTTTCGACGAATTTTCGCGTCACAAATAGATTTTATATGAAGATTTAACAATTCATCGAAAACACAATTGTTCGCAAAGTTTATATGGGAAATCGGATTAATGTAGTCACATAGTGAAATATGCTTTATTTTTTTGATTTATTATTAACAAATTAATTTGTTTATAACAATATAAACATTTCTTAGCCAAAATCAAATACAATTTTGATTATATTTATAATAATAAATTCTTGATTTATAGCAAAATCATTTTCAAATGATTTAATTCTATTTATTAATAAAAAAATACAATTGTTTATGCAACAATAATTTGTTAATAACAAATTATTTTATTTATAAACAATTTAGAAGGATTTAAGAAATTTTGGCTGCATTTTCAAATACAAACAAAAATGTTAATTCAGTATTGTTAATAATTAATTATTCGAAAAATTATTATTTAAGCCACAATTGTTATTAACATTTTTTTTTGTTTATAAACAATTATATTGTTTATACATTTATTATAAATAAATTATTTAATTTTCGTAATTTTATTCAATCGCTGTTAAGGTAGCAAAATCATTTTCAAATGATTTAATTCTATTTATTAATAAAAAAATACAATTGTTTATGCAACAATAATTTGTTAATAACAAATTATTTTATTTATAAACAATTTAGAAGGATTTAAGAAATTTTGGCTGCATTTTCAAATACAAACAAAAATGTTAATTCAGTATTGTTAATAATTAATTATTCGAAAAATTATTATTTAAGCCACAATTGTTATTAACATTTTTTTTTGTTTATAAACAATTATATTGTTTATACATTTATTATAAATAAATTATTTAATTTTCATAATTTTATTCAATCACTGTTAAGGAAAAAAATCTTAAAAACTCAGTCAAAACCAAATTCCATAGTAAAAAAATACTTTTTATTATGAATTTTTCGAAGAATTATTTCATACATATGAATCGAACATTCAATGCGCGCCCATACACACACACTACACACACCATTTCCGACGTATTTAACGTTGGCTCGATGTGTCTCTTTCTGTCCTCTTTTATTTCCTTTATGTATAAGCGAAACAAAAAATAATATTAAGAATGATCCGAATCGAAATAATCGTAAATAGTAATAAAGTCAAGTTGATAAATATACACATACACGTGCACGAATTAATGCAGATGAAATTATATGAATGGATTTTATTTTCTGTCATACACTCATACTTAGATTCAACTTTTGTTTTGTATTAAATCAAAATGTTTTTGTTGATTTTCTTTAGTATAGTCAAAAACATCTATAATTCCAAGACGAATTATAGTTTGTTATTGAATGAAAACGACCACAGAAGGTAGTATTGGTAACTAAATGACGACGGCAACGTTGTATATTATTTTACATTTATTTTCATACAAATACATATTTAATTTTTCGTTTTACACTCTTGACAAAAATATTGTATTAGTTCAAATTCATTTTTGAATTTAATAAAAAAATAATTAAGATAATATAAATTTACAAGATGTCTTGATGTTGAAAATTGAATTGTGCCTTAATACTTTTATATTTAACGTGTTTAAAGCATTTAAATATGTACGATTATTGTGTTTTCTAAAACAATGAAATGTGTTACTTTTTGGTCTACTAGTGTTATAAAGGTAGGTTAAATCTTTTTCCTGTCAAACACTTAACACAGAAACACACTACGCACAGTGCATTATCGAAAACATCTGTACGACAAACATATGACATCTTGTTTTCTGGTGTACAATTAATTAAATTATTTCATTAAAACTAAATAAATTTAATTATTTATTACACTGACATGTTTAGGTAAAGGGCAAGCGAATCATTGTCTTCAAACATTTATCTCGAATAACGAATGACGAACAAATATTTAGCGTATTTTGTACGCTAAAAACTACTTTAGTACTTTTGTAAATTACAACAAAAATTGCACTAACCAGAAAAATTAATTAATTCAAAACGTAATTTGGATTATTTAATTCAAGCTCAAACAAATAAAATACTATTTATGTTAACAGAAAAACAGGAGAATTAACAACATAAAACCTTTAAATTAAATCGAAAAAATAATTTTCGACTTATATTCTAGAGAAGAAAAAAATATTCAAATGTTTACATCCATACATTACAAATTTTTCTCATCAAAATTGAAAATATGCTGATTGTTGTTGTAATTTATTTTGTTGTTCAAACATACACATAAATAGGTCTTGTTTTATTCGATATTATTATACGGCGTTGCCGTGATGTAAATTGTTGTTGTTTCTAATGTATTTTTTGTTTTCTAATACCAAAACAAATTATATTAGTGTTGGTTAATTTTATTATTGAAAGTCTATATGTACACAACCAACACTATAACCCGTGGTCACTTTGTACCTTTAAATTTTGAATAGTTCGTCTTGGAATTATAGATGTTTTTGGTATAGTGCAGAAGCACACGAAGATCAGTAGTATCTGTACAATGTTATGTCCGAGAGTGGGGAAATTTTATTTCAGTTTATAATACAGAGAAAATAAAAAATCGAAAAGATTGGTTTATTTTAGTACCTTGCTGATTGTGCTATTAAGACATGAGAAATGCGTTATACATATTCAACTTTATTTTTGTGTACGAAAATTACTGGAATTTAATTTTCATACACTTTTGTTTATTTAATATTGATGTTTGGTACATTTTTAGTATTGTAAGCATGTATATTTTTTCAGTCGCAAGAAAAATAACAACAATACCAAATTTTATTTTAATTTGATATACCTGTTTTAACACAGCAGATACATTCCAATTGAATTAAACAAAAAATTGTATAAAAAGGATCATGTAAAAACAAGGTTTAGGTGTACTCATTTATTAACACCTAAAAACAATGAAAAATAAAGGAATTACATACATTCAACTTCTATGTATTATTTCTTATGCAATTGTAATTATTTACAAAAAAAAAAACTGAAATAGGGCCGCATAAAAAATGGTTTAGGTATTCCATCATTTTCTGCATATAAAAAAAAATCTGAAAACATAATTATAAAAAAATCAAGTCTCCTTGTAAAGTACTAAAATGAATAAAATAAATAAACAGCCTTACTGTTTGTATTGTATTTATTTATTTTCTTTTACAACTTTTTACGATTTGTATGGAAATATTTTTGTTGTTGTGTGTGTTAGGATACACATATAGGACACGCCATTTTTTTTGGTGTTTATACGGCCTTTAATTTGATAATACACGACACACGTGCACGTACTAATGAATGTAGATGAAATTATATGAATTATATTTATATTTTATTTTTCTGTCATACTTAAGAGCGCTACACACCATCCGACGGTCGGACCGATTTGGTTGGGTTGGATGTAAAATCGGATCGTGTGTATGCATGTCGTCCGACAAAATGAAGGTTGGATGTGTCGGATGGAAATTCCATCCAACCGTTCGACCAACCAACTAAATCGGATAGTGTGTAGTGTTGTCGGGCGATATTTTTCTTCAGCCATGTGTAAAATTTCAGAGCGAGAACAACAAAGTAAAATAAACATAATTCAATCGTGTGAATTCGTTTGTGTGACAAAAAATAAATAAAATATTGTCAAAGTCGGATCGTCTGTAGACAACATTAGAACGGTCATTCACCTTTCGTATTTTGATTATTTTACTCCTTATGCTTGGTTGCCTTGTTTCTCCATCTGATGGAGTTTAAATGTAGGTACGTTTGCAATTTCGAATGCAACATTACAATTTTAGATTGGAGGAAAAATCAAATTGATAAACCAATTTGTTAAACAAAAAAAATGTAATAATTAAATAAATATTCATTGTATTTGTATTGAATAACAAAAGATGAATTTAACCTACAATATATTGTACATAAAATTGCAAAATTAATTGTTTCTTAGCAAAATTATAGCCCGAATATAATACAAGAATGTTCAACATTTTCTTAAGCTATAAATTTCCTTCATATATCAATTATTAAGCATAGTTCAATAGCTCATGTGTTAGAGGGATGCGCTATGAAGTTAAAGGTCTCGAGTTCGATTCCCGTCTTTTTTTTTTTTTCAATTTAATGTAAATATTTTTTTTTTTTTTATCAGATTAATGTTGGCCTTTATTAATAGTACATTCTTTTTTTAATTTCATTTCATGCACATTTTTAATTTCATGTCGATTCCTTTTGCAGAAGTTGTTTGTATTTATTATGGCAAAAATGTTTCACATAAATAATAAAATTGTGCAATTGCACAGGAGTCCCCTAGTAAGTATGTAAATGCAAACTATTTAAAATAATTCAACTGAAATCTAACATACTATGTATATCTCATCCTTTTATTTGTATTATGTATTTAAAACAAAAGAGAGTAGGTACTTCTTGTTTTGTCTAATTCACAAATTTGCTTATCTCTTTTGACACATTCATATAAGAGACACAAGAATTTATGAATGAAATTATTTCAGCAGTATAAACCATAGACTCGTTTGTAAGTATGTACCAGTTAATACATAAGCCCTTTGTAATTTTTTGTTTTAAATTAGAAATTTTTATGTAATTTATTTAGGTAGGTTATTTTGGTAGTAGTGTAATACGGTAGACAGACACAGAGTTAATCGCGATTTGCAATTGTCGTTTTTGTCCAAAATCGCGTTGTGGAAACAAAATAATCCGGTTTAGGTGAAAATCGTGTAATGAAAGACGACTGTCCTTACACAATCGTAATGAAAGACGACTGTCCTTACACAATCTTCACAAACAACTGGATTATTTCGTTTTCACAACGCGATTTTTGAAAATCGGGATAAATGAAAATCGCGATTAACTCTGTGTCTGTCTACCGTATAAGGTAATTATAGGTAATTATAATCGGGTTTAATGGAATCATTAAGGGTGAGGACTGATTTTTATAGATTATTTGTATCTAGATAAATTCTTTTTCGCTAAAAAAAACACACAAATCACATTTGTTAAGCCACCATGGTTATATAAATTTATGTAGCATTGCCTATATATTACAATATTGTTAAATTACATATAAAATATAAAAGTTTATAAACAATTATATTGTTTATACATTTAATATAAATAAACTATTTTATTTTCGTAATTTTCTTCAATCATTGGAATCATTCATTATCTTAAAAACTCAATCAAAACCAAATCTCATAATAAAAAAATACTTTTTATTATGAATTTTTCTATGAGTTGTGTTTTCGATGAATTGTTTTCCGAAGAATTTTCGCGTCACAGAGAGATTTTATATGAAGATTTAACAATTCATCGAAAACACAATTCTTCGAAAAGTTTATATGGGAAATCGGATTGATGTAGTCACACAGTGAAATATATTTTATTTTTTTGATTTATTATTAGCAAATTAATTTGTTAATACCAATATGAACATTTCTTAGCCAAAATCAAGTAAAATGTTTCATAAATTCTTAATTTATAGTAAAATCATTTTCAAGTGATTTAATTGTATTTATTAATAAAAAAATTATTGTTTATTCAACGATAATTTGTTATTAAGGGAGAACACCACTGTGACCTACCATTTTCAAGTGCTTAGTTTGGTATTTTTTTTTTTTGAGAAATGGGTTGGGTTTAGAGAAAAAAAAACTTTTAGGCTACATTTGGCATATATTTAAGTAAACAAAAAAAATTTTTTATGTAAAAAAAAATACAAAATGGCGGCGCTAGAGTAGCTTTAGTAGAAGTGATTTTGCCTAGAGTCGCTCCACTGCACGCAGTAGAAGTGTCTTAGATTTGTTCCTGGAACAAAAAATAAAATATTTTCATGAAATATGTTAGTTTTAGCATTTCCGAAGTACATGAGGAAATTAAAAAATTGGAAAAAATAAAAAATTGAGACAAGTTTGAAGAAAAAGTTTCAGTTTTCGACTATAATTTTGATATAAAAAGTTGTATATCTTTTTTAATTTTTAATGAATCAAAAAAAACTCATGTACTTCGATTTTAAATCTATTTAAGAAGCTACAGTTAAATTTTCAAGTCGATTGAACACAAATTGATTGAGTTCTGCTGCGTGCAGATTTCCAAAACACGGTTTCGAGAAAAACGCGTTTAAAGTTTTTGGTATCAATAACTTCTCAATAAGAGCTCTCAGGAAAATGCTTGAAAACCTTCTAAAAAAAATTTTTTTTAGCTATAAACGAATTTGTATCATATTTTTGAGGGTCTAAAGGATTTTATCAAGGCAAAAAAAAAAATCGATTTTTTGAAAATCTCACAGTGGTGTTCTCCCTTAACCAATTATTTTATTTATAGACAATTTAAAAGGATTTAATACTCAGCATTGCCAATGGTGTCTTGCAATGAAGTGGGATCAAACGATGATATGTAATTCCCATGTACATCACATTTCTAAGACATCTCTGTAATACGGCCAATCCTTAATAAAGTGAAGTCAAAATTTCAAATTTGCAAATTTATGATTCATCATCAATGACAAATAGGTCTCGGTCATCGTATTTACATGGGGGTAATTTTATTTGATATCCGTTATCATAAGCTAACTAGCCTTGTAAATCATATTTCTGAGATATCTATTTAATCCTTCATAAAGCGAACCTCAAAATTTTCCTCATTTAAATTAAATTAATGCACTCTTAGGTATACATATCTATTGATGTAGTACTACCTATTGGAGTATATACTCGACTACTTAGCAAGCAAGCAATTTTCATATCAAATAAACAAAACATTTGCTAACCAATTTCTATCGAGAGTATTGATTGGGCGCATTCAGGTAAGCCAACTATTGGTAATTTATTTTAGGTTGCAAATACTTTTGACTTGATAGTTTGGCTTTCAAAGTAGTTCTAATGAATTTCTTTATTAAGTTTATTTTGATCATTTTATATAGTTACAATGTATTACAAATATAATATAAAACAAATTGATTACAATACATTATGCATACGTTACAATTCTAAGAATGATTTTATCTTTACATGTTTACAAATAATAAAATCATGAAGTGATTATCAGTGGGCTTTAAAGTCAAATACGAAAATAATTTAAATGTCATTTTTATTTTTATTTTTTTTTTTTTTTTTGGAATTTTGAGACGAAACGATACACACATAATGGCTGTTATTCATTCAGATGATTTACGGCACGAAAATCCTATGTAAAATCAGTAAAACTACTTAAAAATATCAAAGGATTTGTGTAGTTTGTTCTAATTAGTTAAGTGGTCCTTATTTATATTGTATTGGAAAATGCATCTTAAGGTTAATTTAAAAAAAAATAACATTTTGAAAATTTTCTTCAAAATAGTTTTAGATTTAAAGACGGATTGACATGGTCTTAACTAGACCGAACTTTAGAGGTGATTTTTGCAAATTTATCAATTCTACTTCAAGTAAATGAATCAGCATCACCATTCATTATTAATGATATTAACCACAAAACCATTGAAATAATTTTGGAAAGGGATGGCAATAATGTTATTAATCACTAAAACTGCAAGCCCCAATACAACTTAAGAAAAACCGACACAATAAACCTTCATCTATAACTTGAGCAGATTAGCACGCTCCATTGGAACGTTTAAGCTTATCATCTTAAAAACAAGAAAGGCAAGGGTTAAATAAAATCTCAAATTATATTTCGAAGAAAGCAAACAGAAATTTACTGCGTGTTACCAAAATTTCGATGTTAATTTGAGAAAACATATAAGAGCTACATTAGCTATGTTAAGGGGAAAAAATAAGAAAATATTCAAAACATTTTTGGAGACACATAAAATTAACTGTTACCCAGAGTGCATAACATTCAAAGAACGTAAATCTTGTGATTTGTAGGTTATATTAAACATATTACAGTCCAGCATTATTATTAAAAGCTTTCACAATGTTGGCAATTCCTCTGTGTCTTCTATTTAATCAATCATTAAAAGAAGCAAAATTTCCACAGAAATGGAAAATAACCATTGTGACGCCAACTTCAGAGCTGGAGCTTAAACAAAATGTATATGACGATAAAGGGATTTTTTTTTAAAGTCATTTTTGGCTAAAATTAGCATAGTAGTTGATCGATTCACTTGAAATTTGGTATACATACCCAATGGCTGTATACCAAATTATTACCAAATCGATACATAAATAAAGGTGTTTGAATCTTTTTTTAATAATAATTGAATGTGCAATGGTTTCATATAAAAACTAAAGCAATTTTTGAATGCTTTGTGTTTCTTATGTTTTGTGGAATGCTTTACTAAGAAAATCAATGCAAAAACATAATTTATTACACTGAATGTCACCATAGAACACCCTGTTAGCATCAAGCGATTTTCTTAAAAAAATTTACAGATCATCGTTTGGTCCCACTTCATTGCGTGGCACCATTGGCTATGCTTATTAGTGCTTTTAGAAATAATTAGGACAGCTTAGGAACAAACCAACGGCCAATTTTAATTTTTTACACTGAATGTCACCATAGAACACCCTGTTAGCATCAAGCGATTTTCTTGAAAAAATTTACAGATCATCGTTTGGTCCCACTTCATTGCGTGGCTCCATTGGCTATGCTTATTAGTGCTTTTAGAAATAATTAGGACAGCTTAGGAACAAACCAACGGCCAATTTTAATTTTTTACACTGAATGTCACCATAGAACACCCTGTTAGCATCATGCGATTTTCTTAAAAAATTTACAGATCATCGTTTGGTCCCACTTCATTGCGTGGCACCATTGGCTATGCTTATTAGTGCTTTTAGAAATAATTAGGGCAGCTTAGGAACAAATGAAAGGCCAATTTTAATTTTTTACACTGAATGTCACCAGAGAACACCCTGTTAGCATCAAGCGATTTTCTTGAAAAAATTTACAGATCATCGTTTGGTCCCACTTCATTGCGTGGCACCATTGGCTATGCTTATTAGTGCTTTTAGAAATAATTAGGACAGCTTAGGAACAAACCAACGGCCAATTTTAATTTTTTACACTGAATGTCACCATAGAACACCCTGTTAGCATCATGCGATTTTCTTGAAAAAATTTACAGATCATCGTTTGGTCCCACTTTATTGCGTGGCACCATTGGCTATGCTTATTAGTGCTTTTAGAAATAATTAGAGCAGCTTAGGAACAAATGAACGGCCAATTTTAATTTTTTACACTGAATGTCACCATAGAACACCCTGTTAGCATCAAGCGATTTTCTTGAAAAAATTTACAGATCATCGTTTGGTCCCACTTCATTGCGTGGCACCATTGGCTATGCTTATTAGTGCTTTTAGAAATAATTAGGACAGCTTAGGAACAAACCAACGGCCAATTTTAATTTTTTACACTGAATGTCACCATAGAAC
Source organism: Tipula helvola (assembly GCA_963556165.1). NCBI lineage: Eukaryota > Metazoa > Arthropoda > Insecta > Diptera > Tipulidae > Tipula > Tipula helvola. The sequence continues at coordinate 285,196,284 of OY744482.1, forward strand.
ACCCTGTTAGGATCATGCGATTTTCTTGAAAAAATTTACAGATCATCGTTTGGTCCCACTTCATTGCGTGGCACCATTGGCTATGCTTATTAGTGCTTTTAGAAATAATTAGGGCAGCTTAGGAACAAATGAACGGCCAATTTTAATTTTTTACACTGAATGTCACCATAGAACACCCTGTTAGCATCAAGCGATTTTCTTGAAAAAATTTACAGATCATCGTTTGGTCCCACTTCATTGCGTGGCACCATTGGCTATGCTTATTAGTGCTTTTAGAAATAATTAGGACAGCTTAGGAACAAACCAACGGCCAATTTTAATTTTTTACACTGAATGTCACCATAGAACACCCTGTTAGCATCATGCGATTTTATAGAAAAAATTTACAGATCATCGTTTGGTCCCACTTCATTGCGTGGCACCATTGGCTATGCTTATTAGTGCTTTTAGAAATAATTAGGGCAGCTTAGGAACAAATGAACGGCCAATTTTAATTTTTTACACTGAATGTCACCATAGAACACCCTGTTAGCATCAAGCGATTTTCTTGAAAAAATTTACAGATCATCGTTTGGTCCCACTTCATTGCGTGGCACCATTGGCTATGCTTATTAGTGCTTTTAGAAATAATTAGGACAGCTTAGGAACAAACCAACGGCCAATTTTAATTTTTTACACTGAATGTCACCATAGAACACCCTGTTAGCATCATGCGATTTTCTTGAAAAAATTTACAGATCATCGTTTGGTCCCACTTCATTGCGTGGCACCATTGGCTATGCTTATTAGTGCTTTTAGAAATAATTAGGGCAGCTTAGGAACAAATGAACGGCCAATTTTAATTTTTTACACTGAATGTCACCATAGAACACCCTGTTAGCATCAAGCGATTTTCTTGAAAAAATTTACAGATCATCGTTTGGTCCCACTTCATTGCGTGGCACCATTGGCTATGCTTATTAGTGCTTTTAGAAATAATTAGGACAGCTTAGGAACAAACCAACGGCCAATTTTAATTTTTTACACTGAATGTCACCATAGAACACCCTGTTAGCATCATGCGATTTTCTTGAAAAAATTTACAGATCATCGTTTGGTCCCACTTCATTGCGTGGCACCATTGGCTATGCTTATTAGTGCTTTTAGAAATAATTAGGGCAGCTTAGGAACAAATGAACGGCCAATTTTAATTTTTTACACTGAATGTCACCATAGAACACCCTGTTAGCATCAAGCGATTTTCTTGAAAAAATTACAGATCATCGTTTGGTCCCACTTCATTGCGTGGCACCATTGGCTATGCTTATTAGTGCTTTTAGAAATAATTAGGACAGCTTAGGAACAAACCAACGGCCAATTTTAATTTTTTACACTGAATGTCACCATAGAACACCCTGTTAGCATCATGCGATTTTCTTGAAAAAATTTACAGATCATCGTTTGGTCCCACTTCATTGCGTGGCACTATTGGCTATGCTTATTAGTGCTTTTAGAAATAATTAGGGCAGCTTAGGAACAAATGAACGGCCAATTTTAATTTTTTACACTGAATGTCACCATAGAACACCCTGTTAGCATCAAGCGATTTTCTTGAAAAAATTTACAGATCATCGTTTGGTCCCACTTCATTGCGTGGCACCATTGGCTATGCTTATTAGTGCTTTTAGAAATAATTAGGACAGCTTAGGAACAAACCAACGGCCAATTTTAATTTTTTACACTGAATGTCACCATAGAACACCCTGTTAGCATCAAGCGATTTTCTTGAAAAAATTTACAGATCATCGTTTGGTCCCACTTCATTGCGTGGCACCATTGGCTATGCTTATTAGCGCTTTTAGAAATAATTAGGACAGCTTAGGAACAAACCAACGGCCAATTTTAATTTTTTACACTGAATGTCACCATAGAACACCCTGTTAGCATCATGCGATTTTCTTGAAAAAATTTACAGATCATCGTTTGGTCCCACTTCATTGCGTGGCACCATTGGCTATGCTTATTAGTGCTTTTACAAATAATTAGGACAGCTTAGGAACAAACCAACGGCCAATTTTAATTTTTTACACTGAATGTCACCATAGAACACCCTGTTAGCATCATGCGATTTTCTTGAAAAAATTTACAGATCATCGTTTGGTCCCACTTCATTGTGTGGCACCATTGGCTATGCTTATTAGTGCTTTTACAAATAATTAGGGCAGCTTAGGAACAAATCAACGGCCAATTTTAATTTTTTACACTGAATGTCACCATAGAACACCCTGTTAGCATCATGCGATTTTCTTGAAAAAATTTACAGATCATCGTTTGGTCCCACTTCATTGCATGGCACCATTGGCTATGCTTATTAGTGCTTTTAGAAATAATTAGGACAGCTTAGGAACAAACCAACGGCCAATTTTAATTTTTTACACTGAATGTCACCATAGAACACCCTGTTAGCATCAAGCGATTTTCTTGAAAAAATTTACAGATCATCGTTTGGTCCCACTTCATTGCATGGCACCATTGGCTATGCTTATTAGTGGTTTTACAAATAATTAGGACAGCTTAGGAACAAATGAACGGCCAATTTTAATTTTTTACACTGAATGTCACCATAGAACACCCTGTTAGCATCAAGCGATTTTCTTGAAAAAATTTACAGATCATCGTTTGGTCCCACTTCATTGCGTGGCACCATTGGCTATGCTTATTAGTGCTTTTAGAAATAATTAGGACAGCTTAGGAACAAATCAACAGCCAATTTTAATTTTTTACACTGAATGTCACCATAGAACACCCTGTTAGCATCAAGCGATTTTCTTGGAAAAATTTACAGATCATCGTTTGGCCCTACTTCATTGCATGGCACCATTGGATATGCTTATTAATACTTTTAAATTAAAATTAAAACATTTCCAACCAATTTTATGTTTACTTCGTGCATGTAATTTCTTTACTTTAGGTGCTAAATTTTGATCGTTAATATTTATTATTTCTGATATTGGAAAATGGATTTTGAAATCAGAAAAAAATAAAGATTTACTGCATATAGAAGGGTATCTCTTTTACAAAGATAGGTCCTATAAGGCAAAAACTTATTGGCGCTGTATAGACAGTATTAAGCGATGCTGCAACGGCCGCGTGCATACGGAGGGTGGTTTGGCAATTATTGTCCAAGGCCATTGCCATTCACCGGAATCGGCGCAAATTGAGGCAGTTCGTTCCCTCAACTCCCTTAAAGAACTTGCCTTAGAATCTTCCCTTTCTACCCGAGAAATTATTTCCCTTAATTCCGTAACAATCCCCTTTGCAGTTGCTCCTTGCATGCCTTCAACAAGTTCGATGAGTAGAACAATTCAAAATCTTCGTGACTATAAAATTCCTCTGCCATTATCAAGGCAAGATATGGTTATTCCTGATGTGTTTAGATCGTCTAAACGTGGTGAAAAGTTTTTATTTTTTGATTCTGGCCCTATTCAAAATCGAATTTTGATATTTACAACGAATCGAAATTTAGATTGTTTACAAAATGCATCTGAATGGTACGTTGATGGAACATACAAGGTTGTTCCATTGATATTTCATCAGTTGTTTACTATTCATGCAATATTAGAAACGAAATCGATTCCTCTAGTATTTGCTCTTCTCCCAAATAAGTTGGAATCCACCTATACTAGTGTTTTTGAAGAACTTAAAAAATTAAGACCTTGCTTAAATCCTACCTCTATTATGAGTGATTTTGAGCAAGCTATTGCGAATTCAGCAAGAAATGTATTCCCTACAATAATACAACGGTTTTGTTTATTTCATTTCGGACAAAATATTTACCGCAAAATTTTGTCCGAAGGTTTTAAAACAAATTATGCCACAAATCCTGAGTTTTCTCTTCAAATGAAAATGCTTATGGCTCTAGCATTTGTTCCAGTAAATGATGTTATTGATGTATTTGATGCGTTAAAAGCCTCTGGCGAAATACCGCCTAGTGCTGATAATGTTGTAGCATACTTTGAAGATTTCTACGTTGGAGCGCTCGATGATCGTATCAAAGAGGCTCCACACAGACGAAATCCTCGGTATGCTATTCACGCATGGAATCATTTTGATTCCACACAAAACAATGCGCCACGAACAAATAATAATGTTGAAGATTGGCATAATGCATTTATGAGACTTGTAGGCTGTCAGCATCCAAATATATGGAAGTTTCTAACCAAACTTCAATTGGAGCAATCGACGAATGAAATTACAGTTGAGCAAATAAACGCTGGCAGTGCAATGCCACCGCCCAAAAAAAATATCGCGATTTAAACGCGCGACTAATATCTGTCGTTGCACGATATTCGTCAACGGCAGACAAAGTTGCCTATTTGCGCAATGTGGCGGTGAACATTTCACTGTAAACCTTGGATCATTTTCAGTCACTTCTAAAAATCTATTGTAAATTAAGTAATGATTAATTTATCTAATGTAATTTAGGTAAATTTTGAACTATTTTACAATAGAAGTTTAGAATGAATGAAAGTGATTAAGGCAGCGTTTATTTGTTCTTTGTGTTTCATTTTAGATTGTTCCCTTATATTTGGATGTTGATGCTCAGCAAGTCAATAAATCTTTATGTCATTTTTCAGCATTATTTTGTATCACGTGTTGTTTTGTGTTATTGCGTGGAATATATTGTAGGTAATATATTTTAGGAAGATTAGATAAAACTTTTTATCGAAATTCTCAAATTATATGCCTACAATATATTGACTTATCAGACCTATTCGGTATTTTTACGGAAATCTCTGTACGTTAATAACATTATTTATTAGAACATGCTAGAGTTATACTTTTTGAAGAAGAGAAAGCTGAGGCTTTGTGTTATAGTTTGTTTTGAGCCTCAAAATGACTTAAACAAATCGTTGTTTTATGTAGGAAATACATTCTTGCAGTATGTGATAGCTTGCGCAAAATCATTCATTTTACAGGAGATTTTTGCAAGGCTAATTTTTGTGTTCTCTTAAACATTACTATAGTTGGATTACTTCTTTATCTTGGGAGAATAGCAGAACGATGGGAATTGAAGTTTCTTTTATTTGTGAATAGACCAATTGATGAAGTATTATATGGAACATTGTATACCAATCATCGGTCCATTCAAATACACTTTGTAAATAATTTATTTTCGTTCGTTGTAAATTTTAAAATCATGACTTTTTGAATAGTGCCAAATCGTAAATACATTCTTTCCCGTGTTTTACGTTTAAACACATCACTTATAACCTATCTTGACTTGATCTGGAAAAGACTTTTACAGTCACAAACTTTTTGAATTTTATCTATGATGAACTTATTGAAGGTATACTAGGCGAAACTGCTTTGGAATTGTTACGGAAAATCCTTATCCCGATCCTAATTTCCTTCTTTCCTTATCCTTTCCTTTTCCTACCCTCCAAGATCACAGCCTTGACGTGGCGGAGCGGCTTGAAAGTAGCAATGACGGAGTTGGCAATGCCAGATAGGGTTACCCATACTGGAATGGCAACTCTGGAGCTATTGAACTAATGCGATCATTTATGTGTCGCTTGGTCAGCTATACATTGTCAATGGGCGATTTCAGATCTCGCAACATGTTTGCTTTGAAAATTTACTGATAGAAAAAATGACATTCGATTCATCACAGTGACATGAAATTTTCGATAAATCGGAGGCATTTAGAAAACAACATGTTTATTTTAGTTAACATGTTGCCAACAGTTGGCGGACCTGAAAGCGCCCAATGTAACATTATTTGATTTTCCAGAAAGCACCTTGAAAAATCCCTCCGTATTTTTAATAAATTATTTATTGCAAACAACATAGCTTCGTGCAGTAAATGAAAAAGAGCTGGAGGGTATTAAGTTTCAAAGCATATAATTTTAATTTTCCGCTATTCCTTCAATTTGGCATTTTTCAGTTTTCCCAAAGTATAGCGTAATTATTTACAATATAGGGGGAGACGGGGTACATTTGTCACATATTTCGAAAAAATCAGATTGAAATTTTATTTTCGATCGTTAGTTCTCAAATTTGTTTTTAAATCATACAATGATGTTTTATGTGTATCTTAAATATGGATTAAGTTTTACATTTACACTTTTTGTATGAACAATTTTTAAATGTAAAAACGTCTTCAAAATCTGGGGAACATTTGACAGTACGCATTATTGAATAAAAAAACCACAATTTTAATGAAAATAAAGCGTTTATTATTTTTTTTTGGTAATTCATTCGTACAATATAAAATAAATAATAATTTAATTCAGTTCAATAAATTTCTAGTTTTATCACATTATCTTAATAAATAGTTATTTAGAGCAACATTATCATATTTAATCATCCTCCTTGCAAAAACAGTCTGAATCATCTGAGTCCATCAATTTTAAATTTGTTTCTGACTCACTCTCCTCAGTAGATGATTCAAAATCAATTACTTTTTTCACCTTTTTTATTTTCAATTTTTTGATCTTTTATTTTTTTTATTGACCAACTCTTCCAGCCTATTTTTTTCAGGGGTATCCGTGTATATACGGGATTTTCCCGTCCGATTTGGCATTGGTTTAGAATTAATTTTCGGAACCTTAAAACTTCGGGGCTGAAATATGAGGCTACTGAATTTTTATTTTCCAATATTGGATGATTTTCTGGTTCATTTGAAGGTATGCTGGTAAATTCATTCTTCGTGAGTAGGAAAAAATCTTTGTAGGCACAAATCATTGAGTTAAATGGTACAATTCCTGCTGAACTAAAGCCTTTTATGCTATTTTCCGTTGAAAATGATTTATTAAAATGTTCATTATATCTTATATAATTTCATTTTTATATGATTTCATTTACAATGCCAACAAATATAACTAGCAAACCACGTTCCTCCGAAACACATTGAGAAACTTGTTTGATTCCTTTTGTAGCTAGCCCCTAAAAATATATAATAAAATGTAAAGTCTGACCAAAGCTCTCGGTAGGCTAGGTAGGTATTAAAAAAAATGATGCTTGCAAAAGCCTGCCTTTGGAATATCGATCACCGTTATGACACCAGTTTCATCTGTGTTATATATATATATATATATATATATATATATATATATATATATATATATATATATATATATATATATATATATATATATATATATATCCTTAGGCTCAAAATTATATTTTTTAATTACTGCTTCTAAATTCCTAAAAAAATCTTCAACCGCAATTTTGTTTAATCCCGTCAACCTGGCCAAACTAGTCTTCTCTGGTTTTCTTAAAGAAACAGACTTGTTTCTTTTCATAAAACCATAGAACCAATCAACTCTGCTGTTGGCTCTGTTGGCTTTTGCAAATTGATAATCGAACTTGCGTATTTTAGAATATGTAAGACCATATTGCAGTCTGCTACATTTTTTAATGTAATCTGCTAATTCAGTTTCCTGATACTTTGTTAGGGTTTGCTTTGCTGTGAATTTTGATTGTTAGTTCTTTTGAGCCTTGGAGATGGCCAAAGTATCATCGTCACTACTATTGGCGGAATCCTCGCCATTCCAAGTGTCAAAATTTTGAATTTTGTTTAACCTCATAATTATTGTGGTTCGATTAATACCATATTTCCTGGCTGCACTCGATCTACTTTCCTTTTTTCGAATGATATCGGTTATTGCATTTTTCATTGCGGATTCGTCAATTAAGTGCCTTTGAGATTTCCGTTTGTAATTTCGAATCATTTCCTTCAAAGTTCTTATTGAATCAATAAAATTCCAATTAATGGGGCACATTTGACGACTGTTAAATGTACCCCAGTGTGGTATATATGACATCGTCAAATGTACCCCATTTTCAGATGTCAAATGTGCCCCATAAGCATTTTTTTTTTAAACAATTTTTATATTTTATTTACACTAAATAATACTCTAAACTTACTTTACTTAATTAAAATTTAATGATTTTCATTTTAATTACGTAAAAAATACAAAATGCTTATGAAATAATTTTAATTAAAAGAGTCTTACAAACTTACTGCAAAAATTACATTGAACTACCAAATAAAACAGAAACACTTGTATAAAGTTTCACGAATATGTTGTGACTGAGTTTTTGGTAAATTCTCTACTTTTAAAAAGAAAAAGACACGGTAGACGTCAGAACGTATAGTTAAGATGAATAGGTTATTCGGTTGGTGTCAAATGTACCCCACATATCAAATACACCCCATTCTCCCTTACATATACCTGACACCCTTTGTAAATTAATTTTGGCAGGGTATGTACATTTTTTGATTTATTTAAAAAAAAAATTAAATTTATTGATATAAATCGGATTTTTTGATTTAATTCAGCCTTTTTTATAGCGAAATAAAAAATTTTACTTGGTTTTTAAATAAATACGTTTATTTTAATTTAAATGATTTACAAATATTTATTCATTTTTCTTTCGATTCTTTTAATCAGCCCAATGTCGTCAAATCAAGAACTCTCTCATGTGTTGAATTAAAATCCAAAATTGTTGTAGATTATTTGCTCGATAAAGTTATCATTCTACAAACTTCTAAATGTTGTTTTTTAGTTAACCATACCCCAGAATTTTGCTTAATATAAATTAAGGACTAAGATATATTGATGGTATGTGCTCAATTGCAAACTTTGCTTATAGCATTTTAATGAGACAAACATTCCGGAATTCTTGGTGACAGATTGGTGATACAAATCGATACAAAGTACAAAAAAACAATGTGTCCTCTACGCGCGACAGAAGTGAAACTTTTTAAGCTGTAAGTTTGTAATTACTATAATTTATCGTTCAATGGTCCGGCTTGCATATACAGTAAAATGTGTAGCTTTTCCGCAGCAAGAATTAAAGAAATAGTCAATTGATCCTTATAGTGTTATAGGAGTATTATCAGAGCCTTCTAGAGTATAGAGCCATAATCATTATGACGTATTTTTTTGAAGCTTTTTTGAATTGTAACGTATGCATAATGTATTGTAATCAATTTGTTTTATATTATATTTGTAACACTTTGTAACTATATAAAATGATTAAAAGAAAGTTAATAATGAAAATCATTAAACTACTTCAAAGTCAACTATCAAGTCAAAAGTATTTGCAACCTAAAATAAATTACCAATAGTTGGCTTACCTGAATGCGCCCAATCAATACTATCGATAGAAACTGGTTAGCAAATGTTTTGTTTATTTGATATGAAAATTGCTTGCTTGCTAAGTAGTCGAGTATATACCCCAATAAGAGTGTATTAATTTAATTTAAATGAGGAAAATTTTGAGGTTCGCTTTATGAAGGATTAAATAGATATCTCAGAAATATGATAGACCTATTTGTCATTGATAATGAATCATAAATTTGCAAATTTGAAATTTTGACTTCACTTTATAAAGGATTGGCCGTATTACAGAGATGTCTTAGAAATGTGATATACATGGCAATTACATATCATCGTTTGATCCCACTTCATTGCAAGACACCATTGGCAATGCTGAGTATTAAATCCTTTTAAATTGTCTATAAATAAAATAATTGGTTAATAACAAATTATCGTTGAATAAACAATAATTTTTTTATTAATAAATACAATTAAATCACTTGAAAATGATTTTACTATAAATTAAGAATTTATGAAACATATTACTTGATTTTGGCTAAGAAATGTTCATATTGTTATTAACAAATTAATTTGTTAATAATAAATCAAAAAAATAAAATATATTTCACTGTGTGACTACATTAATCCGATTTCCCATATAAACTTTTCGAAGAATTGTGTTTTCGATGAATTGTTAAATCTTCATATAAAATCTATTTGTGACGCGAAAATTCTTTGAAAAACAATTCATCGAAAACACAATTCATAGAAAAATTCATAATAAAAAGTATTTTTTTACTATGAGATTTGGTTTTGATTGAGTTGGTTTTTAAGATAATGAATGATTCCAATGATTGAATAAAATTACGAAAATAAAATAATTTATTTATATTAAATGTATAAACAATATAATTGTTTATAAACTTTTATATTTTATATGTAATTTAACAATATTGTAATATATAATTATTTAATATTGGTGCAAAATATTTGGATTAGGCAATGCTACATACATTTATATAACCATGGTGGCTTAACAAATGTGCTTTGTGTGTTTTTTTTAGCGAAAAAGAATTTATCTAGATACAAATAATCTATAAAAATCAGTACTCACCCTTAATGATTCCATTAAACCCGATTATAATTACCTATAATTACCTTACACTACTACCAAAATAACCTACATAAATAAGTTACATAAAAATTTCTAATTTAATTAGTTATTTAGTTTCTTATTTTGCATAAAAGTTCATAATATGATTAGAAAAGCTAGACAAAAGCCAAAATATCCACAAAAACAAAAACTTACAAAGGGTTTATGTATTAACTGGTAAGTACTTACAAACGAGTCTATGGTTTATACTGCAGAAATAATTTCATTCATAAATTCTTGTGTCTCTTATATGAATGTGTCAAAAGAGATAAGCAAATTTGTGAATTCGACAAAACAAGAAGCATTCTCTTTTTTTTAAATACATGATAGAATAATTAAGATAAAAAAGAAAAGGATGAAGATAATATCTTAGTAGTATGGCTAATAGTATGTTAGATTTCAGTTGAATTATTTTAAATAGTTTGCATTTACCATACTTATTAAAATTCGGGCCATAATTTTGCTAAGAAACAATTAATTTTGCAATTTTATGTACAATATATTGTACAAGGCATTCGGAAAGGTTAAGAGGTTAAATTCATCTTTTGTTATTCAATACAAATACAATGAATATTTATTTAATTATTACATTTTTTTTGTTTAACAAATTTGTTTATCAATTTGATTTTTCCTCCAATCTAAAATTGTAATGTTGCATTCGAAATTGCAAACGTACCTACATTTAAACTCCATCAGATGGAGAAAAAAGGCAACAAATCATAAGGAGTAAAATAATCAAAATACGAAAGGTGAATGACCGTTCTAAGTATGACAGAAAAATAAAATATAATTCATATAATTTCATCTACATACATTAGTACGTGCACGTGTGTCGTGTATTATCAAATTAAAGGCCGTGTAAACACCAAAAAAATGGCGAGTCCAATGTATGTGTGTTAGGATAACAAACAAAAATTTTCCATACAAATCGTAAAAAGTTGTATGAAAAAAAAAATTTTTTTTTAACCTTTTTCGTTGACAGTAAACTCTAATATTTAATTATAATATTGGGCAAAAAAAAAATAAATATTAATTAATATTTTGCATATTTTCATTCAACACCATTTCACAGTTTTTTTAAATTTTTCGTGAGAGAGACTAAAATCAAACTAAAAAATAATAACCAAACCCATGATACAATAATACTACAAGGTATGCTTGGCAGCTGAAAGCACGTGGAACGTGACGTCACTCAGAGTCAATTTGGATATTTTTTTTGCGAATTGGTTTAGGTTTATAAGAATATTTTTAGGTTTTGGAAATGGAAATAAGTTTCAACGATTCTACACGATAAAAAAAATATAAATCCCAGCCAAACAGAGTAAACGTTACGAAATATATTACTCTAGATGACGTCACTAAAAGGAAAAATGGCGATATATCGATTGGTTGGAACATACCTTGTATATTTATTATACCATGACCCAAACCAAAATGTAAGAAAACAAAATGTTCTTTAGTATAGTACTATAATGCAGCAATGTACGATCATCGGTTGGATTTGTACAATGTAATGTTAAATGTAATTTCCGAGGGTGGGGAAATTGTATAGAAAATAAATAAATACAATACAAACAGTAAGGCTGTTTATTTATTTTATTCATTTTAGTACTTTACAAGGAGACTTTTTTTATAATTATGTTTTCAGATTTAGTTGTATATGCAGAAAATGATGGAATACCTAAACCATTTTTTATGCGGCCCTATTTCAGTTTTTTTTTAAATGACTACTATTGCATAAGAAATAATACATAGAAGATGAATGTATGTAATTCCTTTATTTTTCATTGTTTTTAGGTGTTAATAAATGTGTACATCTAAACCTTGTTTTTACATGATCCTTTTTATACAATTTTTTGTTTAATACAATTGGAATGTATCTGCTGTGTTAAAACAAGTTTAGGTGTATATCAAATTAAAATAAAATTTGTTATTGTTGTTATTTTTTTTTTTGCCACTGGAAAAATATACATACATGCTTACAATACTAAAAATGTACCAAACATCAATATTAAATAAACAAAAGTGTATGAAAATTAAATTCCAGTAATTTTCGTACACAAAAATAAAGTTGAATATGTATAACGCATTTCTCATGTCTTAATAGCACAATCAGCAAGGTACTAAAATAAACCAATCTTTTCGATTTTTTAATTTCTCTGTATTATAAACTGAAATAAAATTTCCCCACTCTCAGACATAACATTGTACAGATACTACTGATCATCGTGTGTTTCTGCACTATAGTATACTAAAGAAAATCAATAAAAATATTTTGTTTTAATACAAAAGTTGAATCTAGCTAAGTATGACAGAAAATAAAATACATTCATATAATTTCATCTACATTAATTCCTGCACGTGTACAAAACCAACAATAATGTGTACTACAGTACATTAGTGTTGGTTTTGACGTGTATACTGTATATTCAAAAGTTCAAAACCTTTTACAATTCTCTCTTGAGAGAATTTTAGCAGGTTTTGTGTATATTTATCAACCTGACTTTATTACGATTTACGATTATTTCGATTCGGTTCATTATCATTCATAAATATTATTTTTTGTTTCGCTTATACATAAAGAAATAAAAAAGGACAGAAAGAGACACATCGAGATAACGTTAAATACGTCGGAAATGGTGTGTCGTGTGTGCAGTGCAGTGTGTGTGTATATTCTATTCATATGAATGAAATATTTCTTCGAAAAATTCATAATAAAAATAATTTTTTTAGTATGGGATTTGGTTTTGATTGAGTTTTCAAGATTTTTCCTTAACAGCGATTGAATAAAATTACGAAAATTAAATAATTTATTTATAATAAATGTATAAACAATATAATTGTTTATAAACAAAAAAAAATGTTAATAACAATTGTGGCTTAAATAATAATTTTTCGAATAATTAATTATTAACAAAACTGAATTAACATTTTTGTTTGTATTTGAAAATGCAGGCAAAAATTTCTTAAATCTTTCTAAATTGTTTATAAATAAAATCTTTTGTTATTAACAAATTATTGTTGCATAAACAATTGTATTTTTTTATTAATAAATAGAATTAAATCATTTGAAAATGATTTTGCTATAAATCAAGAATTTATTATTATATTATTTATTTATTATTATTAAGACATCTTTATATTGTTATAAACAAATTAATTTGTTAAAAATTAATTTAAAAAATGAGTTTTATTTCTAATAATTTTCACGTGCTGCATAGTAAAGCTGCGTCAAAAATTGATTTGTTGTGTTGATCAATATGCATTCAATTTTCTTTAGTCTTCATAATATAAAATAACTGTTTTTCGATGAATTGTTTTTCGATGAATTGTTATTACGAAGAATTGTTTTTTCGTAAAATTGTGTTACTATGAATTGTTGTTATATGAATTGTTTTAGATGAATTGTTGTTATATGAATTGTGGTTTAGTAGAATTGTGTTTCGTAGAATTTTCGGGGTACCCAATAAATTATATCATAATTGTAAATTATATCTAAAAGTAATCATCGGACTGCATTAACATTTTGTGTACGGAATTTTCAAATGTTACTGTAAAATCCACTCATCGAGATCATCCACATAAATTCATCATCTATGTATAGTCAAAATAATATCTCGCTGAAAATTCCTATTCTTTCATTCCCTAGTAAATACAACAACAAATTCATTTTTTGTTGTTATTTTACTCGAGAATGAAGGAATAGGAATTTTCAACGAGATATTATTTTAACTATACTGTACATATCATCAATATAAAAAAAATTAAGAAGAAACCGTCATCTTACAGCTCAAATAAGGATCATTATGCCGCATAATTAAATAAGATTCAACAACACAACACAAATTTTTGAGAGCATCAATTATATGACAAGGCATCAATCACAGTCATATTATAAGCCATTTGGATAAATAAAAATAAAAATTGGTAAGTGATTATTTATATAAAATTGATTGGCTGACTTGTTGAGTTTTAATATTAGATTGAGTGATTCGTTATTATTCCGTTTTAAGTCCATTTAAGTCGTAAAAGTTAAATTAAATATGTGAGTGAAAATAATATACCGAAATATTAGTGAATAATCGAGATGCACCAAATAAGAAATTTCCAACTAAAGAACGTGAATCGCGGAAAAAATTATCGAACCAATTTAACTTAATTGACGAAGCGGATTTAATTAATGTGAAATCCATTTCAAATATAAAATTAGAAATTGATCCTGAGTCTAACATTGATAATTTGAAACTTCGTCGTTATGGTTTATTCTCTGCAGTTAATTCAGACGAAATTGTGCATAAAACAGAACCTAATTTAAAAAATTACACAAAAGAATTAAAACTTTTTTCTGTCAAACTTGAAAATTTAATTCTATCTAAAATGAGTGATTTCGATACAAACCTTGCATTAAAAATTATTTCTTATTTTAATGGTGACTCCTTATTACTCCACAAGTTTTTATCTTGTTGTGACTTAGTGCACGATCCATTAAAACCATCCGAAAAACAAAAATTTCTTAAATTCATAAGAGTTAAACTTTCGCGTAAGGTTTATGAAATTGTACAATACCAAGATTGGGATACTTGGGAAGATTTAAAAGCCGAAATTCAAACAAAATTCTTAAACTAGATCTGTAGAACATCTCCAAGTAGAATTAGTAAATATAAAGCAAAGACTTAATGAGGATGTGCAAGCTTTTGCTTCTAGAGTAGAAAAATTACTCATGCTACTAAATGAAGGATGTATCCGAAATGAAGGAGCAGCAGCAGCAAAATATATCAAAAGTATAAACTCTAAGACCGCCCTTAAAGCTTTCCAAGAAGGTCTTTCAGACCTATTCAAGTTAATTATTAAAGCTTGCGCAGATATACTAAGTTGAATGAAGCTATATCGAAAGCACTTGAAGAGGAAGTCGCCGTTAAACAAAGCAACTTTTATCATCTTCTTTAACATCCACTAAGTTACATCAGAATAAACATAATCAAAATTTTAAATGTCGTTATTGTCATAAAGTTGGTCATTTTTTCGAAAATTGTTTTGCTCGCCAAAGATCTTAAAATCATTCCATCCATTCTTTAGCAAAACCCATTGCAAATTCAAACCCAATATCAAATATGCCTTTCAAAATTCTGCCTCAACCTCGAATCAGTTAACCGCATATCAACATAGAAACAATAACATAACACTAACGTGTGGATATTGTAAATGTAGAGGGCATCATATTCACGAGTGTCGCAAAAAGAAAGCCGCTGATGAATGGTTAGCTAAAAATCAAAGTGAAAATTCAAACACTTCGGGAAACGCAAATGGACTCAACCCAAATTTGAGCACAAGGTCGCGAGTCCAGCAGTTGAAACACTAGAGTGTTCAAACAATAAAAATAAATCCGTTTCATTTGATCTCAATATTTTATTTTCAGAAAATCAAGATTTCTTTTGTAGTAATTCTCCTAATTTTACAGTGTTGGAACGAGGTTCTCTTACTCCTACAGATGATTTACAGTCGGAGAACACCTTACAAACTGGTCAAATAAATTCATACAATTTTCATGATTCCTTTTTCAATCATAACTCTGATACTTCAATGAAGTCTTTACAGTCAGAAGTTCCAAACAATTTAATGGAATCTGAGGAAAATCAATTCAATCCAAATCATAATAATTCAAATTTTTTCGAATCAACTGAAAAATTTTCGGTTAATCCACATAACCAAACATATCAAAATGAAAATCACATATTTATTACAAATAATTTTCTTGATAAACGGTTTGTAAAACTTGCGTTAGATATTATCATTCCTGACACGACCCTATTCCTAATTGACACTGGATCCGATATCAGTATTTTAAAAGTTGGTATCATAAAAGATGAAACAAATTGTGATTTAGATTTGTAGTGCACCATCAAAGGGATTTCGTCAGAACTAATTGAAACGTTAGCTCTATGTAACGGAAATATAAAATTATCTCAATCAACCTTCATTAATCATAACTTTCAGATAGTTCCCGACAAATTTCCTATCCCGTGTTACACCTTACCAAAAATAAATGTAAATTAGACTTTTCTAATCAAACAATAGAAATACCTTTTCCTTCAAGTCCAATATTTTTACCACTTTGTTCAAGGTTCTCTAAAACAACTATTCCGCCTAGATCAGAAGCAATGGTTCAAATCACAGTTAATTCTTCAAATAATTCAGAATTGTTCTGTTCTTCTAAAGAAATATAATCCGGAGTAATCATAGCAAATTCTATAATTAGGATACAAAATAATAAAGCCATAGTTAGTATTGCAAACACTAATGAAGAACCTGTAGAAGTAGATGAAAATATTAGCCTGATCTCAAGAATTCTTGGTCCAACCAAATTAACGAAAGACTCAAGATACTTGAATCTCATATTTCAACGGAGCATCTAAAAATTTGTAGAACATTCAATGATATTTTCCATCTAGAGGATGATAAATTATCGGTCACAAAAGCCGCTAGCCACCACATTCGTACTCCTTCCGATTGTCCTCCAACTTATATCAAACAGTATCGATTACCATATGCAACGAAAGAAGAAATAAATACCCAAGTGGAGGAGATGCTACAAAATGGAGTAATAGAAAATAGCAAAAGCCAGTGGAATTTTCCGCTTCTCGTTGTACCGAAAAAATCTGACGATAATACAAAAAAGTGGAGAGTCGTGGTGGATTATCGCAGGTTAAATGATATCACTATCAGTGACGTATATCCGCTTCCTAATATAGCGGAGATTTTTGATCAATTGGGTCGTTCTGTTTATTACTGTACACTTGATTTAAAAAGTGGTTATCACCAAGTTCCTTTAAATCCCATTGATAAAGAAAAAACCGCTTTCAGCACTGACAGGCCACTATCATTTCACATGCATGCCTTTCGAATTAAAAGGAGCGCCAGCGACACTCCAAAGGCTAAAGAACTCTGTTTTTTGTGGCTTAACCCGTATAAAATGTCTGGTTTATTTAGACGATATAGTCGTGTATGGTCGTAACTTAAAAGACCATAACCAAAAGTTGATTGAAGTTTTTAAGTGTTTCCGGCAAAATAATCTTAAATTGAATGCAACAAAATGCCAGTTCCTCCGCCGAGAATTAAACTATCTTGGCCAAGTCATTACGTCATCAGGTATAAAACCTGATTCTAGTAAAATTCATGCTATCAATCATTTCCCAGTTCCTCAAAATGTTAAGGATATCAAATCTTTCCTTGGCTTATCAGGCTATTATAGAAAATTTATTTAAAATTTCGTGGAGATTGCAAAGCCTTTAACCGAGCTTGTAAAGAAAAATGTAGTTTTCGGTTGGGATGAGTTTTGTGACGAGGCTTTTGGTAAACTTAAATCTGCTCTTATAAATTCGCCGATCCTACAATATCCATTTTAGAGCTATCCTTTCTCAAAAAGTTGATGAACCCGATCTGCCAATTGCCTATGCAAGTAGAACGCTGAATTCCACTGAAAAAAATAAATATCCTACTATCGAAAAAGAACTTTTGGCCATCGTATTTGCAGTTCATCAATTTCGGCCGTATATTTATGGAAAAAAGTTTACCCCTGTAACGGATCATAAACCGTTGATTTGGATAAAAAATATGAATAATCCCTCATCTCGTCTTATGCGACGGAAATTCAAATTAGGCGAGTATGAGTATTCTATAATTCACAAGCCTGGTAAATTAAACAAAAATGCAGACGCGCTTAGTAGAATAAAAATAGATGATACAAGTGATCCAAAACCAAATGTGAATGTAGTTACTCGATCTAAATCAAAGATACAAAATCAAAATCCAACTGCTGCAAATAATGCTGATAATTTTCTGGATAATTCTATAATCGAATCCGTTACGCAAACCTCTAATCCACACCATTTTCTATCCAGTTCTGATTCTAATATCGTAAATACATTGATACTACCCAGCGATAATGATTGCGTAAGTCGTACATTAGAACAAACAACGCCAACTATTAAACATGTTACTGATAAAAATGAAATTAATCAAATTTTACATATCCTCTTGGGGGTCATCAAGGTTTTACACGCACCTATCGTCGAATAAAATCATACTTTTATTTTGATAAAATGTTGTCTGTAATTAAAAACTTCATAAAAAATTGTGAGTTTTGTCAAAAAAATAAGCATTCTCGAATCACAAAAATGCCAATGGAAATCACTACTACGTCTAGATTCTCATTTGAAAAAATATTTTGAGACATTGTGGGGCCGATTTTTCCAGTTAATTTTTCCAATAATAAATTCATATTGACCAATAATAAATTCATATTGATTGAGGGATTGCAATCGAAAATGCTGAAGCAGAAACAATTGCTAAAGCTATGGTCCACTCCTTTATTTGCATTTACGGAGCACTGGTTTCGATCTTGACCGATCAAGGATCAAACTTTATGGGTGACATTTAAAAAAAAATATGTAAATTAGTTAAAATAAAAAGTTTAATACTACCGCCTACCACCCACAAACAAATGGAGACCTTGAGAGATCTCACAAGACGATTGGCGACTACTTAAGAAATTTTATGTGACAAAGATAAAAATAATTGGGATTCATGGATTCCATATGCAATGTTCACATACAACACAACTCCTCATTGCACTACTGGATACATGCCATTTGAGCTAATCTTTGGACGTAAACCCAATATACCAAACTCAATTTATAATCAAGTTGATGTACAATATAACTACGATGACTATATTTCCGATGTATGTAAGATTTCAATTGCAAAATTCTAACGAAATCGCACGACAAAATATTTTAAAATCAAAGAAAAAATCGAAAATCAATTACGACGTTCACGCAAATCCAGTCATTTTTAAAATAGATGATCTCGTTTGGTTGAAAAATGAGACTCGGAAATCAAAACTATCGCCATTTTGGCTGGGCCCATATAGAGTAACGTCAATTAACTCTCAGGTTAATTCTACCATTAAAATTGGAAATTCCTTACGCATGGTACATAATAATCGATTAACAAAATTTAATTAGCAAAGAAAATGGATTTAAAAATAAAAAAATAAATAGAGAAACTCAATATATATGTATTAAATTTAATTAATCATTTAATGTAATTAATTCAGTAAATAGTCAGCAATTAATTTTTTTTTAATAATTACAAATTACATAATAAACATTCAACAACAAATAAACAAATTAATTAATAAAACAAAATTTTTTGTCTTGAATTTCTAGTTTTAAGTAAACTTGCATTACATAATTTTTGGAAATATTTCTCTTTTACTCCTTCTTTGCGAACAATTTGCAATTGTTCTCATTAAGGGGGGTGGTGTAATGAACATCGCTTCTTTTAATTGTTAATATTAATACATATACATAATTTGTTATACATATTTTATAAACCTGTTCTCCTTTCCGAGCCGTGATAATAAATCAATAAATTACCGAAAAGATAATTTTTGTAAAATGTAAGGCTCGCTCACTTTTGCTCGAGATTTCAAACAAACAGGTTCGTAAGATAATATTAAAAATTATAAATTAAATTCAGTTTGTGAAAAATTTATAAAATAATGAATTATAAAATAAAACAATTAAAATAAAAAGATTGTATAACACTAAATTCGTTAATCAATATTGTCCATAATAAATTATTAATATAATCATTACAATACCATCATCCTGCCATGCCAAAAATTTGCCAAAATATCAGATATTATATACCTGTGTATAATCATAGAAAAAAATATCAGATGTTTCAAGGCGAACAAATGTTCAGCCATTCATTCTGGACACAAACCTGAAACTCAAATCAATATAAATAATTTTTACTGAGGTTCCATCTAACCTTAGACAAAAGAAAGATAGTTAGTATAGACAAGTTTTAAAAATCTCGTTTAACACGTTAATCGCCACAATAATTTCAAAAAAGTTTTCCTCTGCGCCATGGTAATTTTCTTACATAATTTAGATACTACATAATTACGTAAAGCAATACGACAATTTCGTGAAAATTTGGGTTACTGATATGCTTAGATTAAGTTCGGACATAACTGAAAAACGAAAAACTTCAACTCATATGCTAAAAACAATGTTTAGTTCTGAAAAGAAGAAAAGCAGAAGAATGTGCGTTGGATGTTATGCCCAAATAAAAGATGCAGAAGGTCGAGAAGCAGCAAAAAAAAGGGGGGAAAAAGTTTCAACTTATTGCTCAGACTGCAAACAAAACCCCTTTTATTGCTTAGAATGTTTTGGGCAGCATAATAAGTCAATGTAATTTCTTTTATCAAAATAAAAATTATTGAAATGTAATTTTTCAAGTGTAACAATACAGCATTATATAACTAAGTCTATTTTATTTATTTTTCCGTATTAAGCCAAGCAATTTTCAGGTTTTACCAGAGCCTTCTAGAGTATAGAGCCATAATCATTATTGATTTCCATAGTTTTTGAAATGAAAACAGCAAAAATGTTACAAAATTGTTGTGAGTATGGGAGGATTTGTTGTGGTTATGGAGGATTTTATTGATTATTGTCAATTATTTCTGTTATTATTGTTGACGTTTGATTCTGTGGTACTCGAATTCGTGCCAAGATTGTGATTGTTTGATATTAACAGCTCGTTTTTAATTTTCCGTCTACACTATCTTCATTAATTACAGACATACGGGTATCATGATCATCTAATGTTGATGACTAACTCGGTATGTCAGCAGATTAATAATTTGGTAGCTTATTTCTGATAAAATGGTAATTACCTAATAGATTTATAATATGGATTCAGTTTATTTTATGTAATGCTTTTGTCTGTTACTATTTAGAATAAGTTATGTATCGTTAATGTAGTCATCAGCTTACCGCGGGTGGGGGCCGATTCTGTATAGTCAATTTCGGTGATATGTGTGTTCCTACAGTGAGAAGGCACAAATTGCACCTATGTTAATAATAAGTAAGGATACTACATAGGACAGGTGAGACATGGGGCATACTCGTGATTTTCTCACGTTTTGGAATCCCCCCTTCGCTTTGCCGTGCGAAGGTTTCTGCTCAAGTGTCGTATAGCCTTATGATCAATTAGTATTAGTAGGATGTTGGGTGTATTATACTTACAAATATCTCTGATGGAATTTCTTGTATTGGTCTTATCGATCTCTTCGAACTGTGACTTATTGGTTGATATTGTTCTCCGTCGTAATGATGACTTCAAAAAGGTTGGTTATAGTTATGAAAATATTTTTGTTTATTCAATTATGAAAGGTTACACTGTTACTTAATTTTTACACGACTTAGGTGACTTAATGTTCAAAAATTACTATATTTGATCGACTGGGCGATCGACAGAATGATCGATGGACTGATCATTTATGAATTTTACAATTTGGTTTATATACAAAATTTTGTTAATATTTTACAACAATAATTTTAGCCGTTTCCTGTTTTTCTTGATTTTATTTTTTTTGTTCGATTTGCAAATTCGTAATTTTCATCAAATTCATTTTTTTTTTGGTTTTGTAAATTTGATAGTTTAACATTTCGTTAATTTTTGTGAAATTCGCAAATTCACATTTTATATAAAAAATCAATTTTTTTTATTTGATAGTCATATTTCGGGGCAATGTTCTCTGATTTGCGCGTGTACTTATTTTACGCCTTAATTTATGTTAGGAAATAACATATTGGGTTTTTTTTAGTACTTTTCTCTTATTTGCCTAAATTCGCTTGAAATGCATAAATACATATAACAGTTTTTTTTTGTTTATTTAGTTTTGTGCGAATATATATACATATATATTTTCTTTATTATTTTGTAATTGAATACCGTTGGAATGCGGATTCATAACATTGACCTATATTTATAAAATATGTAAAGTCATGTATTAACATAAGAAAATATTTATGTGAATTTATTAAGAAAATATGTTGGAATATGTTGTGTGTTTACGTAATGATTAGATGTACATGGATGGTTGCACAACATACCTTCCTTCTTTGGGGAGTGAAAATTTCAGAAGGAAATTTTCACTTATCGTATGATATGTAAACTATCGCTAATCTATTACTTAATCCTAGTGTTAGTATTATTTGTTATTACTGAATGGAGGTTGCTTGGTTTTCTTCGATCATGGATGTAGTTGTCCGCTGATTGTTGATCATATTTCGGTTGATTTTAATGTACAGAATTAGTCATCTCATTTTCCTGAGATTTACCTATCTTATGTAAGATTAGGCTCTGATGTGTTGCAAAACCTTTAGCTGCTAGTGTTTGGTGTCATCAACTTCAATGTTTGCTGTTTGGCGTCGTATTTCCGGTCGTGTGCCGTCACCTCTTTTGGTTTTTTTTTTTTGTATTTCTGCTCACTTGTAGACATTTTGTTGTTGGTTTCTATCTGGTGTTGATGTTAGTTTGTTGTTTACTGGTTGTCTTGAGGGTGTGATTGTGGACTTATTTGGCTATTTTTGTGGTCTCTTTTTTTTTTTTTTTTTTTTTTTTTTAGCTTGTCTGTTATTTTTATGCGTATTATTGTGTATTTTTAATTGTTATTATTATACTGTTGTCTTAGTATTATTGTTATTGTTATCAATTGTTATTATTGTCGTTATTGTAATTGTTATTAGCTTGATTATTATATTTCTTATTATTGTGTCTGCTCTTGTCTTTGGATAGAGAGTCCAATTTGTTACTACGGTCATCTAACATCTTTTGTTGTTGGCTTGCTATTTTCGTTGCTGATTTCGTCTACTGTGTTTGCTTGTCATCGTGTTGATTGGTAGTGTCTGTGTTCCGTTTACTTGATGTCGTCATCTTGTTTCGGCGTTGTCATTTGTCTTGGTTGATCAACTTTGTTCTCTTGTTGTCTCCATTTCTTTGTTTATTATGTTATATTATGTTAGTCTGTGCTAGTATATATTTCTATTCTTAAGTATACATATCGTATGATGTAAAATTATAAAAAGGTTTTTGCTCTAAATCTTAGTTATCTTATTTTGGTTTTTACGTAAAAAAAAACTTAAATGACTTAAAATCTAAGCTTGTTCAAAAATTATTTTCCTATTTATTTAACCTTTGAGAACATTTTCAAGAATTGGTTTTATAATGTATTAAAATTAAGATTGTTACTGATTCTATGATTATTGATTTTTTAGTTGTTGGTTTTTGTTTACATTCTATTAGGGTTTTATTTACTTATCATAATAATTCTTTTTATATGTTTTGGTTTTTGGGGTTAGTTAGAATTTTGGTTTATTTTTGTGTGCCGAATTAGACTTGTTCTCTCATGTTTGTTAGTTAATTTGGAACATGAGGGAAAAAGTTATTATATTTGTGAGGAAACATTTCATTTATCCTATGCCTGTCATCGGTATGGTATTATCATTCTTTTCTGTTTTATAGTCTTGTATTCGTTCTGAGTTTAGTTCAGTTGTTTGTGGTAATGAGTTGTTCTGTTCAGGATTGCGTAAGTTATCTGACTCTACTTGAAAAGTTGTAAATTGTTCCTTGTCCGTAAGGGTGGTTTGTATTTGTTTGTCTGTCGGAATTGTAGTAGCTATTTCGGTTGGGATTGGAATGCAATCTGTCATTTTCGTTTGGTTTTTTATTGGAATGGGGGTGGATTGAGTTTTGTTGTATTCTGGAATAGGGTTTGTATTGGGCGTCAAGCTGGCTTCGGCTTGTGTGTAGTTTTGTATTTGGATTGGTTTGATTAGGTTGTTTTCACTTTCTGTCTTTTTGTAATTGTCTGCTGAGATTGTAGTTGTAGTCTGTGTTTGATTATCTTCATGCTTGATTCCTATCCTTGAGTCTGGTAGTAACTCTGCTTCTAAGCTCTCTACTTGCGGTGGTATTGTGTCTCTGTCTTTTCTGCACTGTGTGAGCAGGTTGGTTTCGCTATGTGTAAATAGGTTTTCTAGTATATTAACGCCAGCCAATTGGTCTTGACTGTGTTCCATCGTCACAAGAAAATTTCCATCTGATTTTGCTGGATGTGCTCGGATTGTAGCTGAATTTCTCGCTCTTCTCATAATTTCCAATGTTGTGAATTTGTTATGTTCTATTGGTGTTCGTGTATTGGCATTTTTCCTACTTGTTGCTTCATTCAGAACTGTTGGTTTGCTCGTACTTGGTGCTCGATTGTTCTGTGGGGCTGTTCTTCTTTCCATGTTGCTTAGAGTTGTGTCTTGGTATAATAGGTTCTCTAGGGTGTTATTCCCTGATAGTTGGTCTTCTTCGTGCTCCATGGTGAGAAGAAAACTGTCTTTGTTATTTTTTCCTACTGGGTTCATTTGTTTTGTGGTTCTGCATTGATGTGTGTTTCCGTTGTTTGGTTGCTTCTGTTCGTTTGTGTCGTTGCTGTCTGTTGTTATGGTTTCTTGTGCTTTATTGGTTGTTTTTTTTTCGCCTGTGACCTCACCGTCTTGCTCTGTTGGTTTTTTATTTTGTGTTGTTGCGTGAATGTTGGTTGGAATAGTTAAAAACCCTGCTGTGTTATGCTCTTGGTCTAGCTTTACGATGTCTGTCGATTCTGAAGTTAACTGTACTTGTTTACCATTTAGATTTCCTATTTGTGTTTGACTGGCAATGTTATTTGTTTGCTCTGGAGTTAAGTTACTGTGCGTCTGGCTGGAGACGGCTTTTGCTTGTTTAATTGTTAGATTGTTGTGCGTCTGGCTGGAGACGGCTTTTGTTTGTTTAATTGTTAGATTGTTGTGCGTCTGGCTGGAGACGGCTTTTGTTTGTTTAATTGTTAGATTGTTGTGCGTCTGGCTGGAGACGGCTTTTATTTGTTTAATTGTTAAATTGTTGTGCGTCTGGCTGGAGACGGCTTTTATTTGTTTAATTGTTAAATTGTTGTGCGTCTGGCTGGAGACGGCTTTTGTTTGTTCACTCGCTAAATTGTATGTTGGTCTCACAAAGGTTTCTTCTTGGTTTCGGTTATGGTTTGCCTGGGTTTGGTTGCTTGTGGTTTTGTTTGTTGAGGTCATGGCTGTCTTCTGTGTGTGCATTATTGTAGGATTCTCTATTGTTGTGTATTTGTAAGTTTCTGGACCCGCTCGGGTTTGGCCTACTGTTCCAACTGGGCGAGTCCGTGCTCGTTTCCCGGTTGTTGTTCTTCATTGTGTAGGTGTGGTTGTGCTGTAATCATGTTTATTTTCATATTTGCGAATTTTTCCTCAATATTTATGTTCCTTGCTTGCGGTTGAAGTTCATAATTGTTAGTTTTATTCTGTATGAAATTCTGGTTACCACGTAGTTTGCTTCGACATTCTTCGAAGGTGTGCCCTACTGTAGTTTTACAGTATGAACAGTATTTTGTCGGTCGGTTTACTGCATATCCCTGGTTTGGGGGTCGTCTGTGGTTGTTATACCTCTGTACTAGCTCTGTGTTGCCATTTCGGTAGTTACTTATGTTCTGATGCTGTTGATTTCTGTATCCGTTTGTCAGGTTGGTGTTGTATCTTGTTGTATGTTGATTTGGTGTTTGTTGAAATTTTGAACTGTTCTGCGCCCATATTCTGGATTTGCATATGTCATACGTATGGTTGGGCTTGTTGCAGTAATTGCATATTATTGGATTGTTTCTGTATAGATTGTGGTTCATTTTGGTATTATAGTCTGGTTGTAACCTTTCGTGCATTGTTATGGGTGTGAATTCCCCGTTCGTCATTGTTAGCATTCTCTCTATATCTTCTGTTTGTTCCATAATATCTTCCACGTCATTGGCTTTTATTGTCGCTATTTTCTCTTTCAAGATTATGTTGTTCAACCCTCTTTTGAATGTCTGTATTGCCGTATTCGCTAGGTGTTTCGAATAGGCTTCGTCTATCGTTGGTATACTGTATTTCGTCCTATAACCGTTCTTATAGTCTTCTAGTGTTTCTATCACTCGCTGTCCGTAGTTTCTGAGGGATTCTCCATATGACTGCTTGCACTCCACAAATTTTCTTTCTAATTCACTCAAGGTCCAAACCTTGGTATACATGCTGTTTAGTACTGTTCTTAACAACTCATAGTCTTCGATTTGTCTGCTGCAGATTCGCGCATATGCTCCTCCTGTCAGTCTAAATTTTATTAAGTTACCGAATATTTTCTTTTCCTCCGGCTTTGTTAATGTGTTATAAATACTATCCGCCAAACCAAGAAACCTTGTCAGATCCGTTGTTATGTTTCTGTCATCTTCTCCGCTGAATTCTGGTACCATGGTCGTAATATTTTGTTGGATTTCTCTTGTTGTCGTCATTTTGTTTGTTTTGTTTTGCGATTTTATTTGATCGGGTGCTCTGTGTTGTGTTACGTTATTGGATGTTGCTACTTGAATGTATTTTGTGATGACTTTTGTTTCTTTTGGCTCCTTTACTTCTTGGTGTGTTATTACTTCAACTACTGGTGTTCGTTCGCTAGGTTGCTCTTCTCTTGATGTCCCTACTGTCTTCTGGTCTGTTTTGTTTGTATGTAGTATTTCCTCTGTCACTTTGTTCTTGAGTTTAGGCTGTTTGTTTCTTATTGGTTCTAATTCGCAAGATGTTTGTGATTCAGAATCACTGTTGCTGTTTTCTGTCTGAGAGCGTGTACGATTATCCCTGAATAAAGATGGTGCTCTTGGGTTTGGTTTGACTTGAGTTGGTGATCGTGGTGTTTTTTGTGATTTACCAAATTCTGATGGTAGAGGATTCGCGCCGCTCATATATTACACTTTTTTTTTCCACTTAAAATTTATGTTAGAAAAATACTTGTTATGTGTTTTAACTTTCTTGTAATCTGGAAAGTTGGGATTTTAGTACGACCCTAAGCTAAACTCACTTTATTCCTTTACGTATGAGTTTAACTACCTTCAAATTTATTCACCCGTCGTGAATAACTACAGTTTGATTTTAACGACTAAAAATTCTTTAATTAATTTATTTTCGCGGATGTCCTACGGAACTTTTTTTACTACAGCGCCATTTAATGTTGTGAGTATGGGAGGATTTGTTGTGGTTATGGAGGATTTTATTGATTATTGTCAATTATTTCTGTTATTATTGTTGACGTTTGATTCTGTGGTACTCGAATTCGTGCCAAGATTGTGATTGTTTGATATTAACAGCTCGTTTTTAATTTTCCGTCTACACTATCTTCATTAATTACAGACATACGGGTATCATGATCATCTAATGTTGATGACTAACTCGGTATGTCAGCAGATTAATAATTTGGTAGCTTATTTCTGATAAAATGGTAATTACCTAATAGATTTATAATATGGATTCAGTTTATTTTATGTAATGCTTTTGTCTGTTACTATTTAGAATAAGTTATGTATCGTTAATGTAGTCATCAGCTTACCGCGGGTGGGGGCCGATTCTGTATAGTCAATTTCGGTGATATGTGTGTTCCTACAGTGAGAAGGCACAAATTGCACCTATGTTAATAATAAGTAAGGATACTACATAGGACAGGTGAGACATGGGGCATACTCGTGATTTTCTCACGTTTTGGAATCCCCCCTTCGCTTTGCCGTGCGAAGGTTTCTGCTCAAGTGTCGTATAGCCTTATGATCAATTAGTATTAGTAGGATGTTGGGTGTATTATACTTACAAATATCTCTGATGGAATTTCTTGTATTGGTCTTATCGATCTCTTCGAACTGTGACTTATTGGTTGATATTGTTCTCCGTCGTAATGATGACTTCAAAAAGGTTGGTTATAGTTATGAAAATATTTTTGTTTATTCAATTATGAAAGGTTACACTGTTACTTAATTTTTACACGACTTAGGTGACTTAATGTTCAAAAATTACTATATTTGATCGACTGGGCGATCGACAGAATGATCGATGGACTGATCATTTATGAATTTTACAATTTGGTTTATATACAAAATTTTGTTAATATTTTACAACAATAATTTTAGCCGTTTCCTGTTTTTCTTGATTTTATTTTTTTTGTTCGATTTGCAAATTCGTAATTTTCATCAAATTCATTTTTTTTTTGGTTTTGTAAATTTGATAGTTTAACATTTCGTTAATTTTTGTGAAATTCGCAAATTCACATTTTATATAAAAAATCAATTTTTTTTATTTGATAGTCATATTTCGGGGCAATGTTCTCTGATTTGCGCGTGTACTTATTTTACGCCTTAATTTATGTTAGGAAATAACATATTGGGTTTTTTTTAGTACTTTTCTCTTATTTGCCTAAATTCGCTTGAAATGCATAAATACATATAACAGTTTTTTTTTGTTTATTTAGTTTTGTGCGAATATATATACATATATATTTTCTTTATTATTTTGTAATTGAATACCGTTGGAATGCGGATTCATAACATTGACCTATATTTATAAAATATGTAAAGTCATGTATTAACATAAGAAAATATTTATGTGAATTTATTAAGAAAATATGTTGGAATATGTTGTGTGTTTACGTAATGATTAGATGTACATGGATGGTTGCACAACAAAATGTTTATACAAAAGTATTCTACATATCTTTAGCAGCAATATACAAGCAGGGTATATTGGTATTAAGTAAATATTATCTGCAGAAATATTAAAATTAAATTATTTCTAAAATATATTTTTCAAATTTTCATTTTGAAAAATATATCAAAGTTGGCTCTGACAAATTAAAATAATACTTGCTAAATTTATCTTTAGTTTTACTAGTGTACATTAGATGTCTATAATTGTTGGCAGAGAAATACGAAAAAAAATTATTTAATCACACAATTATGACACGTTCTTAATATTTTCTGAATTTGTTTTGCTTTCCTACAATTTTTGAACTCAAACTTCCCCAGGTCGCAATTTTTTCTACGATGTTTCAAAATGTTTACTACCCACTCCATCTATGTATATTGATTTAATGCACAAGATTTGTAGTAAGCTTTTCTTTTTAATTTGACCAGAAAGCTGTTGTTATGAACTTTTTTTTATATTTTGGTTTAAATAAATCAATTAATAGAAGAAAATTAAAACGATTTACTTAAACGAGGTTTATATATGTTGAAATTCAATTATTTATGGAAATATTTCAGAAATCATAATTAAAAATTTGCAATGTTTTCATTTACAAATGTGTCTTAGGAAAAAAAGTGATTTCCCATATGTTTTATGTGTTTTACTATGGAAATTTTGGTTTTTTCCTCGTTTCTAATTCCCTTATAAAAGCTTCGTTTTTTAGATTATGGCTTGTATAATCAAGGTTGCTTTGGTTTTACTCAAAGAAGGCTAAGCTTTTGAAAGATAAAGCAAATGTATCGTTTGCGTCGGATATCAGTGACTGACGTGGTCTTCTAAGTACTAAATCCCGTATGTCAGACATATATGACTGACATGGCCCATGGAGAAATTCTTAGTGTCAGACACATACGACTGACATGGCGATTAACGTGTTAATCATTTTAAAAACTTTATTTACACTAAAAATGCGTGATACAAAAGTAAATAAACTTTTCTTGTCGAATGAATATACCCGTCTAAATGATTTGCTAAATAACTTTTATTATCAAAATTGAATTCGTAATTGTGATAAACTACTCTCTTTTGGTATAACTGCAGTAATTTTTGCCGTAATTAACCGCTCGATTGTGGTAACCGATTTTCATTTTTATTCGGTGTCATTAAAAGAGAAAGTTTTGTTTCAACAATATAGGCGCTAGGCGGCTGCTGCAACCGAGTGTAACTTTATTCAGTTACTATAAATTTTAATAACAGGAATACACGAATATAACTTAAAAATTTTCAGTCCAGATGATTAATATTGAAATCAACATATTTTGTTATCAGAATCCTTTTCATTGTAATCGCAGCGGCGATAACCTCAACCAAATATAACTTTATGTTGAGAATATGTTAGTCCAACTGACATAATCAGTAATGCGAAATGTGAAATGTCTGTCTTTACAACTATACCAAAACACATTCATTAAGAAGAACCGCGAAGGTTAAAAATTGTATGTAAACCTGAATAAATTATTACTGATATTCAAAAAAGCTCGCAAGTAGTCGTGCCACTTGATATTTAATGATTATAACCTCCATGCGTTTTCAATAATAGTAATATGCACTTCAACCTTTACTCGTTTATCGCAACCTTCGTCCGCAATTTCATTTCTTTCGGTGTACAATTTATGAATTTTCAATCTTTTAATTTTACTAAATGATAATATTCTTGGATTCATGTCAACAGGTGTGTTGGTCTGTCTACCTACAGCATTAATAACTTTAGAGAAATGGAGAAATACTAAACTGAATCTTCAGGGTTTTATAAAAAGAAAACGATTTTATTGGTTCGATTATTATTTTCTTTATTTTATTGACCTCAGTGTCATCATGTAAAAACGACTGAATCTTCCAACTGTTGAAACTATAATTTGGGAATTTTCGAAAACTAGAAGTGAATAAAGGTTTTATTCTTTAAACTGTTGTCTTTCAAACGTGATAAATTACATAAATTAAATACCATAAAAGTATGGTGTTGTATTGTGTATGTAGAAAATGTTAATTTTAATCCACAACAAAAAATCTCGTTTTGCTTGAGAGAAGAAAATATAAAATAAAATCTAATTTTCCATTTGACTTAATTAAAGGCTTTTGTGTTACCAATCAGAAATACAACCCATTACCTAATATGTTCTAAAAATGGAAACCTTATTTTACCTAAAAAAAAAATTGTTATTTTGTATATAAAATTACATTTTGTCTTTCCTAAATTTGGTACGTATGTGTAACTCGTATAACACGAACTTTTCCAGATCATAAATAAATAATCTTTAAAACACGACATTTTTTTTAGAAAATTTACTTTTGCCAATAATTTTAATCTTGTAGGATGATTAACATGAGATGTAAGGCAAAGAAGATTTATCGAATTTTGTTGAGTTTGTCTACATAATACCCGAAAAAAACCCATAACAATTAAATGTCACGTACTAATTTCGACTTCGTGCAATATAATAAAACACGCTGTGATTTTGTTAGGAAAATAAATTTTTGTCATACCACATTTGATTATAGAATATAAACACTTTATATTAACTTGTATGTGTATGATTAGAATTTTAATTTAATATCTAATATTTAGTAAGCGTAATTAGGTAAATACGTATCCAGCTAACTCGTTATTTTGTTCAAAATACACAATACATTTTAGAAACTATTTTATAACCATATGGGATTATAATATTGTATAATGAATTATATACATTTAAACATATTATTTTGGAATTATGTACTTGTTAGAATTTATGTAGCATGAATATTAACGTTAAGTAGCGTATTAGTTTTTACCGAAAATTTTTGTTCGATAAGTTTTAATTACATATACGCTTAACATTAATTTTCACTATATAATAAAGCCTAAATAAATGGTTTATTGAAATTTATTTTTATTTATTAGACCAACCTATTGTATGATTAAAACATTTATGATCAATGAGTGACTTTCCCCAATATATAGTAGTTCCACATTTTGTTCACTGGCTGGACCATATAGTTCAGGACTGGCAAAAGCGTCGACCGCGGTCGACTGGTCGACCGATTAACTATCGAAAGTCGCCCGCGAGCAATATGAGAAAATGCATATTTAAAAAACTTTTTGACTGTTAAATCTCTTTATAAACATATTTAAAACACAGTTCAGATTTATATGGTAACAAATGTCTAATAAAATAAAGAAATAAACATTTTTCATTTCTCTTTTAATGCTGTTCTTATTTCTTCCGAATTGGAGGATAAAAGTTGGCTGATGGCTCTTGCTTTTCTTTGCGATATGACAGAGCACTTAAATAAATTAAACTTACAGCTACAGGGGAAACATAAATCTATTCTCGATATGATAACGGCAGTAAAAACGTTTAAAGAAAAGCTGTCCATGTTTATTCGTCAACTAGAACTGGGTGATTTAAAACATTTCCAAAATATGGAAGAAGAATCCAATGATGAGCCAGGAATTCTTTACAACGAATATGCTAATCAAATCAGTACCCTTTTAAATGAATTTGTTCATGTCATTTCCGTTTAACGATTGTATTAATACTGAGGAGATCGCTACTCAGATTAATGAATTTCTGGACTCAAATTCAGCTTGCTTAGAAGATGAGATAATAGCATTGAAATGCGACATATTCATCAAATCAAGAGCTACAACCGAAGACAAGTTTTAGAATCTTCTTTCAGAAGAAAAATATCCAATTTTGCGGAGAGTGGCTGGATATATGTCCGCATTTTTTGGATCCACCTAATCTTTGCGAATCAGCTTTTTCTTCAATGAATGGCATTAAGACAAAACATCGATCTTGTTTAACGGATGATCATTTGGCATCATGCTTGCGAATCGCCATAAGCTCATATGATCCAAAATATGAAGAACTTGCTGATAAGATGCAGTGCCACGTATCAGGTGCAAGTAGTAGCAGTAGTAAATAAACTTATATTTAATATTTTTAAAATTCTTGTATTATAAGTGATATAAAACTTTCTAATTTTGTCTTGAATTTAAACAAATAAATGAAATACAGTTAACAATTAAATATAGTTTCTCTGGTAGACCTCCAGATTTAATTTAGTCAAAAGTCGCCCGCAAGACTTGAAAGTTTTGCCACCCCTGATTTCATAACAAGTATTTTTGGTTTGCAGATGAAATATATTACATTATAAACAGGAGCTTCATACAAATGGGTGTAAAATATTGTTCGTTGGATTTTGTGTACATCTCATTCGCGGAAAAATGGCCAAAGCATATTTTTTTACGATTTCCAAGCAAAAAAACTGAATATTTTATTTAACAAACTTAATGTTTTTATAATTAAAAGGCTTTCTATAATTTTTTGTGAATTTAATTTTTCATTTTCATAAACAACTAATTTCGAGCAGATCTGCTCATCATCAGGTGATTTTTTAAACTCATCATCAGGTTATTTTTAAGAGTTTTAAAAATAAACTGATGATGAGCGGATCTGCTCGAAACTATATGAAAATTAAAAATTAAATTCACAAAAAATTAAAGAAAGCCTTTTAATTATAAAAACATTAAGTTTGTTAAATAAAATATTTAAAATTGTGTTAAAGCGTGTGTAAAAAGTGAATCGCAAGATGTCATTGTATAATATAAAAAAACTGAGCCACTATGGTGTAAGAAGTCAGCGCTTGTACAAGATGTAGTTTTGGGATTAAAAATATTGATAGATATTAATATATTCGTTCCTGGTATTTCATTGGTGAGAATGGGTTAACGGAACTTGTTATCTTATATTAATAATTTAAATTTTTGTTTCATAGATTCCAGTACCTCGGACGACGAAAAACTACATGTCTTATGAAGAAGCGAGAACAAGTACAAGCTGGCAAAATGTTTTCTTGGAAACTGAACGCACGGAATTAAACCTAATTTCAATACGAGAAACAAGCGCTATCTAAGTGTTACAGCGAATAATTTATGATGTTATATTAATAATATAAAATTATTTTCCGTAGACTCTAGTAGTACCCCTAAAGGAAAGCTATGTCTCCTATGGAAAAGGGAATCCAATCACTGACATTTTACCAGCGAAGTTAGTCGAGAACACAAATTTAGAAGAGGTTAACAAAAATCTGCATCGAAAATTAAAATATCTGCAGACAAATATTAGAAAGATGACCGGAAACGTAGGCTCGAGGTCAAGAGCCTTAAGGGAAAATAAATTCAAGCTTAATTGATTGTATAAAAAAATATAAAAACAAGAATTTTAAACTGGGCTAACTATTCAATAGTTTGACGTCCTATGGTAATTTTTGGGGGATGATATCCCCCAAATAAACGGAACTTTAACTGTCGAAAATCAACTTTTTTTTAACTTTATGTAGAATTCGTTGCAGATTACTATAAGAAGATTTAGTTTATCGATTTAGTGTTAGTGAATCGTACGTTTCAAAAACCATTAATACGTGGATTATGTTCAAGTATTATAAATTTAAAGAACTTGACATTTTTCCGGAAAGAGAAACAACTAAATTAAAAATTCGGAAAACATTCAAAAAGTATACAAACATAAGAGGGATAATAGATGGATTTGAAGTAAAAATACAAAAAGCCGAGGATTATCGGGAGCAATGGGGCACTTATTCTACTTATTAGTCACACAGTACATTTAAATTTATATGTGGGACGCATCCAACAGGCGGTATTTGCTATATGTATGTCAGATGCTTTCGAGGGTATAATTCTGACAGGGCCATTTTCAGAGTTTGTGGAATAACAAATTATTTAAAAGATGATGTTATTATGGCAGACCATAGTTTCAATATTGCTGACCTATATAATAGTCTTGGGTGTAAGCTACTTGCACCCCCATTTTTATCTAGAAGGGATTCGTTGACAAAGAAAGAAATTATCTTGACAAATGATATAGATATCAGCACGTGTGCAGGTAGAAAGGGTTATTGGGCGAGTAAAAGAATTTAGAATTCTTCAGGTAGTATTGCCTAAATATTTGGTTCCAATCGTATCGCAGATGGTGTATATTATTTCTATGCTTGTTAATTTCCAAGACAAAATACGACGACTCACGAGGATGCAAAGCAAACAAAAAGGTCGCTTGTCTTGTAACTTCAATTCCGCAAACAGCAAGGTTGGGGATTTGAGATTTTGGATTTGCTTGAGGGAAGAACATAAATTGAAATACTTTCAATTTCCCTTGTACTGAGGATAAAAGAATTACAGCCTTATTTTGTTTAGGAACATGCCATATCAAGGTAATATTTTTTGTATATCCGTAAAGTACAGAATCCACTGGTCTTCTTTTAGGAGGCCTGAAATTTGGAGGAATTTCTTGTATATTTTTTTTAGAGTTTCAACATAAGTTACTCCTTTTTTTAAAAACACTTCTACCAATTCTATGGACGAATACCAGTTATCAGCAACATTTCTATTGCTGCCCATTATTGGCTTGCATAACCGAATAGCTGTTTGTGTTGGTACTGAATATTTCCTTTCCTCTGAATTTAAGTCAATACTGTCAATATCCTTCCCTCCCCTTGTATAAGTACAAATTATAATCAGAATGTGATTTAGCATCGGTCAAACATTGTAATTTTAAAACGTATTTTGCAGGTTTATTAGGCATGAACTAACGAAAACCACGGCGACCTCGAAAACTAATTAACATTTCGTCAATAGTTACTGCAGCTCCGGGAGAATATGCGCGCTGTGAATTGTTTATAAACATATCTAATAATTCACTAACAGGCGCTGTTGTATTTTCCTTCAAACGTTCCGATCTTGCATTGTAATCATCAAATCACAAATGAATTAATAGAATTTTAAATCTCTTGCTCGAAAACACTTTCGTCTAAAGACTTCACTTTCCGAACCGTCGGTAGCGAATATTGAATCGATATTTTCATTGTTGGATTTGAAAATAGCGGAATATACATATGGGCCTAAAAACCACCTACATATGGGCCTACGTCAATACAGACAAAAACTGCATTAATAGTAAGAAAAATCCGTTAAACCAGAGCCAATACGACCCTTCGTTAATAATACGAAAATCATACATTAATATAGTGAAACTCATAAAATTGGTTATTTTAAACTTGACTATTTACGTTGTAATATTTAAGATTTGATTCATAATATGATTTACGAAAAATATTATAATTTTAACGCGATTAAAGCATTTGTCGATGAACAAATTCTTATTATTAACGTAAGAAATTGTTGAGTTATCGAAAATAAAAGTATAATTAACGAATTTTTTTATAATACTTACGAAATGGTAAATTGAATTAACGAATAAATTCATTCAAATAGTGTAGAAATTCATTTTATGTATGTACACACGCAAATATATTTACAAAATTATTCGTATATAGGAAGAAAGGTTCAATGGTTATGAATAGTTCACAAATCTGACGATTATTTTCATAAATATAATGAAAATAATTTATAAAATGTATGAACGGCTTCAGAATTGTAAACAAAATTACATAATATTTATGTAGGGTTCATAAAAGGAATGTAAATTTTTTTAGGGTTTGATAAATAAATTCGTATATATTATATTATATATATATATATATATATATATATATATATATATATATATATATATATATATATATATATATATGTATATATAATTATTATAATTATATTATATATATATATATATATATATATATATATATATATATATATATATATATATATATATATATATATATATATATATATATATATAATGTAAGTCTTAATAAAAAAATATTTATTTATTCAATTTTTAACATTTATTTACTTTACATCTCACTTTTACGGAGTTAAAATTACAACTGACTTAATTATGAATTATATTTTCTTAATACTAATCTAAAATTATTAAAAATGCTACGCGTGCGTCTTATGCTTATCCGTTGGCTCAGATTTCCCGTATTTTATGATGTTCTCTTTAATTACATTTCCCAAGTATGGGAAATGCAATTAAGCATTTTCTTTATGTTCGTCTTTTACATGTGACGAATGAGAAATGCTATTATGCACTTTGTTGGAACGTAATTCCTCCGGGGGATGAAAAAAGGGCGTCCCCGTCCTTTAGTTTGTTGGGCGCTTCTTTCAATATGTTTGACAACTGGTTGACTGTTTCTCTCTCTGATGGTTTTGGAGTTGAGCTGCTTATTTTTACCGTAGCGGGTTGTATACCACGGAGGACAATATAAACAATAAGAGCCATTATACCGATTGATGATATCGTTACTGTTCCTGATAACGTCCATATCCAGTTTTGATGTTTGATCTGTTCCAGATACACGTTTTTAATTTCTTTTCTGTTTTGGGTATTCTCCTCCTTTATTGTGTTTATGTCTAACGCTTTTATTAGGTGCCTGGTTGCGTTTATGTTATACAGCGCACCTTGTATTTCCTGTAGATCACTAGTTAACTCGTATGATTGGAATTTTCTGTTTCTAATTGTTATGCTGCAGTTCCAGAATGTTAGTAAGAAGTTTCCGGTTAGCTTTCTATCGCTAGGTCCGCAATCCGAGTGTAATGTTTCGTTGTTTGCGTTATTTATAATTAATTTGTTTTCAGAAATAAACTGCATTTCTGTTTCCGTCTGGGATGTCACGTTGCAGTGGCTTGATGTGCCCATTATTAACGGTTTGATACAATTATCGTCAAAATCTTGTATCTCTGAATGACTTTGTACAAATTGCTTGTGATCTAATGTTATATATAATTTCTGGTTGTTTCTGATGAGGTACAGTGGATGGTCCCGTATGACTGTATTGTTAATGACCAATGGTACGATCATCAATGTGCTTGAGGTTTCCTTTTCCAATTTTGGTACCTGGAGGATGTATAATAATGTTTCACCGTTTATAGCAATTTTCGGTGTTACAAACTGTAATGCCTCGTCGGGCAATGAGATTTTGATACCCTGGTTGACCAGTAAATCTTTAATCTTGATGATTTCGGTTAATGTCAGAATTTTACTGCTCGGTAAATTTACTTTTGTCCTAACTATTGCTTCTTGAATTTCTTCCAATATTGTATTTATAGTGTCAATGGTTACTATAGTTGCCAACATGTCTATTTCCGTTAGTATTATTTTATTATTGATAGTGCTGTTCATTATTGGCCTGTTCACTGTTGCAGTTATCATTTGGATTCTTCCATCTATTTGTTGATTTATATAAAATTGTTGATTATTGGCGTCTATTAATTGGTTCATAGTATTGTTGATTATACGCAGGTCTTCAGCGTCGGGAGTCCCCGCAAGCCCATCCTGAACCCAAAGCATCCCATCGTTTATATCTGGTGCTTTGGAGTGGTTTTATTTGACGTAGGTTGTCGTGTAGCTTTTTAATTTTTTGTTTTATTATATTATGTAATTCTAATTTATCGTACATTTTATTGTTGATTAGTTTGTTAATTGCTTCTACCGTTACTTCTATATTAGTGAGGTTAATTGGATGTATTACCTTAATATTTCCTACTTGAATTTTGCAATGCCCTGTTTTTATTAACAATATCGGGTCATCGTATAAACTTTTAATTTCTAATTTTTGAGCAATCAATGGTTTAATGAATACAATTAAAAAGATACAAATTTGTGGGTACATTATGATATAATTTTCAATTTTGATAGTTTTCAATTTAATTTTATAATTTTGTTTTCAATAGTATAATATTTTTTTTTTTTTCTTTTTCTTTTTTTTTCAAATTTATAATTAGCTACCTATAATTTTTACAGAATTTAACATAAAAGTTCTGAAATGATAAAAAAAAAATATTAGTTTAGTTACACTGTTTTAATCTCTTAATTTTATTCTTGTTTCGCTTAATATTTCTATTGATATTGAATGTTTTAAAATTTATATTTTTTGCTTGAGCTTTAATCCCTCTTGCTTGTGTTTTTGTTCTAATATTCGGTTTGAGAAATACCGATTGATTTTCAAGGTTTGGTGGATTTTCTCTATGGATATTTTGTTTTTCCATTTTTTTTATTGCCCCTTCTATATTTAAACTCACCTGCTTAAATATGTCGTTGGCTTGTCGTTGAATATCACAAGGGTTTATTTGATTAATTTGATTGAAAACAATCTCATTTGGCGTGAAGCCTGTGGAGGAATGCACTGAGCCATTGTATAAGGCTACAGATAATTCGATTGCGACTGGAATACTGGAATTAGGAAACTTGGTTTTATTTGTATTGAAAATCTCAATTATTATTGAATGAGCTTTTTCAATTTGTCCATTCGATTCGGACGAAGATGCGTATTCTAGCTGAACGTTAAGTTTATTAAGATATTCCTTAAATTGTATGGAATGAAATGTTGTTTCATGATCTGATACGATTGTATGAGGAATTCCGAATTGAGTGAAGTATCTAGTTAGAGCACTAGTTGTGTCTAACAAATTTTTGGTTTTTATGGGAATCATCTGTAGATGTTTCGAAAATGCGTCAATTATGGATAGGAAACTTGACTTATTTATACTAAATATGTCAATATGAAGCCTCTCTAGTGGCTTGTGAGTGATAGGCCTAGGTGATATTTTAATATTGTACGGTTTCCTATCGTACTTGTGAGTTTGGCATGTATTGCAAACATTAATGTGACTTTTGATTTTTTTCGCCATATTTGGAAAAAAATATGAGCGTCTGATTTGGTTTTCTACTTCCCGAATACCTCAATGGGCTCGTTCGTGCTCTTTTGAAATAATGGCATTTTGACGATCCTCGTTCGTCACGTCTTCAACCATTTTCGTAACGAAGACGAAATGGCCGTCTCTTGAAAAATTCTCCCTGAAAGCTTCTTGAATGCTTTGGTACAGTATCTCTGGCGCTAGAATTGCCGACTGTTTACCGTTGTGGAAGTTTTTCATGTAATTTACTATATCGTTTTTCTCAAATACTTTTTGAGCGATAATTATTCTTTTAAAATTTTAAAAAATTTGTTCCGAAATTATTGTCTCTATCTTGGCAACCTTAAATATAATTTGGTTCCTATAATAGTTTATAGGTCGCTCCGAGAAGTGAATAAAGGTTCAATGAAGAAGTCCGAGGTGTTTGCTGAGTGAACAGTCTCTATTTCACTATCAGTTTCTGATGTATTTACCTCCCTAACTTCGAGTTCACGTGGAGTGTTATGACTTCTTTCATTGAGATTTATTTCATTAGTAGGTATCCGACTTAAAGCGTCTGCTACCACGTTGGTTTTCCCTTCTCTATATACGACGTCGTAGTCGTAATTTTCGAGCTCTAATCGCCATCTTAATATTTTAGAATTTTTTTCTGAAGTTTTAATAAATGTGAGAGGCTTATGGTCTGTGAAAAAGGTGAATTTGTTTCCGTAAAGGTAACACTGGTATTTTTTAATGGCCCATATTATAGCCAGTGCCTCTTTTTCATTTGAGGCGTATTTAGATTCGGTCTCGTTAAGAGTTCTCGATGCGAACGCAATGGGTCTTTCGACTCCATCTTGCACCTGCGATAGGACTGCACCAAGAGCAAAATCTGATGCATCCGTAGTCAGTATGAAATTTCGTGAAAAATCAGGGTATGCTAAGATTTGATCCGTTGAAATGATCTTTTTAAGGCTTTCAAAGGATTCTTTGTAATCTAGGTCCGCGATATTAATCGAAGTATCTTTTTTCAGAGATTTCGTCTTGTGTTTGGTTATCTTCGAATAATCTCTGATAAACCTCCTGTAATACCCTGACAGTCCTAAGAACTGTTTTATTTCTTTAGCCGTTTTAGGTATTGGCCAGTTTAGAATTTTTTCTATTTTCTCGGGGTTTGGTTTTACCCCATCCTGAGTGATTATATGCCCCAGGAATTCGGTTTCCCGTTTCAAAAACTCGCACTTGTCGAGCTGAATTTTTAAATTAAAATGGGAAAGCCGTTTAAACACAGTGTCTAGATTATTTATGTGGTGTTCTAAATTTTTACCAACGATGATAATGTCGTCGAGGTAAACGTGACAAATTTTTCCTATCAGACCATTGAGAACGTTGTTCATCGCCCGTTGGAATGTGGCGGGACCGTTCTTAAGGCCAAAGGGCATTCGAGTGAACTCAAAGTGGCCCTTATCTGTCGAGAAAGCTGTTTTCTCTTGAGATTTTTCCTCCATAGGAATCTGGTGAAATCCAGATTTTAGGTCCAATGTTGAAAAATAAACAGATTTCCCCAAATTATCGAGAATTTCCTCAATTTGTGGCATTGGAAACTTGTCATCTTTGGTTTTTTCATTTAGTTTCCGGTAGTCTATCACTACTCTTACTAACTCCTCCGGCTTAAGATTTTTGTCGTCCCTGGCAAAATTGTCTTCTTTGAATGGATATGAATGAATTTTGAGGGGATCCAACAGATATTTTCACAACAAAATAAATTAAAGTAGGCGGTTTTTTTTAATTTTTTTTTTAATTCGGCTCACGATATTTTTGAAATGCCGGATGATGTTGTATATTGCATGTGTATGCGTAGTTTTTGCGTTGATTTTACGTTTTATTTATTTTTGTTGATAATATTCACACATACTTACATGCAATATTTTTTGTTCGGCAATCGGCACTTTTGTTTCCGTAACATGATTTCTATACAATTTTTTACTTACTCCTGCCGCTAAAGATGTTTTCACATCAAAAATTATTGTGATGACAAAGTCATAAATATTTTTATAGTTTTGTTGTAGAGTCATAAATTAGTATGTTCGTCCAAAAACAAAACATCATTTTTACATAGTTCTTGTTCTATACGCAAGACTCGACTACATTCTAGCAACTTGTTGATGTTGTATATTTACGACTCATAAACTTAACATAAGTTGAAAAATTGTTTTGTATAACAATTTCGTTTTCTTTTTTCTTTATTATACATAGAACTTCCGCCTTTTTTAATAAATAAAAACGGATATAAAATAGTTTATTACTTTTTCCTGCGCCAACAACTATTTTTTGCTGTTAGTTTTTGTTGTGTGCTGTACTGCTGTTGCTAATATTTTATTGGTTTATTGAACCAGAATTCCTTAATTGTAATTACAATTTTTTTTTTTTATAAATAATTTAATGATAAAATTGAGTTTATAATAAAATTGTATTATTATTTATCGCTTTTCATTATAAAAAAAAATAATTAAATTTAATAAAAAAAAAAAAATGTTGTCTGCCTCTAGATAATAAAGTTTTACGATATTTATGTTTAAGGCTTTTGAAAAATTGATTTGATGCTTTGAGGTATAATTTTTGCTTAAGTTGATAGTTCGAATTGAGAATCAATATTTGGTTACTAAGCCGAATTATTTCGGGTACTCGATGTGTCGGCCATCAAAATAAAAATGTTCCTTGAAACAATGAACCTATGCTCGGCAAAACCGATTTCCAGGGACTAAACTTTGAAATGATATTTCAAATAAAACTTTCTCTTATTATTCTAGCAGTGAGATGAGTAAACGAAATCTACAAATAAAATGCATGATTGAAATGTGTAATTGTATGCATGTAACATTGAGTATACGAATGAACTGATACAAGACTCTAGCAGAGAATAGGCTTGTATACAAATGCTTTCTCTAATTTTCAAGGCCAATAAAAACACTTTGGCTTTATTCATTGCCGTAACGACATTTTTGGATTATGTAGAAATCATCGTCCTGCTTGAAAAGGTCTACTATGTACGTTTTACTTACGTAACTCTAGATTTTTTTTAAATCGGTGTCAAGTTTCAAGCTCGTGACATTTTTAGTGGAGAATTGGCTATTACATCCGAATTTAAATTCTTGTCACCGGAAAAAAATAAATCCAAATTACCAATATGAAAACTGTTTTGTTGTTATTTTTTCCAAATATTTTTATTATTTAAAGGGTTTATTGGGAAATTTTATTTGTAGGAAATCCAAAGCATTAACAAAAATAGGAATATGTATAGCATATTTAGAAAATGGAAATGCGTTATATCTTTGATGTTCTTGATGGTTATTGTCAAATTAGCAATGAAAGAAATTGTATAATTCGCGAAACATTTTACTGCATCGATGATAAACATATAATTTAAAATTATACGACCCAAAAATATTGTCCAATATTACAACAGATAACTCCAATCCTTAAAATAAAATTGCTTTGATAATAAAAGTGCTTTTGTTTGACGACATGGTTTAAATAATGTAAAATTTTATGATTTTATTTGATCTTTCATAAGATGCAGCAACTTTTTATTGCTTAGCTAAAACTCTGTTTATTAAGGAAGAACTCAAAAATAAAAATAAATTACAAATGATAAAACCTCCTAATCAAAAATAAATATTTTAACCCCATGCACTCGAAGCTTTTTGTAATTCATATTACCAGCAACTCGAAATATAAAATCAATTAATAAACTCGAATATAACATGCTCTACTAATGAATGACTGATAAAGACTAAGTTGAAATGCAATTATTACTATAAGCAAGACTGATATAGTAATGGTACAATTATTTTAGAAAGAATACATGTGAAATTATTTATTTATTATAATACAATCTGTGGATTTTTTAAAATCCAGTGTCGACTGATAACAATTTAATATATTTACAACATTAATACATATTTAAAGGAAAAATGAAAAACTAACATTAATAAAGCAGAAAATTACAAGATAAATGTAATATATGTACATAATTACATGCTACACTTGAAAATGCAACAAATCATTCACACTCGAGGACTTGAACAAAAACGATTTCAGTCCTAGCTTAAATATATTGAATTTATGAGCGCCTTTTAAATCATCTGGTAGGCTATTTGAAATTTTTGGAGCCAATATTTGAAACGAGTTTTGGTAGTTTGTTGTTGTAAATTTTTCTACCCGTATGTACTGCTTATTTCTCAAGTTGTACTTGACTGTAACATGAGACTGAGTGTCATTAATAGAAAAAAATGATTTCATTACTTTGTACACAAATAAGTGTCTAATGGGGAAAATTTCC
Source organism: Tipula helvola (assembly GCA_963556165.1). NCBI lineage: Eukaryota > Metazoa > Arthropoda > Insecta > Diptera > Tipulidae > Tipula > Tipula helvola. Next base: position 285,239,941 of record OY744482.1, read on the forward strand.
AAAAACTCAAATAAAGGCCACGAAGCCGATAGCCTTGTTGAATTGAGCATAATCCGAATAACATGTTTCTGAGCAATAACAAGTGGGTAAATCATAAACGTAATCATAGATACGTTCTAAAATTTGTATTAGTTTTCCTACCTTAAGCGAAAAGTAACACTTTTTACAGTTTCATAAACAAAACTTACCTAAACAAGAAGTTATTAAGAGTTAAAATACATATAAGAAGAAGAAATGGATTCAGAGCAGTCTTGTGCCGCAAATTAATAAGACAAAGATTATCTCGCTTTATAATCTACCAATTTTAAAAAAATTTTGTTTGCCTTTGGAGACATATTGCCCGATAAAGGTAGGAAAAGTATTGGGGCCAAGCTTTTCAATTGGGGCCAGATGGGAGCACAGTACAAACATGTTCTTTAAGATAATATGAATAGAACACATTGTCGCGATTATAGGGAGCCCTTGGAACTGTCAAATTCAAAAAATTATAAAAACTATTCGTTAAGTTATACTACACCATGTGAGACATTAACAAAACAATTTTTTTATCAGCAACAAAGCCATTTTTATGATTAAAACCACCCCTTAATTTACCCTTAAACGTTCTTTTTTCGATATATCTCGGTTTCTGCTCCACTCTTTTGATAAAATAAATTGGTGATTATTCCTCTTAAAAAATACAAGTGGTCCATAGTAAATTAGATTATGAGGATTGAATACATCTGTTTTTTAGGGGATGCCATTTTTTCGCAAATTAAGGGGTGGTTTTACCCCTAAAAAAACTTGATTGCCGATAAAAAAATGGTGTCGTTACTGTCTCACAGAGTACTGCAATAGAATAGATTTTAAAGTTTTTGAATTTGACAGTTCAAAAGGTTCCCTTGTTAGTCCAAGTTTCGTTCAAATCATAGCATAGCCTATTTATTATTTTTAGACAATATGAACGAAGCTAAATTTGAACAGCTCTGCTTTAGGTATGCATGCGGAAGGGATTTAAAATAAATTGAGAAGGGTCCGTTTCAATCTATTAAACTGTTACATATAATTGTTATTTTGAGCAAAATAGCACTGAAATGGCCTGAGAATTTTATGGAATGTATAAAAAAATTGAGTCGCTGTGAAAGGATCTAAGTGAAATTGATGAAGGGAAGATAAATCGGAACTAACGTTAAAATCAAAATTCTTTGCTTCGAAACAAGGATGATAATAGAGAAAATTTCAAAGTACTCAAATTTTGAGCTAAATAATCCTAAATATATTTTCTGTGGAATAAATAGAAGCAGAGCATCTGCAGTACAAACGCTTTTTCAGATTCTGCTATGATTCGTTCCAGAATTTGACTTTTATTGAATAAGCTGGCTAGGAAATTAGTTCTCCAAAATTTTTATTATTTTTTGAAAAAGATACATAATAAATCTTGCGCGAAAAACTTGAAACTCACTACTTAAACTTTAATTAATTTCTTAATTAGACTTTTTTACTTTTTTCACTACAGTTCCTTTAGGCGTTACACATAATACTCCGTTTAAAGAAATAGTGATTGAGATGGTTTGTTACGTTTGTGCGAAATAAGGCATACCTGAAATTTATTAACTTTGAATTTAGCCCTATTGGTGATCCCAATTAACGCAGATATTGCCACTGTCTTTTATAAAGCCAAATAAAACCAAAGGTAAAAAACACGTTCGAAACATGTCGAAATATTTTTTTTTCGAAGTCCCGTTAGGCATATTTACTATTTGAAAATTATTTTATTTTTGAGTTGTCTTTGGTTTTCGTAATATTACAGTGAATACCAATTCAGTGAAGTTATTTACATAAAAAATCGATAATTGGTGGTACTTGTAATTTAATAAATAAATGAATTATTTGCATTTTTCGGCCTAATTTTATTGAAAAATTGAAGATTCAGGCGACGAGGATAACGTCACTATAATAATCTTCCTGGAGGCCAGCTAAGAGCCAAAACAGAACTCCGTTACAGTGACAGCGTTTTATGATCGTGATGACGAAATTCCATTATCTGTATTATCAAAGCGACAGCCTAAACCGACTCCAAAATTCAGACACAACTTTAAAATGGGAGAAGAAAGATCTCACTACCGTACCAATGTGGATAAGTATAAGTGGTTGTATCAAAGTTCGATAATTCAAAAGAATATAGGCTTTACCTGTCGACTCAGACGGTTGTTTTTTTTATTTCAGAAAATAAAATTTCATTAAAATTAAAAAAGCTAAAATATGGAAAGCTCCTCATAAAATTCTTCAAGCTTTACCGGCCTTTCAATACACCGGGAATAACATCAAAATACACAAAACAGTATTGCGCATAAAGCGACCAGACAAGCTGCAAATTATGAAATTGGAGATACCTGCAATGCTCGATGGAGTTATGTAGCTGTGTTGTGGCTGATGGCTTACGTTTATGCCAAAGTTTAATAATTTTTTCTTTATGTTTTATACTTGTTTTTGAATACTTGTTGTGAATGAGCTGATGCTCAAAATAGGGCGTCTTAAAATTTTAGCAAAGAAATAAATAAATAAATATCAATGGTTGTATATCACCTATTGATGCGTTTCACATTTTTTTTCACGATGAAGTGATTGATATGATTGTATAAGATATACACTGCATCACATAATCGAAAAGCAGATACAGCTTGACGAAATTCGCTATTTTAGTGAAATTTTATTGTTAAGTGGTTACGCTCCCTTCACCTAGAATTGTGTTGTGTTGGGAAAACTCAAAAGGCATGGCTAGAGAATTAGTGTCCAATGCAATGTCGCGAAATATATATCGGTTTATTATACAAATTATTCATTGCAACGATAATAAAACAATCAACCCGAAAGGCAGGTTTTTGAAAATACGGCCACTTCTGCATAATTGAATACATTTTTTATTGAGAAGGTACCAAAAGGAGAAAACCATAGCGTAGATGAGTCAATGGTTCCATATTACGGCCATCATAGAACGAAACAGTTCATTCGTGGCAAGCCTATTCGATTTGGCTACAAATTATGAACCGCAACTTGTTGATTAGGATATATAGAGTTGTTTGAATAGTATCAAGGATTTACCACTTTATTACCACAAAAATATGAAGATTTGGGTTTAGGTGCAAGCGTTGTGTTACAGTGTGCTGACGTGCTACAAAAAAATTATTCAAATTTAACATACCATCTATATTTTGATAATGTTTTTACTTCATTAAGAGTATTATAACAACCGCGTCAGAAAGGAATAAAAGCAACAGGAAAGATAAGGGAGAACCGAGTGAGGAAAAATTGCAACATTTTAGATTCTAATAGCTCTGACAGACTGCGGCTTAATAAATTCGACTTAGGCCCGAATTTATAGTCGTGCTATTGTTATAGCAGCGATTTTTGAAAATCATTTCAAAATCTTGTCTAAAATTCCAAACGAATTTAGAATATAATTTCTTGTTTTGGATATTTCGTAGCAATGTTTATAGTGATGGATTATGATCAATATAAACGTTGTTAGATTACAAACAAATTTTATAGTGAGGTATTTATAGAAAACTGTTACTACAACATTGTTATAGTTACAGCAACGCCTATAAATTCGGGCCTTATATAATGTTAGATGGATCCTCAGTAAAAATAACTTAAATTGGTTTAAGTTTAAGGTTTTGGGTTCCAGAATGAGTTGCCAAAAATTTAATCGGCTTGAAACATCTGATATTTTTATCTGTGTTATTATTTCAATTATTAAAAACCAAAACCATAAACATGAAAATTTTTAAAAAACCAAAACCAAAATTTAAAAATTTGTAAAACCGAATCCAAACAAAAACAAAAATTTAGCAGTCAGAAAAACCAAAAACCAAACCAACCTAAAACACAAATTCGTTTCCAGCCCTGATCAAGGGCGATGAGCTAAGCTTCTCCTTGGTTGTGATTGCATCGATTCAATACTTCAGTCGCATAAACAATAATATCGCCACGCGAATATTGCTTACGGAAACCAAACTGTCGATTAGTAATTAGTTTGTATTTCTCAATATAGTTCATTAGGTTAAAGTTTATTATTGTCTCCATAATTTAGGTAATATTGATACTAAAGCTATTAATCGATAGATAGCTCGATCAAATTTTGTCTTTTGGGAATATTAGGAGCAGGCTGGTAAGAATTTTGCAGTTAAGAGTTCGATACAAATTGGGACGATAAACAATTAGCTTTCTCGAAAGCAGTTGAATAAAAATTATTATTATTATTTGACGGGGGTAATGACGACTTAGATTTACCAGGAAGGTTGCTTTGAACCTGATTTGTAAAGCCTAAAAAGTTGATTAATCATTCGAATTATTTAAAATTTGCCGCATATTATCCTTTATTTTTAAATCATTTTGGATTTTAGCTTTATTGATGGAGACCGGTGTAAAATATTTCACACAAAGTGTAACTAAACCAATTAACGAAAAGTGTACGTATACTGAAAAAGTGTAGGCCTACATAAAAAAGAGTAAATAACTATTAGAGCCAGATATGGGGCAATATTTTCATAAAGTGGATAGATCAAGCTTTCTGAAACAATGTTTGTTATTGAAATAAGAAGGGTTGGACATGTTCGACGCATAATTGAAAATCATTTGAAATGTTTAAACCTAATGCTAAACAATGGCTATTTTCTATAATCACAGGGATGTTACCAGATGTGTGCTTATATTTCCATAAAGCGAACATTTCAAGCTTTCCGAAATGATTTTTGTTAGTAAGATAAAAGGGTTGGGTATGTGCGACAAAATTTTGAAAATTGTGGAATAAGCTAAACCTGTTGAAATTCCTGCAACACTACGGTCATATGCCAAAATCTTAGAAATGTTACCAGCAGAGCTGTAGAGTTCGATTAAAAATGTTCGACTCCGGAAATGTAGAGATTTATTAACAACTACGGCTCCAGCTCGGGCCCCGGCTCCAACTCCGACTCCAGCTCCTACTCCGATACCAAATATAAATCTTTCTATGCTTAAAGCGAATAAGCTTTTCATTTCCGTAAAATTCTGTTATTTATGTGCTTTAAAACTATTGCTGTTTGGCAAGTAGGCAGTTACTGGGCGATAGCGTATTGGCGTTGATTTGCAAAGTTCGTCGGTTCGATCGCAGGAAGTTGTATTTTTTTATTCTTCTTTTTATTGAAAAATACTTATATTGATAATTTTCTATTGACATACCTTCTACAATTTCTACAATTTTTTTTCTATGTAATTTGTAGAAGTGCTTGTTTACATATTAGCGCAACGAATACCTAAATAAACCAATGCTAGGTGAACAGTATTCGATGATAAGAAAACTTAGGTAAGACTGCGGGTTGGAGCTGGGATGGCCCAGGCGCAGAGTTGCTAATTTACATTAAGTTTGAACGGAAGAATAACGCCTAAATTCGGCTAATCCGATTTGAAATTCCAACTTAAACTACGCTAATGTACATATATACAAGAATAAATAATTTTGCTACGTAGGAGAAAAGGAATATTAATAAAAACAAACAAAAATCCGGAGCCGAAGTCGGTCAATTCCACTTATCTATGGCTCCGATTGCACAGCCCTGGCTACCAGGTGTGAACTCATTTTCCATAAAGTGGACAGGTCAAGCTCTCTGATTCAATTTTTGTTGTTAAGATAAAAGGAAAGAAGATTTTCATTTTTGAAAATTGTGAAAATCATTTCAAATGTTGAAACCTGATGTTACACCATGGCCACTTTTCAATATCTCCGAGATTGTACCAGGTGTGGGGCCTATATTTCCATAAGTGGGATATGTCAAGCTTTCCGAAATAATTTTAAGAAATTTGAAGTTTCATAAGAATTTCAAGATACAAAATTGATGATGTAGAAATGTTGTTGAGCTCGTTTGTATGTAAGATTGTTTTTTTCATTTAACTGAAAATTGGTTAAATGAATATGGTTACAAGTCATATCATTGTAACAAGGCATCCGGTGATTATGGTAAAGTTAGTATTTTTATAAGAAATAAAATATGGAATCTTCGTTATTGTTTATGGATCAATTTGATAATTATTGTGTTTTGGGAGTTTATTTTGGATAATTTGAAAATAAGTATTATAGGAGTTTATCGGCAGCCAAAATCTAATTTTGATAATTTTGCTGCCAAATTGAGTTCAATAACTGAAAACTCTTCAAAGTGTATAATAGTTAGTTGGCGATTTCAATATTTATTTATTATCTTCAGGTAGAAATGCTGCAATTTACAATTAAATACTTTTATCAAATGGCTATGTTACACTAAATACAATGCTGTCCGTTTCTATGAAAAATCGGTTAACAAATATTGATTGTTTCATGTGAAATTTTATATTAAAAAAAAACACATTTAGGAAATAACTTCATTATGCATTGGACAATGATCCCGAATTGGGATTGAAAGTTGAAGCTTAAATAAGTAAAAATAAAATAAAGAGCCCTATACACCCAGAGAAAAAATTGGTATTGTTTCAATAATTAATCGTTATTAAAAGAAAAGTTTCAAAAAGTAGTTTAATCTACTACAAAGTTATTGATTTTATAATGAAATTGTTCTAACAATTAATTATAACTTATTAATCGAACAACCCGAGTTATTAGTAATATTCGCTGTTGAAGCCACTGAAGACGACAAACCCTGAAAATAAAAGAAAATTGAATTACACGAAATATTATACAACACATTACCACATATTTATGTTAAATTGTCCCATTGAAGTCACTGTAGTTTCCATAAGTATTATAACCTAAAATCAAATTAATATTTTGTATTTAAATTTTCTTTCTTATTAACACATTTGAATACTTCTCTGTTATTATTTACAATCTTAAATTTATATTGGAATCTAAAATGAAATTGAATAACTTTGAATTAATTTATACATATTTAAATTTAATAATTGAATTAGCTTACCTTTATTATTGATTAAATTTTTGTTTGTTTACGTTCTATGATGACATTTTAAAAACTCCTAAATGTATACATATAGACAATACGAATCTTTAAAATGTTGTGTAGACTTTTGGCCATCTGCCAACAACCATAAAAAATAATGTACTATAATAAGAGCAAAATTTGTCAAATTAAAAATAAAGAAAAATTTCTTCCCTTCTAAAACGAACCATCAAAGCGTTCACATCAAATTACGAAAAAGATTATTGTGAGAAAATAAAATATAAAATTGTTAAGAATAAAAATTGTTAACATAATCGTGATTTAAAAACAGTTTTTTTTGTACTTAACCTTTGTGCTACCAGTACACCGTACCGATACCAAGTTTATCGTATCTTTATTCATGTACCAAGTTTGCAATTTATTTTGGAACCTAACCTTTTGGTACATGAAATTGGTCCTTCGAGCCGGATGGTAAAATCCTAACCAGTAGATCAACCAGCCGTATACAACCGTAGCAGCATTTAATCCATTGGAATTTTTATCAAACCGGATACAACCCAGTTCTACATAGCAGATTGGAAAAAACATAACCTACATTGGTACAAAACCGCATGGAAACCAAAAGCACATGCAAGGATAAAACCGCAAGTATCACATATTAACTATTTATACCTAATAAATAAAGAAATTAAATAAAAATAAATAATTAATCGAGTTTTATTAATTAAATAATCTAAATTTTCGGTAAAAATATTTTTTCACCTGTTTCGAAAATAATCCACCTAAACCTAAAGATTATACCATAAACGCTTAAAACAATAATTGTTCCGAACATTTAAAATCAAGAAAAGTGAATTAGTAGTGCGCATATAATAAAAGTTCATAAAAGTGAAATAAATTAGTGATACTTGAAAACAAAATGGCTGACATTGGATCATTGAAAAAACGGCGTGCATATATTAAAGGCAGCATGACGAAATTGCTAAACTTTATCAAAGCCATCAGCGAAACCACCAATGCCGAAGAAATTAAAGTGCGGTTAACAAACGTTGAGCGATATCGAAACGAGTTCATCGAGGTGGAGAACAGCATAGTTGCCCTAGACAACAAAGAAGAATTAGATGTAGACTTTGAAGAAAACTATTACACAGTGGTAGCAGGTTTAAATCTCGCATTAAGAAAAAAAATGGAGCCTACAATGTCACTCAACGATACATTTATTGATGTATCTACAGCGGGAAACCACATTGAAGTGAAACTACCTAAAATTTCGATACCGGTTTTCTCTGGAGACTACACCGAATGGCAGTCATTCCATGACTTGTATTGCTCAACTATCCACGATAACAATAAATTAACACCGTCACAAAAACTACAATACCTAAAGGGATCGTTGAAAGGTGAAGCGGCAGGCCTGTTAAAACATTTCAGCGTCACAGATGCCAACTACATTGAAGCTCTGGGAAAATTAAGAGAGAGATATGACCGAAAGAAACACACTATTTACGCTTTTATCAAAAGCTTCATGTCTCAATCAGCAGTAACAACACCAAACAGCACGAATGTAAGAACACTTCTGGATACATCGGATGAAATCCTCAGAGGTCTTAAGGCGCTTGGAGAAGCAGCAGAAACAAGAGACCATTGGCTGATCCACATTTTAGTGAACAAACTGGACCATGAGACCAATAGTTTGTGGGCACAAACCTCGGCAGAATATGATCTCCCAACCATAAAACAATTTTTTGATTTTCTAGCAAAAAGGGTCGATGCACTAGAATGGTTGAGGTCTCAAAACAAACGTCCTCTATTACCACCAATTCAACCAAAACAAAATGTAAGAAGCCATGTCGCAACAGGAGAAACAAATAAAACTCAGATATGCTCAGTATGTACCGAGAATCATAGGCTGTTTGAGTGTAGCAAATTCAAGGAAATGTCATTAGCAGAACGGAAATCTTTCCTAATTCGAGAAAACCGGTGTTTCAATTGCCTGAATAACAACCATAGTGTCTACAATTGCAAGTCTAAGTTTCGCTGCAAACTATGCAATAGAAGACACCACAGTTTGCTGCATGAAAATCAACCGATAGCAACGCAAGCAAACGCTGTCCAGACCGAAGTTCAGCCATCCGAACCCGAAACATCTAGTCATACGACCAACACCAATATAGGAAGCTCCATATTACCGACTGCTTTGATCCGTATAACCGATGCGCAAAACCAAACACATTTATACAGAGCCCTGCTGGATTCCGGATCACAAGTATCGTTTATCAGCGAAAATTGTGCACAACAACTACAATTGCCAAGAAATAATGCCAGAATTGCCATTACAGGGATCGGAGCCACTGCAAGCGGACATACCAAGGGATCAATAACGTTAAACATGACACCATGGAACAAATTAGAACCAAACATCCAAATCAAGGCATTTGTATTACCAAAATTAACCGCAAGACAACCACCAATCTCACGAAGCATTAACATGGAGTTTTTCGAAAAATATGAGTTAGCAGATCCTCAATTTTATAAAGGCAAAGCGATCGACGTCATAATTGGAGCGGACATATTTTTTGATCTGTTATGTGAAGGAAATTTGATTACTCCCAACCAACTTACAATGCAAAAAACCGTTCTTGGATGGATTGTTGCAGGCGGATCAAATGAAATGCACTCGAGTCAAGCATTCACAGCTACTTTAAATAATCCAGATGATACGTTAGATCACCTATTAAAGCGATTCTGGGAAATTGAAGCAATGCAAAACCTAAGTCACGAGCTTTCACCAGAGGAAAGATTATGCGAGAGTAATTTTAAAAATACCACAACTACAAACCGCGACGGCCGATTCAAAGTGAGACTTCCTTTCAAACGTGCCCCATCGATCTTAGGAGACTCCTTTCGTACAGCGGCTAAACGTATGTATTCGATAGAAAAAAGGTTTAATAGAGAAAAGGAATTTGCTGTAACATATAAGGACTTCATGGCAGAATACATCAATATGGGACACATGAAGATTGTCAATAATACTGGAAGAAACTGCAATGGCTATTATCTACCACATCACGGTGTCATCAAAAATTCCAGCACTACAACAAAACTCCGAGTTGTTTTTGATGGCTCCGCTAAAACTACCACGGGCATCTCATTAAACGAATGTCTTGCAGTTGGACCAACAGTACAACCAACTTTGTACGAAATTTTATGCCGTTTTAGGATGTTCAAAATTGTATTTACAGCTGATGTGGAAAAAATGTTCCGACAAGTCCTAGTTGCGGAGGAAGACACCAAATTTCAACGGATATTGTGGCGAGATTCTCCAGACAAAGCATTTAGCACGTATGAATTACAGACAGTAACATACGGTACCGCAAGCGCAACCTACCTAGCCACGCGCGCTCTTAATGAGGCAGCAACCAAATGTCAAGAAGAATTTCCAGAAGCAACAAACCATATAAGAAACCACTTCTACGTAGATGACCTAATGACTGGTGCTGATTCATTAGAGGAAGCAATCACGTTAAAGAGTAACATAAACAACATACTCACACGTTCCGGATTTCACCTAAGAAAATGGCTAGCTAATGATGAAACATTAGTACGAAATACTGAAACCACTGCGGAAATAAATAATTTGGAAATAGAAAAATCTACCTCCGTAAAAGTACTGGGATTACACTGGAATCCAACAACAGACTGTTTCCAATTTAAAGTAAACCTGAACGACCACGCTATTATGACCAAACGAGGAATATTATCGGAATCAAGCCGACTGTTCGACCTATTGGGATGGCTTGCTCCAATTACCGTAAGCATAAAAATCTTTTTCCAGACTTTATGGGCAAAGAATTTAAAATGGGATGAAAAATTACCACTAGACATTGAAAATGAATGGCGAAATTTACGTGACAACTTACCGAAAATCGAAGAAATTGTGATAGAGAGATACATACACACAAACAGTAATTCTAACATATCTCTCCATGGATTTTCTGATGCTTCCAGATATGCTTATTCGGCGGTAGTATATGCTCACATAGTAAAACCAAATGGAGATTCGATTGTAAAGTTATTATCTGCTAAAACTAAGGTCGCACCAGTAAAACAAATCTCCATACCACGATTGGAGCTGTGTGGCGCACTACTCCTCAGCAAATTGCTCTTAAGTCTAAAGCAAACCCTCAAAACAGAAATCGCCGACATCACTGCTTGGACTGATTCGACCGTTGTGTTGGATTTGCTATCTGCGCCTCCCACAAAGTGGAATACATTTGTAGGGAATAGAACTGGTGAAATACTCACAAGCATGAGCAGATCACAATGGAGGCATGTAAATTCAAAAGACAATCCGGCTGACTGTGCCTCAAGGGGAATCGCACCTGGAACGTTATCAAATTTTAGTTTATGGTGGAACGGTCCAAAGTGGATAGCAAATTGTGCAGCTTGGCCAAAAACCCCTGAAGTTCACATAAACACAACCGAAGAATTACGTATCCATTCACTACAAACCCAAATTCATCAGCCAAACATTATAGATGATTTAGTGAAAAGAATATCAAGCTTCGAAAAAATTATCCGAATTTTAGCTTATGTCCTCCGATTTATTGACATAAGGCTAAAGAGAACTTCAATCAATTTCTCTTCACCATACCTGCATAGTGAAGAATTAAGAAAACCACAGCAACTCATACTGAAACATATACAATTGAGACATTTCGCGTTGGAAATCAGCCTGCTAACAACAAATAAGGAACTACCCAGCTCAAGCAAATTAAAATATCTCAATCCATTTTTAGACGAATCAGGATTACTACGAGTCGGAGGAAGGCTTTCAAATGCATCTATAACTTACACAATAAAACACCCAGTAATATTGCCAGCGAGAGATGAGATCACCGAGTTAATTGTGACTGAACACCACTTACGCTACCTTCATGCTGGACAGAGTCTGATGATCGCCACACTGCGTCAAAAATATTGGGTCTTAGGCTGCAGACAGTTAGTAAGAAAAGTCGTCCATAAGTGCCTGAAATGCTTGAGATATAAAGGAGAAAATGTAAAACAAATAATGGGAAACCTCCCGAATCCTAGAGTAGAACTAGTGAGACCTTTCTATAAAGTCGGAGTGGACTATGCAGGCCCCTTTCAAACCCGTCTAGTCAGGGGAAGAGGAAATAAGACAACATATAAAAGCTATATTTGTATCTTCGTGTGTTTAGCAACCAAAGCTTTGCACATTGAATTAGTCTCTGAACTTACCACCGAATCGTACATCGCAGCTCTTAGAAGATTCATAGCCCGCAGGGGGATATGTAAAGAAATCCATAGCGACAATGGAACGAATTTCATCGGAGCTCGCAATCACCTACATGAACTATACAAATTCTTGAAACAAAACACTAACACCTTTTCTCAATTTTTATTGACAGATGAGATATCTTTTAAATTTATCCCACCAAGCGCACCTCACTTCGGCGGTCTATGGGAAGCTGCCGTAAAACAAGTGAAATATCACCTCAGGAGAGTAACCGATGGTCACACCCTCACAACTGAAGAAATGACGACATTGCTTGTTGATATTGAGGCAATTCTGAATTCACGGCCAATTTGCGTATTATCAAGTGAAGACTTAGGGCCTGTTTGATAATTCGCACGGTGCGGTGCAGTGCATATTGCTTTCCTTGTCTCCTTTGATTTATTTTCTATTGACGAAACAAAGAAAAAAATGTACACTGCACCGCACCGTGCGAATTATCAAACAGACCCTTAGAATATTTAACTCCAGCGCATTTCCTGATCGGTCGTCCAACAACACAACTTCCAAATGCTGATCTACAAGATGTCAAGTTGTCGAGATTATCCAGATGGCAATTGGTACAAAAGATGAATCAGGATATCTGGAAGAGGTGGCATCTTGAATACCTAACCAACATGCAACATAGAAGCAAGTGGAATAAGAAAGAAAACAACGTTAAAATTGGCGATCTTGTTATTATTAAAGAGAACAACTTACCTCCGTCAAAGTGGTTGATGGGCAAAATCATAGAAGTTCATCCTGGAGCAGACAAAGTTATCAGAGTTGTAACTTTAAAAACAACAAACGGAGTCATCAAACGACCTATACATAAATTATGTCTACTTCCAATTATGTAATTGAATCAACCGATTCAAGGCGGCCGGAATGTTGAAGCCACTGAAGACGACAAACCCTGAAAATAAAAGAAAATTGAATTACACGAAATATTATACAACACATTACCACATATTTATGTTAAATTGTCCCATTGAAGTCACTGTAGTTTCCATAAGTATTATAACCTAAAATCAAATTAATATTTTGTATTTAAATTTTCTTTCTTATTAACACATTTGAATACTTCTCTGTTATTATTTACAATCTTAAATTTATATTGGAATCCAAAATAAATTGCAAACTTGGTACATGAATAACCTAACCTTTTGGTACATTCGCAAAAAATTATTAATCTAAATTCCTAAAAGTGTTGTACTCAATAAATCAAATTTATTACATCATCAATAAAATCTTTGAAATCTAGTGTTTTAAAAATATTAATAAATTGATTTACAGGACATTGCTGGCGTTTACTGTCTCAACAGTTTGATCCCATCGGTTTGGATTCCGAGATAGCTCTGCAGACAATCAAAAGTTGACAAAACCTTCCCTATGCCGAGGAGGCATCGTTGCGACCAATACCCCCAAAAGGTAGCTCGCAGAACACGCATGAACGTGACTGAGCCGTCTTTAAATTTCAGTCATTATCTTACCATCATCGGTCGGTAAAGACATCATTCACCAGCCTGATGTCGTGCTTAGGTGTAGATTCCGTCAGAATATTCAAATTATTGTAAAATGAGTCTTTATCGTTGAGTTGGCTAACTTCAGTAGGCGCTTATACACAGACTATTGACTTCGATTATCGACTGCATGGAAACCCAAGACAGCCTTTTTTCCCTGCTGTCGCAGAAGAAAACCAACATCCAGATTGCCGAGATTATAACCATTGTACAGCAACATATAGTCTTGGGGTGGTCTAATCATGTTTTTAGGAGAGCATTCCGATTCCCATAGCCGATACTCATACTTCTACCGCACCGATGCAACTATTTAGTCGCTTTCTACAATAAACAATAATCACCGTGGTGGAACTCTAGGGGTTTCATAATCATTCCACGGGATTTTGCAAGTCATGTGAGTGCCCTTGAACCACAAGGTAGTATTTTAATAACATTATTATATAAATTATTATTCTACTTAAAAGCAAAAGTCGCCTAAGTGACTTTAAGCGGTTTTTATGAATTTCTCATAAATAATTAAATTTGTCCTGTATTTAGATTATATAAAATTTTGATGAAAATCGCTTAAAAAATTAAAAAGTTATGAGGTAATACATATAAAATATAATCCTCTAAATATTGCCCCATTTGATTTTAGAACTTTAACCTCATTTTCTCAAAACTACTAAAATGCTATAGGATTGTTAAATAAATAGCGGCCGTTATAGAAATGAATAACTTGATTTATTAATAATAATATAATTACAAACATATTTATTGATTAAATAGTGAATGTTACAGGAATTAATAATTTAGGTTATATATTATTAATAATTTATTAATAGTTTAGATTAATACTTAATTACAAATCTATTTATTAAAACAATAGTGACCGTATAGAAATGAATAACTTAAGTTATTGATAATATGTTTTACAACGTGTAAAATATAAAGTAACGGAAGTTGTATATTTTATTTAGTTCTTTTCTCGAATTTGTAGCGTGCGTTTGGTATGATAATTTGGTGAAATTATATTTAAATTATTAAATTTTTGTGAAAGTTTGCGAAAAAATATTTAATAAATATTAGGTAGTGTAACTTTATCAAAATGGAATACATTAATTTACTTAGCGAAATCAATTCTGAAACCAATTTAGAGAAACAAAGCTATCTTTTAACTTTACCGAATGTCGTTCCAGAAGAAGAAGATAACGAATTTTGCAAGTTAATTTTATCGTGGGGATTGTCGCTCGAGATTTGTAAACAACTTGAAGGTATGTTAATGAATTTAGTGCAATATTGTGCGGTTTATATTATAGTGCTTATTAAAGTTACAATTATACCGTTATTTGCAGAGTTCGGTTTGAACGTAGAATCTTTACAATTCTTGAGAAAACAGGATTTAGAGGAAACCTTTACCCGATCACAATTTGGGTCCAAAATTAAATTCCGGGAGAAACTGTATGAATGGCGAGAATTGAATGTGTTCATAATATTAATATTAATAGCCGCATTCCAAGACATGCATTGATTTGAATCAAATCAAGTGAAATAATAAAATGTAATCCTTTTGACTCACAGTTTTGAACAGTTGTTCTAATTATTGGTTTGTTTCATAGTGTCGTTTCAAGAAACATGATCATTCTTTATCGGATCAAAAGTTTTTTCAACAAAACTTTAATCAAAGTTTGTCAAATTTTCATTCAAAAATTCATTCATTTGATGTTATTTCAACAACATTGATACTGATCAAATAAAATATAAAACGTCAAGAAATGCTGCTAAGATTAACTTTCAAATATGATGATTAATTGATATTTGTTATACTGTATTATAGGGTTATATTATTGACTTGGATGGGGAATTTACAAAATCTACCGTGTCGGGTGCTTCAAGTGTCGAAGATTTTATTCCAAACAGTAGTCCAGAAGGTTCACCTTGACCTTGTGCCGATGTAAGAGTTTGATATAATTTTTTACAATTATAATGTTTTTAATTTTTATTGTTTATTTTTAGAATTTGGAAGAACTATTAAAAGGTAGTACTAAAGGACGTTCAATTTTAAATTTGTGCCAAAAAAGAATCCTATAAATAAACCACAACAATCTGATTTAGCATCCTGCATAGTAACGTCATTTTTAAATGTTCATCATCGAGGTTTAAAAATTGAAGAAATCGAACATTTTGCAAATAAAATTGTAAGCATATTTCCTTCAGAACAAATTGTAAGTACTCGTAAATTTTAAAATTACATATAGGGTCGGGATCAGAAATAAAAATTGGAATTATGTAGAGTAAAATATTTCCACATTTTTTGGAAGTAATCAATCATCTGTGAAATTTTTTAGTGTAATAGACATATGACTATTATTAACATTTGTTTAAACAATTTTAAGATATTTTAACTTACATATTATGCACATTCTGTAAAGTATTTAAATTTTTTTTTGTGAGAATTTTTTATTTAAATTCGACACAAAATTGATTAAAAAAGAAATTATTTCACATAAAGAAATCAAATACTTACCAGAATGTACATACAAAATTACTTAAACAGGCATTTTAATTATTGACAGATATCGACACAATATTGAATTATTTTATCATGGATTTCAATAAGACTAATAAGATTTGTACTTAAGCGATTAATTAGTTCTAGACTGGAAACGTTTCTTCAAATGAATAAAATAATCCATGAATGACAGTTTGGTTTTCGTAGTATTGAAAATCCAACACTCTTTCAGCATGATTAAGTTTTACAGATTTTGTCAGTTGGGAGATTGATTAGAAAAATTATGTATCGGCAATTTTTTTGAACCTGTCAAAAGCGTTTGGTTTAGTCAACCCTAGTGTATTACATATTACGGGTTAATTAGGATTTCTTTTAAAATAACTAAAGGATTAATAAAACATAATTTTGTGTTAATACAAATATCTGATACGCATGAGTATGCCACGAGGCGAAACTCTGATTATAGAACTAATTTCTTATCGACTAATGTTTCCTATAATAATGTACTCTTTAAGTGTATTCAATTGTATAACAAGTTACCACATGACCTAATGCAAACGATAGGCTTAATAAAATTCAAGAAAACAATAACCGAACTGAGCTCACAAGGTAATACAACCACCCTCAACGCTGAAATTGAGCAGATTTTTAGGATTTTTTTTTGAAAGGGAAGAAATAAATGGATCTTTTTGAAATTTTGACAGTTTATTACAAATATTTTAATGAGTATTTTTGATTTTTTTAATCATTAGAAAAGGTTGAAAATTGACGCAGATGTAGTTTTATGAAGCCACATAGTCGCGAAGGCAATTTTTACGGTACCAATTGTAGCTACGTGAAAAATGTTCTGAAACAGAAGGGCCAAAGGATGTAGTGAGTATATGCCTGTGGTCGCTTAATAAATGTACTCGTTTAATAAAAAGTTCAGAATTGGGGAAATGACACAAATAAAATCAAAAAAATCGATATTTTCGATAATTTTTTTCTTTACTGATCAAAGAAACTAGTTTATTTTGAGATATTTAAAATATGATTAGGTTCACTAAGCGGTCTTGTATGTTACGAAAATGTGTGCAAAATTTTAGCTCGATCGGTTCAATAGTCTCTGAACAATCTTTGGTACCGGAAAAAACACTAAGTGAAAAAAAAGCTCGTATATCTGCGCTCGGCTCTCGAAGTAGAATGAAAGAAAGTCTCGGAAATGGGCTCTATTTACAAGAGCTTTGAGTTTTGGCCTAATTCATGAAGTTTTTCGTATTCCACACATATTAAAGTAACTTTTAAAGCTAAAAAAAATCGATATTTTGAAGGTTCGAAACGGTTGGCCTCCCCCTTAATATTTTTGTTCAACATATAATTCTATTTCATTTCAATTTACTAATATTTATTACTACATATGTATTTTAAATTTTATCGGATTCGTAAATTAATGCAACTACATAATATATTAATCTAAGAATGTAAGTAATTATTTAAACTATTCATATGCTTTATAAAAGCAATTATGGCTAATTAATTCATTATCATTAAATTAAAGATTTTAACTAAATCATGTACTAAATTATTAAATAATAATTAGTACGAGTATAAAGAAATATTATATTAATTCACTAATGTAAAAATTATGATCTGTAAATAGTTCTTTGAACTCTGCAAAGAAAACCATAAAATTTAAAAAAAAACAAAAATTGTTCTTAACATAAAAAGTGGTTGAGCATGTTCGACGCATTTTTGAAAATTGTGAAAATCACTTAAAACCAAACAAGCTCTTTGTTTAACTCCGACTGCAATTTTCCACGTATTATTAAACCACAGTTTCCGATTGCTCTATCATTTATCAAAATTGGGAGGGAAGAACTCATTCATAGCTGTTAATATTACAGTGGAAGTGAGCAAAGCAGCAATATCTACGTTTTTGCCTAAGAAACAAGAGGCCCAATTATAGTTAATAATTAACAAAGTTCTGGAACACATGGTTGCGTTTAGCAGGAGAAAACACCTCAAATTTGGCGTTAATCACCCAATGAATTGAAGAACTATTGTGTGACTCAATATCTATGTACCAAATATAAGGTGACGATAAGATGTCATGAATAGGACAAACAAATGAGGGTAGTCGCTTTCCCGATTAAGAATTCTAGTTGGCCCATTTTCAGGTTGAGTGAATAGATTTAGGGCTGCAAAAATTTCAGCAGCTTAGTTGATTTCGATTTTGATCTTATAATATTTAACTCGCATAGAAAGAGCCACTTAACTGATCCTCACTTCAATGAATCAATAAACTGTTACCATGTCTTAGAAGCTCTTTCTGTTTGAAGTACTTGTATTTTTTCTGTTGCAATACCAATGGCGACGTTTGGAAAACGCCTTAATTTAAATATGAGTGCCTTTGTCGTTCGTTGACACTCGCTTAATAACCGTTTAAGCAATGTTTTCCCAAATTCCAAACAAGATGAGAAGAAAACAATTATTCTTTACTACTACTCTTAGGTGGAATTAGATTAGAATGACATTGTTTTTGTAAACCAAAGTAAGACGATAATATTCTTGCACACACTTCTGTTTTTTTTATTTATTTTTTATTTTTTATTTTTATAAATAATTCGGGCATAATACAGAGCTGATGTTGTTAATTTAGAGAAATTTAGGTCAACAATATTATTGTCCTTACATAGTTATTCTGTAAACTTTGTAAGAATTAGTTTAAAAAAAAACTTTTATTTCGCTACAACTATCATTACGTGCTCACTGTAGCATTAAATTTAATTGTATGCTCGTATCTTACGAGTAAGTTCAAAATGCGAATTACATTGTTAGTTATACTCGTACCGATATAGTATACTATATACTTAGTATTTATTGTATTTTGTATTGTTTTCATTTTTTACATACATATGTATCTGTACAGAAAAGCATTTTATTGTCTTACTTTTCCCGACTTTTATCTACCTCACCACTTGTTGTTATTATTTGAGAAAAAAATATTTTTTCAAATAAAGCACAACAAGTATTTCTGTAATTTACTGTGATACAATTAGCTGTATTAATAAAAGACGACGTTTTATAGAAAAAGTACTTATGTATTTAGAAAAGTAGTAAATAAAAGAAAAGAATGGATGGAATATTTAGCTAGGTTGTGTAAATGAATTAAAAGCTTCATAAGGCTTAGTATATTTCATCAGAGTCTTCTAGAGTTAACGTCAAACTATTTTTACTTAATTTTTTTATAAATTTTAAATTTTATCGCTGATTTTTATATTTATTTTGAAATTTAAAAAATGTATGTTTAATTATGCGGATAATGTGAGAAAAATAAAAGTTTCAAAATATTTTTACTTTATTTAAAAGTACACAATCATGCAGGAGCAGCGTTACCACTATATACAATTGTTTTGTATATATGTTTATCTCTATCAACAATTTTCTGTTAACGTTAGCCCAAAGTTTCCAGCTGAAAGTAAAAGGTCGATAATGCAGATTACGATTTATTAAAAGAGCCGAAAATAAAATGTTTTGTGGTTTTCAGCCTAAAGCAAACAGGATGTATGGATTGCAATTAAATATTTTTTAAATAGTCTTTGTGGGAAACTTTGCTCCAACTCTATCGATTCACGCATTCATTCGTTTCAGCACTACAATTATTCGTAAAATAATCCGTTTCCACTTTTAAGGCTAACTTACCGACACTTAATATATACCTATTCCTACCGTGACAGGTCAAATGACCCGTTGTGAAAAGTCAATATTGAAAAATTTATTGTACGTATATTATTGAAAGTGTCAACTACAGAATATTTTCCGACAAACTTTAAAGCTTGGTGTGCATTACATAATTAAATGCTAAACATCTCTATATATTGAAGATTGCATTTCTAAAGCGAATTCTATGCTTGGGTTTATTAAAAGGTTTTCCAAAGATATTCAGGATCCCTACGTGACTAAAACTTTATATGTCTCGTTTGTTCGTACATTGTTGGAATATGGTGCTGCCGTACGAAATCCGCTTTATATTAAATACTCAGATCGCATAGAGGGAGTACAACAGCGCTTCTTAATGTACGCTCTACGAAGGCTATACCTAAAGATACAAGCGTGCCTGCTTTCATACTTTCAGCTTATCGAGGTAGATATAAATTGTTCGAGACTTACTAGTATCAAAAATCGAATCAGAAGACAGTAAATAAGTACGCGAAAAAGAAAACAGACAACTATTTCTCATACGCCACCACCAGATCTATAGTCACTATAACAGCAATCCTACCTTTGATTTAATCAAACTCATTTAAATTGTAGAGTGCAATATCGTTACTATCAATCCAGACTTCAGTCAAAAAAATTATACGCCGTACACAAAATTGACAAGTGATAAAATAAACTTGAACTATTAGGACGAAGGTTTTGAATATTGTGATGAACCCGCTATCATCTAGGTTGTATTAAATTAATTTACTATTTTCAATCTTCGCAGGGCTTCCTCAAAATGATTATTCTCTCTAGCATTGCAATCGTTTTAAGCTGCATTTTTATCCCATTCCTCGCGCCTCAATAATCTTTAGCATATTCTTTCTCAATAAGGTTCACTTCGCTTACATTTGAGGACAGTACGGTAGATAAAAGCTTTAAACATTTCAGATAACTAGTTTCAGAAAATTTATTATTTATCTCATAAATTAACGAACGTATACCACCATAGTTTTTTTAGGTCCTTTTTCTGTGGAAAGTAATAAATATGTTGATCCATCCGCCATATCTCGAATTTATTTGAATCGTTTGGTTTAAATCCGCGACTTGCAGGTTGGATGAAACATGATACCATTGAGTAGCTGAAATGTTACCTCTAATTTTGTTTGTTCAGCCAGCTGGAAATGTAACCAAACCAAAACAATTTGCAATCCTGTTAAGGCAAAGATATTTGCTTTACTAATATTCGAAATCTCCGCAATTTGTAACAATAACTCGGCAACAAGCAATGACCCTTTAACTTGGTCTTGGCGGTCACTAAACGGTACATACTTGCATCAAGCTGATTTGTGCAAACGTAAACTTCAGAGGCTTATTATCGTGGTTTCATTAATTGCTCCCACACATCTTGGAATTTGGAAAATTGATAATGTTGCTATTTCATCATGTAGTAATCCACTTGACTAATATTTATGTGGAAGCTGATTGAATTTTTGAAAAATAGTCTTAATTTTGATTGTAAAGAGCGATATCAAGCCGAGGGGACCAAAAATTCGGCTAAATTCGGAAAGAATTTGAGGTTTGGTTTAATTTTACTTTATAAATATGTACAGCTATCTTGCACAAGTTCCCACTGTTATCCGAGTATTTGAGTTCAGACAACTGAATCGTCATAATTCACTGTTGGTTGGGTATTGCATAACCTGCTATCACCTTCTTCAAATTTAATCTCCACTTTCTTAAATTCATTCATGTTGCCTGCAAAATCGATCTTATTTCTTTACACAACTCAAGTGCATCCTCATCTGATTCAGCTTCGTTCAGCAAGTCTGGCGTTACATTTGTATCTATATCTGCTAACACGGTCTATTGATTCACTAGAAGATGTTTGTATCGATCTGTTAAACATCACCCTAAGTTTGGAAATAGTGCACGACTCTTTGATTACACTGTGGTAAGGAAGATGCAAATCGCTCTCATTAGGTGATCCTTTCTTCTTGGTCGTGTGACCCATTTGCAAGGATTCATTCATAAAGTCTTTAGGAGCACGACGATTTTGTTTCTCCAAGGTCAATGGTCTTGTTTTTGCCATATGGAAAAAAACTCCTAATGAGCTAGGATCTCCTTGAAAATGTAGCCGTACACCATATCAAACATTATGGTTTTCATTCCTGTTTGATAAGAAATGAGTTTCACCTTTCGTCTTCTTGAATGTCCCTAACCAATTCTTCTGTTTTCCACCATTTTCGAAGCGATTGATCAATTTAAACTTCAAGATTGAGAGCGGTCAAGGTCAACTCATTTTATTTCTTGTTAAAATTGCCCAATGCGATCCACCCTAATTTGCTATTTTAGGCAATCACATTATTGTTTTCTCCACAATCCACCAACAATTACCAAAAATGGTTTACTTCAACCAGATCATTTATTTTTATTTTGTGAGATTGTTTTGTATCAGCTAACACCTAAATTGCTAAATTGTCCTTTTCAGAAATCACCTCAAATTTTAAGAAATTCTATAAACTTTGCTGTTCAACGATTAAGAGGTATTGAACGTCGATTTGCCGTGATCCTGATTTCCAAAACTGTACCAAGATTTTATATTGGAATATCAGAGGCTCAATCATATCTGAAGTGCACACAGAATACTACTTGCCGCATCACGGCATCCTCAAGCATGCCAGCTCAACCACCAAATTGAGGGTGGTGTTGGTAAAATGTATCACCAGACAAAATTGATGGCAAAGGTTTTAATTTTCAAAAAATAATCTGGCGCAATCACCCATCTGAGCCAATACGTCATTTTCTGCTGACTAAGGTTACCTACGGATTAACTTCCTATTTATTTTTAGCTACGAGAGTCCTGAAAAAGATAACTGATGACAACCAAGAAGCTTTTCCAATTGACGCTAATGCCATTAGGCAAGATATCTATGTTGACGACTTAATGACTGGGCCCAACACTGAAGCTGAAGTCATGCAGTTGAAAGATTCCGTTAATTTATTATTGTTGTAGCATGGGTTCAATCTCCGCAAATGCATGTCCGACTAAAATATTATTGTAGAAACCATAATTGGCCTACTACAGATCAGTTCACGTTCACTTCTGAATTACCGGCTAAAGAAACTTTTAATAAACGAGTAGTTGTATACGAAGCTAGCCGACTTTTCGATCCATTAGGATGGCTAGCACCAGTCATTATAAAAACCAAAATTTGTATCCAAAAATTATGGACAATTAATCTGGATTGGAATCAACCGCTTCCAGAAGAATATCGAAACGATGACAAGCAATATGGGCCCATTTGGGAAAGGTTAGTCAGATCACGATACCTAGTAAATCATAGTAAAATTAATCTCGGCAAAAACGAAGGTGGCTTCAATTAAACAGATCTCTCTACCGCGTCTTGAACTCTGTGTTGCAGTGCTACTAACTATAGCTTAATAAATTTAATTCAAAACTTATCTCAGTTAAAATTCTCAAAATCGCATGCTTGGACAGACTGCCAAATTGTTTTGGATTGGCTAGCCAGTCATCCTACCTAGGCGGTGGAACACTTTTGTGGGCAACAGAACGTCTAAAATTTTAACGTCATTACAACGCAAGCATTGGCAGCACATAGCTTCAGCAGATAATCTGCCGATTTTGCCTCCAGAGGCTTATTTCATGATGAGTTACAAGAACATCATTTGTGATGGAACGGACCTGGCTGGCTCCAACAATCAGCTGAAATTTGGCCTCAACAACAAGCTAGTTATGGATCGGTTGAAGACGCCAACACTAAGTTATTCACCTTTACGAGTGCAGCCACTACTATATGGTTCGAGGAACTAACATCGAAATATTCATCAGTCATAAAATTGCAACGAACATTAGCCTATATATTAGGATTCATATCCAATGCAAAGGCCAAAAAGGAAGCGAGAATCAAACGGATCTATCTAACGAGAGATGAATTACTCCACGCAATGTACAAATTATACCAAGAAGATCAACAGAAGTTCTATCCAGGCGACCTAACGCAAATTAAAAAATTAAAACAAAAAGTGAAATAAGTAAAACAAGCAAGCTCAACCATTTGATTCCTTTTTTGGATAAATTTTGTCTCATCAGCGTTGGCGGGCGCCTAGAAAATTCCGAAGCGCCATTTTCAACAAAACATCAAATAATTTTGCATCCGAAGTCGAAATTCACCAAATTAATACTTCAAAATATTCATAAAAGAAATAAGTACGCTGGTCCATCTTTAACGTTAGCCATTACCAAACAGTAGAATTGGTTTCCAAGTGGTCAAAATACAGTTCGGCAAATCCTCCGCAAATGCGTGATCTGTGTAAGGTTTAGGGCACAGATAAGCAACCAATTATTAGGTAACCTGCCAAGCTGTCGTGTCGAATATATTCGCCCTTTCTTAAAGGTTGGGGTTGAATATGCTGATCCGTTGCCAATACACATACGAAAGGGACGAGGCCAAACCACATATAAAGCTTATATACATTATGTTTGTTTATTTGCCTAAGCACCAAAGCCATTCACTTGGAGGTGATTAACGATATGACTAGCGAGGCATTTTTGGGGGCACTGAAAAGATTTGTTGCCAGACCCGGAGGTTGTCAAAAGATACATAGCGACAACGTCACTAATTTTATCGGTGCCAACAATCAATTAAGGCAAACCTTTAAGAAATGAATTGCAGATTCGCAAATTATTTCTGATTTTTCTTCCAGATTCTATGTATCATGGCATTTCAATCCCCAGCGCACCTCATTTTACCTTTGAGGAAATGGGAACCTTACTAGCAGAAATCGAGAGCACACTGAATGGACACTGGACAAACATGATTAATATTAACCTAGATATGGTAAATATTAACTTAGAAATACGAGTACGTTACTGTGATATTTTTCCTATGAGTCGGATTGACCGAATTTTATTTATGTTGTGGAATACACAGTGTACTGTTAATATTTTTGTTATCCCATAATTTAATTACCTTTTTTAATTAAAAAAATAACGTTAATAATTAAATTTTATTTTTTCTAATAAGGAGCAAAGGAATTAAATTTCAAGCGATACTTTTTATCGATTATAGGTAACACACTCTATTTTCACGTACATTTTCATTGTGTAACACGGACAGCTATCAACATTATCAAAAAAGTTAAAGTTGCAACATTGAAATATGCACAACATAGCTGAATTCATATGAAAAAGACAAATAAACACCTTTCTTCACCGTTTTTTTAAAATTGTTGTAGTACTTTACTAAAATAGCTATAAGACTGAGTATGCTTATGTAATCATATATATTTAATACAATATTATACGTTTATCCAGATACAGATCAATTTAGAAAATGTACCGTAAAAATTCATATGAAATTATTTCATATCATGGTGAAATATCATGTCTAACGATAAAACGTACTTTTATATAAAATAATACTTGACTCTACAGTGCATATAAAACGTGCTAAAACAACAACATAAAAAAGAATGGATATTTCTATTTTCTTATGTAACACAAATACTGTAATTCTTACCCGAGTAAACTTAAATTTTATTGTATTTCTTTACAGACTACAAAGCAATTCTTAACTCGTGTGGTAGTCGTATATTTGTATGTTTTTATTATTTTAAAATAATGCTTCTTACATAAAAAGGTTATTCAGGGCCAAACTTAAATCATTTTATGGTTGATGTAGTGGTATAATTTAAGTTAACTTTAGTGTGCTTTCCCACTGAAAAACGAAAAGAAAAATGTTATTTACAGCCTTGGCCAAAAGTATTGAGCACTCTTGGTTATTTGTTTACGTTCTGTATTGTTTACACACGTTTTGAACACAAATTTTGTAATTTCCCTCAAATTGATTCACATATAATTTAAATTTAAATAATTCACTAACACTTCAACACATGATTACTATACTTCGATAATTTATAAATTCATTAATTTTTGGAAAAAAATTTACAAAATAAAAATTACGGTATTTGTGCGTTATGCAATTTTTGTTTTCAATGTTGCCTAATTCGTACCAAAAATGAATCGTCACATTTCGTACAGCGTCGGTGGAATTTTTTTTACTATTTTAAATTTTCAAGTGATGCTTACGAATTTTTAAGCCATTGATAATGTTCAATATTATTTAAAATGTAATTTAATAGAATTTAACATTTATTTGTTATTAGTTTTAGGGACAGTTATAAATCGACCCCTCACTATTTTTATAAACTTATTCACCAGCATTTTGATAGAACTATCCACGATAAGTAAATATAACTGCAAATAAACCAGATTGCGGGAGGGTGATATTTTTCAGCATTTAAAAAGGTATAGAAACAGTGACACCGCAGCTATTGCAATAAAACATCTGATCTGGTCAGACGAATCAAACTTTCAAGTATGTTAGTCAATTTTATGCTGATTAATAAAATTTTAACCCTTATGTTAATACCCGGGTACCCACCACTGCCGTGTATTTGGATAAAATTAAAAGAAAAATGAAAATTTCTTTTTGAGCTTCTGGATCGTCATTATTTAGCTCAAAAGCAAACAAATTAAAAGCTCAATTAATTTTTTATTTTATTTTTAGGAACAAAAAATTAAACTAAACTTAAGCCATCGCAATGTTCGCACCCGGGTACCTGGGTACCCACAAGATATATTTATATTTAGAACAAGAAAAAAAAATTTTATTAAGCATGCAGGTTAATTTTGATTTCAAATATAAAAAAACGCAATAATTAAGTTCACAAAATATTATTATTTATTGCATTCAATACATTTTATAATATTTACTGAGTGTTCATCACAAACAGGAAGTTGACACTCGGTACAGCTCTTGCGCGTTTTTCGTCGTCTTTTTATTGGTAATTTATAACATGTGTGACAGGAACCAGTGACCTTTTTCCTCCCAGTTATATCTCGCTCAACCGATGGACCAGCAGCTTCTGAAGTTACTATTTGACGACCTATAATGCTTTCAATTGCAATTTGGGTCGTGTAGTTGCGCATCACTTGTGCATTCGTTTTGCGAGTTTCAATCATTGGCTTCGCTAGTTCTTCACTCGAGCATATTATAAAACATAGCCAACGGCCACCTTGAACATCGACGTTGAGTTGTATACCTTCTTAGCATTTGGTCCATGGTGTCAACGCCAATTTTATATTTATTGTAGTAACTGATGATGCCAGGTTTCTTTTTCAGATCATCACTCACAGCCGTATCGGAATGCATGGTTGATATCAAAATTACAGCTTTATTTTTCTTCGGGACATACGAACACATCGTTACTTTATCGTGAGAACCAAAAACTGTCGAGTATTGCTCTCGTGATTTATTTGGAACCATGATACTAGGTATATAAGGTTTATTTTTTTTATTGTACCAACAATAGTGAGGTTCCATGATAGCAAGTGCTTAGCAACGGGTAGAGATGTGAAAAAATTGTCCATACAGATGTTTCTTCCACTTCCTCGGTACGCGGATGCAAGTTCTTTCACCACTTTCTCGCCCTGATTTTTTTATTGGGTGTTATTCACTTTACCAGTATAAATTATTCCGAGCAAAGGATATGCGTTTTCAGCATCGCAAATCCAAAAAAATTTTATACCATACTTAGCTGGCTTCGAAGATATATACTGAGTAAATCCTGTACGGCCCCGAAAAGGATATAGCTGCTCATCAATCGTTAAATTCTTTGTAGGCTTATACATTTGAGACAAATTGGCATTAAGCATTTTCCACAGATCACGAATTGGAGCTGCCTTATCTTCATTCTTGCGTTGACTGCGAGTATTACTGTCATCAAATCTTAAAAACCGAATAATATTGTGGAATCTATTGAGCCCCATAGTTGCACGATACAGTGGATACGAGGTGGAATGCCACATGTTAAAAGTATGATCAGTATTGGAGTTATTTGTACCAGAACAAATTAAAACGCCAAAAAAAGAATAGATTTCTGGTACTACCATATTTTCGTTGAAGATTTTTTAAACGTTTCACTTATTGACAGCGTTTCTGTACTGCGATGAGGTCCATTTTGCTGACGTACAACATTTTGAGTCGCAGTCTGATGTTGACGTGGCGGCGTTTTATTCCACACAGTTTTATCCTTCGCTATATAAGTAGTTACCGGTCCTAGAGTAAACAATTTTTATAATATACATGCACTATTAAAATATGGAAATTATTATAAAATTGTGATTCGCAAAAAAATATTTAATACCTTCTGGCTCTACGGTTTCCGCTTCATCGTCTTCCTCGCTCTCACTATTTTGAGCCTCGATTTCTTGCTCTGTTTCTGCGTCTTCACAAACATCAGGCATGCATTCATTTTCTGAATCGTTGTCCGACAAAGAATCTGGAATCCATTCTGCGTCCTCACTATCAGACGTCATTCTAAAAAAATTATTATTGCATTATTTTCTTTAATCAATAAAAGAAAACGAAATTTTTTTTTTTTTTTTTTTTTTTTTTGTTAAAATAAATTTTATTTATTTATTTAATGTTATTACAATCTAGTCTCCTGGACTAATGAGCAATTTGTTTCTGACTTAATTTACTAACTTAATATTAATCTATGGCTTCTTCCCATTGGCGTTCCATAGAGTCTGGTAAATTGAATTAAACCACATCTTTGTAGTGGGCTTTACACAGCACAATGCTGTTTAAGCTAACAATTACACCAACTCAAAAGGTTTGGTTCTTTTAAGTCTACGTATTAAATTCGTGTTGCTTAGAAGCTGAGTTGCCTCAATGTTCACATGATGCCGGAGCCTCTCTTCATGTCTCCGCGCTTTCTCCTGAATTTCATTTACGATGAGGTTCACTTTAAAGTCCCTATGGAGATCATTGTTCCTGACATACCAAGGTGCATCAACGATGTTCCTTAATACCATATTCTGAAATCTTTGGATGATATTTACGTTGCTCTGTTTGGTACAACCCCAAAGTTGAATACCATACGTCCAAACGGGTTTCAATATTTGCTTATAAAGTAGCAGCTTGTTGTATGTTGATAAAGAAGAGTTCCTTCCCATCAGCCAATACATCTTTCTGTATTTAATTCTTAGTTCTTCACTTTTCTTCTTGACATGTGCTTTCCATCGCAGTTTAGCATCCAGGGTCATGCCGAGATACTTAGCCGTGTTCGCATACGGTACTATTTCTTGATTTATGGTAATCGGGATATGTTCGAATCGCCTGTTTGTAAAGTTGATGTGAACTGATTTAGTTTCATTTAGTTTTATTCGCCAACTTTTTGTCCATTTATAAATTTTAGTTATTGCTGTTTGTAACTTTTGTGTTGACTCTTCGTTGCTTGTGCCAACAGCTAAGATCGCCGTGTCATCTGCGAAAGTCGCCACTGTATTGTTTTCTAATACAGGAAGATCATAAGTGTATATTAGGTATAAAACCGGCCCTAATACACTGCCCTGTGGAACTCCTGCGTTGATTTCTTTCAATTCAGAGAAAGTGTCATCTAACTTAATTCTGAAGAATCTATCTTTTAAGTAAGATTCCAGTATATTAGCAAATTGGATTGGTAGAAGATTTCTTAATTTATGGTTAAGTCCTTCATGCCACACTCTATCAAATGCTTGGGCAACGTCTAGAAATATTGCTGAACAGATTTTTTTCTCCTCTAGTGCTTTCTCAATTATACTGGTTATTCGGTGAACTTGATCAATTGTTGAGTGTTGGTCACGAAAACCGAACTGATGATTTGGGATTAAGTTTTTACTCTCGATTATCGGATTTAACCTTTTTACCAGAAGCTTCTCAAAGAGTTTGGACATGACTGGCAATAGCGAAATTGGCCTATAAGATGAGGTTATGTGTGGTGGTTTCCCAGGTTTTGGGATCATGATTACTTCTGCAATTTTCCACAAGCTTGGTACATATTTGATTCTAAATGCTGCATTTATAAGATTGGTGAGCTTTACCAGAGCTTTCCTTGGCAGTTCTTTTAAGATTTCTGCTGTAATAAGATCGTAGCCAGGAGCTTTTTTCATATTCATATTAGTTTTTATCTCACACGCGACTTCTTTTGGTGTTGTCGGTAGGATTTCTTTACTTTCTTGCACAGCTTGTTCAGATATTATCTCGGCTTCTAATGTTTCGTCTTGATGTGGCTGGAATATTTTTTCAAAATGTTCAGCAAATTCTCGAGCTTTGTCTTCATTATTCCTAGCCCATTTATCACCTGCTACTCTTATTGGAGGGTTCTGTATTATTGGTCTTTTAATTCTTTTGGTTGCTTTCCAAAGAGAATAATCAGTACTGCTATCATTAGTTAATTTTCTTAAATAGTTGCTGACTGATTCATTTTTCAATTCTTTGATTTCTCTTCTTAATTGTTGAGTGAGATTGTTCAAATTAGTTTTATCTTGAGGGGCCCTTGTTTGTTGCTATACTCTTCTCGCTCTTCTTTTTTCTGCTAGGAGTTCCCTAATTTCCAAAGGGTAGTTGTTTCCCTTGATTTTCTTTTTAATCTCAGGGGTATTTTCCCAAGCTGATTGCTGTATATCGTCTACAAATTTGTGAACTTCTTTGTCTAATTGCTCCTCGGTCTTTAATGGAACCATTAAGTTAATTTTTTCTTCTAGCGATAGTCTAAAGCATTCCCAATTAGTGTGATTATTTACTAGAAAAGGGTTCCTTTCTTTCTGAATAATTTTTTCACTTAACGTTAAAAGTATCGGTGAATGATCAGAGTTTAGGTTGTGGCTTTCATCTACTTGTATATAATTTACAGATATCTTCTTTATTATAAAGAAATCAATCAGGTCTGGTACTTTATTTGGATCAGTAGGCCAGTAAGTTGGTTTTCCAGTTGAGAGAGCTTCACAACTGCATTTCCTAATGGCTTTTAGGAGTTCTTTACCCTTAGTTGTTGTTAATCTGGAGCCCCAATGGACTTTTTTGGCATTAAAGTCTCCTCCAAGTATAAACCGTTTTCCTAATTTACTGAGGAACTCGAGATAATCCTTTTCTTTCAACGAGTGCTTCGGTGGGCAGTACACACCAGCAATACAAATAGAACCATTTTTGGTTTTGACGTTAACAGCAGTTGCTTGTATTTCTTCTGTTTCATATTTTAACTCTTCATAGTGGTGGATACTATTTCTGATTATAACCGCACTACCTCCTTTAGCAGTGTTTTCCGGATGAATGGTATGATATACATATATGATAATTTTTAAATTTAATGATTGTTTGTCTAGTGAAATGTGTTTCCGTGATGAGACATACATCGATTTTTTCTGTGTCCAGGACCACTTGCAATTCTTGTTGATGTTGCATAAGTCCATTGGCATTCCAACATAAGATTCTAAGATCACCTGCCATTTTTCTGTTTAGGGATGGCTCCCTTAGTGCTGTATTCTAATTTCTGTAATCGCTCATCAAATGTATTGAGCCTGCTTAAAATTAATTTAAGTGTTTGACTTATTTCGTCATTTTGACCAGTTTTCCCTGGATTTCCGTTACTCATCGTTACTTGAGCATAAGTCATTTTACCCAATTGTCCATGAGTAGTTCCCAACTCTCTACGATTTACTTCGGGTTGGGTCATCTTAACTGCCTGCTGCCTGAATAATCTTGGATTTTTAGCAATCACATTCCTATTTTTGATGTTTCGCAGTTCAATGGCAACGCTGCATCCTCTATAGTTAGCCGGATGGTTTTCTCCACAGTGAACACATTTAGGCTGAACATTTCTATCTTTTACACATTCTTTGGTATGATGTTTACCTAAACATTTGACACACCTGGGTTCCCTGCTGCAATATTTTTGTGTATGTCCATAGGCTTGACATTGTTTACATTGTGGTATAAGTTTAGACCGTCTTAGAGGCTGAATAACTACTTTGCACCCTAAGATGTACTTAATTTGATAAATTTTTTCGATATCTTCATCATTATCGAAGGTCAACATAAACATGTTGAGAGGTACTTTGCCTCTCCGTTTTCGCTTAATTGATGCTTCAGTAGCCTTAAATCCTTTTGCTTTCAGATCATCAATTATTTTTTCTGGTTTACACGTAGAGTGTAGATTTTTAGACATAACCCTTATTGGTCTGGTTTGTTTATCTTCAAACGTGTGCCAAGCACGGTTTTCTTCATTTAACATACTTGTCATTTTTCTGTAAGTTTCACCATCTTCCAAGTTTATTTTGATGGTGTTTCCATGCATCACCTTTGCATTAAACTTATCAGTTGTAGTAATTTTTTTTAATTTCTCATAGAGTAGATCGTAGTCTTTGACTTCATCTATTACTATTGGTGGTGGTGGAGGTACTTTTTTTGATGGTTTCTGGATAATATTAGGAACATCATCCTTTAATTGAGGTGGGGAGGGCGTATTATTCAATTTTCTTTTTTTTCTTCTAACTCCTTTAACTCTTATCCACTCAGTTTCTCGAGCTAGTTCGTCTTCATCCGTATGGTACTCTTGTTCAATTGTAGTCTGGCTAGGAGTAGGATAGATTGCCTCCTTTGGCTTAAGAGCTTTAACTTCGTTTTCAAGCATTTTCATACGCTCCTGCATCAATGCAATTGTATCATTCAATTGCTTGTTAATATTGTTGGCTTCAACTAGTGCATTATTAGCTCTACAGAATTCATTGTGAAGCTTTTCTTCGTTTGTAGAACGAATGTTCTTGCTACTGACCCCAATGGAAGGACTACGGCCTCTTATCGGAGAATACGATACTTTATTACTCCTATCGAAGGGATTTATAATATTATTTTCTGATTCGCTCAGTTGAGCTTGTTTATTCACCAACATATCTTGTGATTGGTTAAAATATTTGTAGTTTAGCAATGGCTGGTCTCCCCCAGAATCCACGAGACCGACCTCCGAAGAGGGTGGATTTACCTGATTAACAGGTGTACCACCTGGGGTATTATTTTCCATATTCGTTCCGCTCATTGCTCATTTATAGTGTACTGCACTCGCATCTAGTATTTAGCCGACGTATTCACATCGTTGCCCGGGTGTTACCACTTGGAGGTATACTAGACACATTTGGTGGTTTCTACATAGTTGCAGCGTTGGAATATAGACCACGAGATACATGGCTATAGACGGTCAACCCCTACCCTATTGAGACGCACCCAACACCCAAGAAAACGAAATAATAAAAAAAAATATTCACACACTGCACATAAGTAAAATTTACTTACCTTGCAAATTCAGCTCTTGAAACTTTTTCTATAATTTCAGAATATTTACGCACGAAAAGTATAATACGTCCGAGCGAACGCAAAACTCAAATCATATTGACGAACATTGCTTCTAAATTCTAATACGTAAGAGAAGCGAGAAACTCTCTCCCAAACAATAGAAAGAGAGCTGCTCTCTTCCAAACAATAGAAAGGGAGCTACTCTCTTCCAAACAATAGAAGTGAGTGTGACGTGCGCTACCTGATTTGACTATAGCTCTTTTATGCTGTCCTTTAGAGATACATAGTACCAAAATTGAAGGCACAACACTTTAATGAACTAAAAATCGATTTTATTCAGTGAACAAATTTAAAATTTATAATTTTGATTTTTTTGTTTATTTTACGCTTCTCTTCTTTGTTTAGTTGTTTATAAATAAATTTTTGTTTCCTCTCTTTAGAAAGGAAACAAATCGATCGCTATTTCATTCCCTTCCCTTTGTTTTTATATGAGGAGAGATATTTTATTTTTTTGAATTTCGTTCCCGAGGAAAGAAATAAAAAACAATTTTTTTTGTTTCCTTTCACAGAGAGAGGTTAAAGAAGGGAACGAAAAATGAATTTAAATACTGGTTGATTTTATTTCAACTGTTACGCATTATTTTTATAATGTATGGAAAATTCCATGAGAAATTAATAAGTTTTTTTCTTAAATTTCCGTAAACGTAACATTTCTATGAGTAAAACTACTTGTGCCTTCAATTTTGTGACCCTCTGTATATTCTACAGCAATTTTATTTTTCTAGAATTAATCAGATAGTCAATAACGATGTTTAAATTTGAAAATAAATAAAAAGGAAACGCTTTCTATTACTGAAATATCAAAAATTATAATATAACAGAACGCGGGTACCCGGGTACCTTGTGTGCGAACCAACGTCGATAAAGTTGAGTATTAACATAAGGGTTAAAATAAAATTTATTGATCAAAATATTTTAGTTTTCGGAAGTCTCTATATTTTTATTTATTTCAAATGTTTAGTGCTCCTGGCGTGGCCTTTGTGCGTCGCCGGGTTGGCGAAGAATTTAGTCCAGAGTGTGTAGTACCAACCGTAAAACACGTGCTGCGGAGGCAGCATAATGGTCTGAGTGTGCATAACTCTTCCTGGCGAAATGTTCATGTGTGAGGGCCTCATGAACTCCTTAAAATACATAAACGTCCTAGAATCTGCGTTGCTGCCTTCATTTTCAACACTGTGGCGTTAAATTCCAACAGGATAACATACCATGACATAAATGTGTCCACACATCGGCATGGTTTCGACAAAACATATTATTGATCTTCTGCCGTGGCCTTCCCAGTTCCCGGACCTTAACCCCATAGAACATTTATGTGGTTTATTAAAACTCAAAGTCAAGCGCCAAACTTGTTGTGTGAATAGACACGCTAAAACGCCGCCTGTGCCAAAAATGGAACTCTATACAGGACGTATAGCAAATCGTAAAAAACTTGTAAGCCCTCATAATATTAAAGTTAGCCGAAAATTTCCAGCCGAAAGTAAAAATATCGATAATGCAGATAGTGTCTTGGCTATCTCAGCCGAAAGTTACTAGCCGACATATTTCAGCCGAAACATATTTTAAATAAAATGAAAAATGAACTTCATGAAGTGATTTTACGGCTGAATATAGGCTCATTTTGGTTTGTCACTGCATACCTTAGGAATTATACTATAAGTTTCATCAGAGAAGCCAAATATAAAATTTAAAAGTTTGTATAAATTCCACCTTTAAAGTTTCATGTCTGGAAAGAATTTCAATTAGTGAGTCTAGCCAACAGTTATCCCCAGAAAACTTATCAGAACAAGTATCATAAAAATTTTTATAAATTCAACTTTTAAAGTGTCTTGTCTGGAAAGTGATTCAATAATTAGTGTGCATAGCCAACAGTTATCCCTAGTAATTAGTGTGCATAGCCAACAGTTATCCCTAGAAAAATTATCAGGGCAAGTTTCATGTGTGGAGCCCGGGAAAATTCGTTTGAATAAAAGGCCCATATAAAATTTAAAAATTTGTATAAATTTAACCGTTAAAGTGGAATGTCTGGAAAATGGTTCAGTTATGGATAATCAGCAGTTATGCCCGGGGAGCCCGCGAAAATTCATTTGAACCTAAGGCCCACGTAAAATGTAAAAATTTGTATAAATTCAACCGATAAAGTTTCATATCTGGAAAGTGGTTCAATTAGTGTGCATAGCCTACAGTTATCCCCAGAAAAATTATGAGGACAAGTTTTATGTGGGGAGCCCGGGAAAATTCGTTTACATCAAAGGCCTATGTAAAAATTTGTATAAATTCAACCTTAAAAGTGTCTGTCTGGAAAGTAGTTCAACTAGTGTGCCTAGCCAACAGTTACCCCTAGAGTAAATTGTTCCCTTTCCCAAAATAATTCTCTTTTCCAGAATATAATACTAGAAGGATCATTAAATTCGCCTTTTTCTAAAATATTTTTAAAAGTTTTCCACCATTTTTTCCAGAATGTTACCCGGCTCTTTTCCAGAATATATTACTAGAAAGAGCATTAAATTCGTCGTTTTCCAAAATATTTTTAAAGAACTTCTTTCAATTTTTTCCAGTATATGTCTCGGCTCTTCTACCCTGAAGAAAAAAACGGTTACCGCTAAAACCACACCGAGGTATCGATATTGTACTCGGAGATGCAGGATCGCAAATGGAACGTATGTAGAGTCAGAGTTGAATGACCTTGATATTTTTAAAAATATCGAATAACAATACAAATTAAAAAAATATTATAAAATCACCATCATTTTGCCAAAAATTAGAGACAATACCTGAGTAAACAACTGTAAGGTCAAACTTAATTTGTCATAGTATATAGGTTGACAAACCTTTTTGTTTTTTAGTACAGGACTCTATATCGTCGTTGATCTATAGATTAAATAACACATAGTGACTATTTTCTTCTGATGGCATGTTTTTCAGAAATAAAGATTACACCTTTCGAAAAGGTAAATTTGTTATTCTTTCTACTGAAAAGGGTTTTTTACCGCTCCAACAATTTTCTTTAAGAGCCCTCAGGCCTTAAGCCAGTGTCTGATATACCAACCGGATTTTTTTGTTTATGGCCCTCTGGCTTACCTCTGAGAGAGTGGCCTCAATATTATAGAATTAACCCAATCTGTCATGGGCTCGCAGTCTATTATTGCCGACATCTGTATACGTTTCGTGAACAAAATAAATAATAGACATTGGAATCAAACAGGCATTATTTTACTTCTATAAGAATTTCTTTGGAATTTGCTTTTATTTCGAAAATGTATCACTTATTTGTTTCATACACAACAGGTTTCCGTGCAAGATGTTTAACTGTAATATTTTTGACTGTGGTTTGGTGATTGATGAATGTTTAAATTAAAAACCACGGTGTTCCTGAATAAACTTTAAATTCAACGTTAATCTACTCGAAAATTTCAAATTGTGTATTGTTTGGGAACCTTTCAAGAATTGGCTTAGCCGTTTTTAGAAAAAGTGCTTTTGTCCACGACTAACGTATAATATGTTCATTATACGTTTGTTTTATCGCTTATAATGATATCCATTATTCACTGCTAGTTTATCTAGTAGTCTTTTCTTTCATTATTCAATATTTCCAAGTAAATTATTTAATTTTTGAAATTGTATCTAGTAGTCTCTTGCCATTTTCATTATTATTCAACTGTGACGTCAAAATGTCGACGAAAATTATTTGAGGAGTATTTAGAGGATTTGATTATAAAACACAATGATATTTGTCGGTCGTGGACAAAGTATCGTATTCTACTCGCATATAATGGCTGTTATTCACTCAGATGATTTACGACACTCGCCTATCGGCTCGTGACGGCAAACTTCATCTTCGTGAATAACAGCTATCATTATATGCTCGTTGAATAATATACTATTCTTTATTAAAAAAAAATTAAGGAAACTTCAAAATATTGAAAAAAAGACTGCTTTATATTTTTATTTAATTTAATATAAATTTATTTAACTTTAAAGAAGGATAAACATTATTATTTAACATTATATAATTGCAAAAACTATGTTACTTTGCCAGTAACCCAAAATTAGCGACTTATTCAGCTTATGTCTAGTCCATGCGCTTGCTCACTATAAAACCCAAGGCCTCTCGCTTAGTTTTCTTTGGGAAAAAAAGCCTGTGCTCTAAATCGGATTAAAAAAAATTCTGTTAGAGCTTGTTTGTTCTCGCACAATACATTCAAATATATAGTTATTGTAACAGGCACATGGAATATTTCATTTTCTTGTTAAAAAAAAATTTAATACGAATTTAACTTGCGATCAGAATTTAAAAGAAAACAGACTTTTCATGGGAAAACTTCATCTAGAATATTTTTTGTTGTAACAGGCAAATATTACTCGTACGTATGCAAATTTATTTTTTAAACCTGTGGTAAAAACTTACAAAAAATGTTTGTATTATGCCGAGCATCGAACTCAAGACCTACAATATGTTAAAGATGACAACCACACCACCATCCTACGTTGTGCTCTACGCTGCGCAATATTTATTACACTCAAGTGAGCGAGACCAAAAAAGGTTCAATAGAACTTTTCTAGAACCGATTTTGATGAGAAAATTTCGCTTCAAATATTTTTGTTATAATACGTCAACATAAGTCCAATAAAAAATGAATAAATATTAAATAAAAGAAAACAATTTTTTGGATCAGGACATGAATTTTGGTCGCCTCATGAGTCAGTGAGGCGAGAATTACCGGATCGTGATGGTATTGGTTATTGTGTGTGTGTGTGTTCGAATGCTCTTTTATGCGTCATGCTCTTTATGCTCTTTTAGTTTTTCGTTTAGTCATTTTTTGATGTTTGTAGAGATTAGTAGCGTTGTACAAATTATTTTCTTCTCGTTTTTTTTTGTGAATAAATTAATAATTTTAAATTTATTAAAACGCATTCGCATATCGTTTTTTTTTTATTACGTCCGCAAACTAAAAACAAAGCGGTATATTGAGTATTTAGTATTTTATAAGAGAACACGTTTTTTGCAACTTTTAATAATAAAATCGAATCGGGTCACTCAATATTGAAAAATCACACTTTACATTAATTATTTGTAGTATTTTTCGTTGGATTCATCGCAATTTTAAATAACTAAAATTTAAATTATTTGGACAATATTTCTGTATTGCTTATTAGTTATGAGTTTATGACCAAAGATTGTTAGTATTATTTTATAAGATGCACTTTATACACTTTCTCATTGGTCAATTAACTATACATACTTATTGCAAATTATCGTAACATTAATCAATTTGCGTTATATTCACAGAATAAAAAAATGCATTTCTTTAGTTTAACTTAATATTTATTAGTTTTGGAATAATTTATAATAAAAAACCGATTTATTATAAATTAATAAAAAATTAATAAACAGACATAATAAGTTAAAACTAAAGAAATACATTTTTTTAAATATACAATAATAGTTGAACAATGAACAACGCACAAATGTAAATTCTCCTGCTTCATAGCAAGTGAGATTTTCTCACACGCGAGCATAAGCACCAAAAATTTGAACCGATTCAACCGATTGGCTTATTTTTGATACTTACCGTCATAAAACGATACACTAATACAAAGAACGTATATGATAGAACACAATTACAAAATGTATATTATACGCCTTGTACGTATACAAAATTCTCATGAGGCAGTGAGGAATTTTGCGACCAAAATTCATGTCCAGAAATGAGGATTGAAGGAAAGAACCAGTATGTTAACCTGCTCTCTCTCTCTTACCACCGCTCCACCGTTGTGTATACTTTAAAACTTGTTCAATTTGCTTAAATTCTATATTTTTAGAAATAGATAATTCTTTGTTGCATAATTCCCACAATTAATAAATGGCAATAAGTAATAAATTTATTGTTTGAATTATACTTACATTAGATATTCACAATATTCAAAATTTCTTTTATAATTTGTGTAATTTGTTTTGAAGTAGTGTGTATGAATTTTTAGGGGCCAAGAAAAATTCATTAGAATACTTTTCGAACCCATGTAAGAGGGGGCCACGTATAGGATGCGAATAAATCACGAGATCCGAAACGATCTCATGGCTAGGAATCATTTTTGTCGTCACAAGCGGGCTACCCACCCGATCGATGAACGACGTTGAAAGGGCCTTAATCACACTCGGCCACCGGGTTTGGTATTCTTTCATATTACTTCACTTCGATTGACTGAGAGGCGGCCAAACCGGGGGGTTGAAATTTGTAGTTACACCAGTTGGAATCGCAGTCGCAGCACAATGTCAGATTTTGTTGTTTTTTTTTTGGCTACGTATAGAATGATTTATAATAAAGTAATTTTTCATTATTTTTCTTCACATTGATTTATTTTTGAAAATTACTGCTGGAAATAGTATATACAATATACAAGTGAAGAAAACGAGTCATTGCAATACGAAAGTGAAATTTGCAGCCTGAGCGATAGCGAGGGCTGCAATCACTTGAGTATTGCAATGACTCATTTTCATACGAGTTATACACGATATTTTTTCTACGATACAATAGCACTGTAACATTTATAAATAAGTAGAAACATAAAAAATTACAAACTTGTACGGATCAACACAAATTTATTAAACCATTAAAACATTTGGGTTTTCATAAATCGTGTAGCAATATTAAGAAATCGTTGTGTAATGAAAATATTTCCACACGATTTTAGTATACGTATACGACGCAAATAGTACATATTTACCTCAATTAGCGTGCCGGGTCGATTGGGAAACGTCATTGTGTGTGGATGCGCAATTTTTTCCTCTGACTATAAAAAATGAATTAAAATAGGTTTTCTACGATAGTGCAGTAACCTATACTTTCGATGATGATTTTTGAATTTAAATTATATAAGAAAAGGAGCCTTTGCGTCGTATACTAAAATCGTGTGGAAATATTCTCATTGCACAACGATTTCTTAATATTGCTACACGATTTGTGAAAACTCAAATGTTTTAATGGTTTAATAAATTTGTGTTGATCCGTACAAGTTTGTAATTTTTTATGTTTCTACTTATTTATAAATGTTACAGTGCTATTGTATCGTAGAAAAAATATCGTGTATAACTCGTATGAAAATGAGTCATTGCAATACTCAAGTGATTGCAGCCCTCGCTATCGCTCAGGCTGCAAATTTCACTTTCGTATTGCAATGACTCGTTTTCTTCACTTGTTATACAATATACTATTTCGTGTTTATTTGTGTTTAAAGTATATTTGTTTCAATCTTAAATTAAATAATAAATATAATGTTATAGGTATAGATAGTGCGGGAAATTCGATAAAAGTGTTGTGCAGTGAAAAACAAGAAATATAAAATGTGAAAAAAATAAATAAATAAAAAAATGGCGTTGGTGCTAAGGCTGTTTTCCAAACGATACTTATTTGATACCTTTTGACTTATTTGGCCGCCATTTTAAATAAGTAAGTAAAGTCATTCTAATTGATTTAGCTTACTTATTTTGACAGCTGCATCAAATGCGCAATATGTACTGCACAGCGATTTTTATTTTTTTTAATTTATTATTGTTAAATTTATTATTCTTGGGATAATTTTATTTTAATTATCTGTATTTTAAATTTATGTTATTTGTGTTTGTGGCTTTTACATAATATGTATACATTATATTTGATTAATTAAAATATAAACATAAACCAACACTAACCTACTTAACCCTTTCACTCGTACTGTACAGAATTGCGTACATCACTTTAAACCTAATTTTTGGGATTCTGGATTTTAAAGTGTTATTATGTTGGCTCTTAGCCCTAAGCTACCAAAAAAGGATATTTAGCGAGAAAAATATTATAAAATTTCAGAATTACTCATTTAAGCAAAATAACAGGCGTTTTAAAATAAATGATATCTATATATTTATATGCTTTTATATATATGCTAGAAATAATTAGAGAAGACGTTTTCACATAGATATGTCCTCTGCTACGCACGTTGAAGATTATAGGAAAACAATTAGTTTCCTATAGGTGTGTTGGTGGTTTTAGTATTATGTAGAAGGCGCTTTTTGTTTTATTGTTATTTGGCGTTGTTTTCTCTCGTGTTCTGTGTATGTAGGAGGTAACTGCGATGCTTGTTATATACCATGAGCTACACAAACACAACGCAAAATTTTCATGTAGCAGATCAAATGGGATTCTTAAGTTTGAGTCGTATTGGAAATTTAATTAGAATTAAAAGTTTCATGTATTCGATTCTAATGGGATTTTTATACATAATTTGTATTATGGAATAAATTTGAATCGTATCAGAATACATATATCATATGTATGTAATACGGTGAGGTCTCGTTATAGCGAA
Organism: Tipula helvola; assembly: GCA_963556165.1. Lineage (NCBI taxonomy): Eukaryota > Metazoa > Arthropoda > Insecta > Diptera > Tipulidae > Tipula > Tipula helvola. Next base: position 285,281,430 of record OY744482.1, read on the forward strand.
TATTGATTTTAGGAAATTGAAATTTCGCAAGTAAATTTTTATTCGCCAAAATGTAAATTGTTTATGTGAAAATGTACTATGGTTTATATGGAAATAAAATAAATTAATAAAACTTTACATGAAGGCATAACTAAGTAAAATAAAATAATATATTTCTCCGGTCACTTTGGCTTCGCGATAGCGAAATTTCACTGTACATATAAAATTTGTTTATTTAAACATGATTAATTTTAATATGGAGTATTAAAAGGAGTAAATAGCATTAAATTTTAAAAATTATGTTAAATTAATTTAAATTAAATTAAAGGATTAAAATCTCAATAAAATATTAATATAAAATATTATTTTTTGGTTGAGCTGAGTTTTTGTTTCGCAAAACATAACAAAGTATTTAAATTTGCATGTCAAATTTGGATCTTAGGAATGGGAACAACTTTGTATGTACGAGCGAGATGCTAAATATATTTAACTTAATTGATTTTATGGTTATTTCGATTATATTTATTAGCTTTAAGCCAATTTTAAATTAATGTATGATTATTTTATATTTATATATTTATTAATTATTATAATTATTAATATTATTTCAGAATGCAGTTTTAATTTTAATTTTAATAAACATAAAAGTAGATTAGAAGTCAGAGCTTTAATAATTCTAGTTTATTTTTAATAGTAGTATTTAGTGATAATTAACTAATTTCTATCTTAATTTTCAGAAATATTCGGACAGACCGAACGCAGATTTCCAAAAACTTTAAGTATTCAGCGGACAGGTAGTTTTAGATATTCTGCTGTCTCGATTTTTGTCCCCTAATTAACATGAACTGTAGCTCGGAATACATACTTCAGAAACTAATTAGTGTCTTATCATTTAAATCTTAGTTACTGGTGACATTAATTGTAATTCTTTACAGGACAGCGTGCATTACAGATCAAACTTCTATAATCTGAGTGGCAGGTTAGCGGAAATGCTACATGTATAATATTAGGTTGAGCTTAGTTCTTAGTTAATCTTTAGTTTTAGGACTGGATTGGATTGGATACATTAGGATTTCAGAATGAAGAAACTAGGCGCGGCATCTTATTTATTGTATTCATCAGTTATTATTTATTAATATAAGTGTGAAGAGTGTTTAACGGAGTTTCTTCCTTGGTTTACTGATAAATAAATTAATTTTCAGAATACATCATAATTCCAGAAATAACAATTTTTTAAGGATTACTATATTTATTACTAACAATTTTATTAACTAACAAATACAAAGGTGGCTGGAACCGGTCGAGGCTCTAATCAATAAATTAAATCTTTCAGAGATATTAAGGATCATGATGATCAATTAAATTAATTACTTATACTAGAGAAATTTAACAACTACACCATGAGGATCTCAATGCTTTAATAATATTTACTTTATTTTTTAATAGTAGTATTTAGACATCATCTACGGTTACTTTTGGTTAACTCCCTTTTTTCAAGATAGGTGGGCTATTGTTGATTAGGTTAATTGTATGGTTAATTCATTTTCAGAATATAATATAGTTACAATATGAATCATCATTACTATAGGGATTAAAATTAATCCGGATGTTCAGAATTGAATTTTAAATTGAATCAACCCTACAGGATCAAAAAGTACATAGTGAATAAGTTGTAGTTTAGAAATTGTGTTGTTGTGTGCTAATTATTCGATTATATAATTATTAACAAATTTTACTTAATATCGAGCGCGTGGGTGGCTGTAGCGATAAATCATACCTAGTAACAGTGTCTTATAATTTTAATTTGGTTACTGATATCATTAATTCATTACAGAACAGCGCCCATTACAGGTCAAACTCATAGAATTTAGTGGTTGATCTTGCTGTGGAACTCCATATGTATTAAAGTGTGAACTAAATTATAGTTATAAGTAGCGACAGGAACCAGTATGGGGGAAATCATGTGAATGATCAGTTGATTTCGATTTTATTTATTAGCTTTAAGTCAATTTTAAATAAATTTATGAGTATTATAAGCATATATTTATTAATTACGATTATGATTTTCAGAAGGGCTCAGGAATCTGATTCAGCATACTAATAAATATTATTTCAGAGTGCAGTTTTAATTGTAATTTAAATAAATATAAAAGTAGATTCGAAATGTGCTGTCATTGTGTTACTAACTATTGGCTATACTTAGGTGTCTGTAACCGGGTCAATTTCTATCTCACTAATTAAACCTATTCAAATCCTCTTTATGTTTTATGTAACAAGGTTTCGGTGAGGCCCGGCCATTAATAACTCCGGGAGATCTTGCTTAAAGCTTGGTCGAACACTTCAATCCATCAATCAATATTTACCTCAATTAGCGTACCAATTCTCGAGAAGTAAAAATGGTTTGATGAACACAAATTATGGTTCGGAGGGTTGAAATCGCTGGCTGCTAGGTTTAAAAGGAAACGTCAACTATTTTTTAATATTTTCCTTTCGTAAAATAAAAATAAAATTTATTTTATTACCTTTGAGTACGTATATTATTTATAATAAAAAACACAGACATTTTAATAAAAATTACTGAAACGTCAAAAAGTTAACAACAACTTCATTAGTTTTATCTTCATATTTTACAAATTTTTATAAATTCAATTTTGTAAATTCTTAAATTGAATGCTCGGAGCCAATACTAGTAATAAATTTAATAAGAATTTTATATGGCCAGCTAGGCAATAATAATATCAAGAGACCATGAGCCCCATCAGACCCGTATCAAGGTGATAAAATCATTTTTTAAATTTTTCTAAATAAACTCAATACATTAAATTATATTCCAATTTTGAAATATAAAAAAAAAATGGTTTTATACCCATGATATGGGTCTGATGGGGCACGTGGTCTCGATGTTACTTGCTGCGCTTTTTAATTCGCTCCCGATAGCTGCTACGCGGAGCAGTCAATTTTCTACACTCAAATTTAAATTTGACGTGCTATTTATTGGTAAATTAAATTTATTTAACGTCAAACTATAATTTTTAATCTAATTCCTTAGTGGAAACGTGATATAAAAAATATTTAGCTCTACCTATTTATATGGAGCCGCCATCGGGAGCTATTTTTATTTTACGGCTCTCGATAGCGGCTCCGGATAGCGAATAAAAAAACGCACTAACCATTGCCTAGTTGGCCATATAAAATTCTTATTAGATTTTTCCCTAGTATTAGCTCCGAGCATTCAATTTAAGAATTTACAAAATTTAAATTTATTCGGAAAAATTCAAAAAAATTATTTTTTAATAAACTTTAATTTCTAAATTATTTTGAAAAACATTTTCATTTAATTTAGATTTTTTCCTAATAGCTTACATTTAAAAAATAAATATTTCTCTTCGGGATTGTGCTACATTTAAAGAAATATATTATACACTTTTCCTAGATAGCTACAATTTAGTTAAGGCACAAGCCTAAGCAATTCTGGTTCGGCCTAACTTCTCTGACTTGATTATGTATTTGTATTTTTTTTACAATTTAATTGTAAAAATCTTGCGGATTATAAAATTAGAAAATCGTCTTTTAGAGCCAAATTAGTACACAAAAGCACGTGGTTTAGAGACGTTTTACCTATTCTAGTGAATTAGTGGTTCTATTGACCTAACTTTTTAAATATTTTTTAGGGTTTTATTCCGCTTAGTTTTCCTGCTAGTTTAAATAAATTTAAAGTTTAAATTTGTCAAATTGAGGCAGTCACGTGAACCATTTCTCTAATCTGAGCCAAATATAGTATGATAAAAATATATCAAAACACGCAAGAGGATAAACTGAATTTATTCACGGAAAGATTTTTTTTAATTTTGAACCAACTGTAAAAATTGTTACAACTTAGACGGTTGCAGAATTTGTTGATAAATTGAAGGTGTGGTGGAAGGAATCTGATATCTATTTATTTATTATATTTTTGCAAAAGATCAGTTTTCCTACAAAATTCCATCAATTACTGGAGCATTATTATATATGATTCAAAGATTTTGGCCCTAGGAGCAATTCGAACAAGTAAATTTAATTATGTTGTTCTCGATTAATTTTTAAATTCTAATTATTATTTTTATAATTCTAAATGGTTTTATAAAAGAATCTTTGATAGATTTGGCAGATAAAACTACTTTTATAGTAAAATGTCAAAATATTGTTGTTAGTCCTTTGTTATATAATTAATATATTGTTAATAAAATATAAAATGTTTATAAAAAAAAATAGTCTGGAACTGACATTTTTCAATTAGAAAAATATCCTTTTAATTAAAAATTTAATTTAATTAAAAAAAATTCAAATATGCTTAGTTAGATTTCTTATCGGTTCAACCCAAATTTATTTCTATCAAAACACAAAAATCAATTTTAAAACCTCAAGATTTCCTTTTGATTTTAGTTTACATGTTCAATAGTTTTTAAATAGATGTTGTCATTTTGTAAAACAGCAGACGATAACCAGTAATGGAGCATAAAACAATTTTCCCAATTATCTTGTTCAATGATATTTAATTGGCGGACCATTAGCATACAACGAAATCGGAAAAACAGATGGATTATTTTAATTTTCTAGAAGTACCATTTTTATTTATTAATTTGCTAATTGATTTTAATTTAAAAAAACCAAATATTTAAGTTTTATTATCATTGTATTACAATTTTTCGTTTTCTTTTGTTGTTCAAAAATCAGATAGATTATGGTTAAAATAGTTACACAAATTTTATTTTTGGATTGAAGATTGTGGAAATAAATTTGCATATTTAATTTTTTTAAGTTTAATAAATTTAAATCGATCGATATAATGAGATATCAAAATAGGAAAAACACGAAATATGTAAGTTGAAATAAATATTGATTTGATTTTAAGTGTAGCAATTAAGTTGTTATTTAATTGTATCGATTATCTATACTTTATCCAAAAGTAGTAATTGCTGCTGATAAGTTCCTTCTCTCAGCGAATCTGCTCAAGATATAGATGAAGATTTATTGTGTCAGCTTTTCGTTGTGATACGGCTTGCGGTTTTGATGATTATTGATTATCAAAAGCAGTATTGCCCTTGCTTTCAAAAACAATATCATTAATAACGGATGGTGATTCGTTTACTTTAAATAAAACACGTTCATTTGTAAAAAAATCAGGTCTAAAAGTTGGTACATACCATTTTTTACCTCGCAAATATGGCTTAGGTTTATATGGGAGACGGTATCGATGAACATACACTATATTTCCGAACTCGCGCTCAATACTAAAATTTCATCCATTTCTACGTCATATAATCAGCTAATAGTTGGAAGATTAAAATCCCTCGTGAATAAGATGGTGTCAGTTGAATTAGCATCATTATTGTATCGCAGCTGGCAGTGTAAGACGATATCTGTGAGCCATGCGCAACGTAGGTAAAAATTGATTTTTTGTTGATTGCCTCGTGCGATGATACCCTTTCAACCAATCGTTGAACGGTACGTCTGATTTGCATACTACAAACCAAACACGCGAAAATGGTGGTGAGAAATAAATGGAATTCTCTCGAACATTTAATTGGTGCGTGCGCGATTATACTAATCGATAATATGGTAATAAAAACTTGTGGTGCTAAATTAATTAATTTTATGAAATGTAAATAAAATTAACGTACCGATAAAAAATACAATTATGGTTACCTAACAAAAGTGATGTGATTCGATTTTTTTCGTTTATTGCACGCACTGTAGGTATAATTTAATTCCAGAGGTATAGACGCGGAAACATCCTTTATATACATCTAAAGAATTACACGGTATGTCTGAAAGAAATACTACGATTGCTAATCTCTAAATGCAAGAACAACGATTTTTTTTTTACAAATTACGCTAACTGGTTAGCATGATTCAGGAAAATCTGTATTATTTTGGGAACGAACCAACAACGGGCCGCATCATTGCTTCAATATGTGCCAAATGTGATAACCAGTGTTAATATTTAGATAACCAACTAATGTAGCGATTATTGATGTAATTAATACAATTTAATACAAGAATTATCAACCTTGACCTAGGAATGAAAAGGTTTTGTTTAATATTTTTTATACTTTTTGAAGTTAATATCGATTTTGTATTTTTCTAGGTCGTACATTTCGAAAATTTTGTTGTGATTTTATTAATAGTTTCGGAAGATAACAGGATAGAAAAGATTTATTTAAAATTATTCTGGACATCAATTAATTCAAATGTATTCATAATTACACAAATAGAACCTTTTATAAAAAAGTCGCTTAGCGTTTACAATTCTACATACAAAAAGAGTTTTAAATTTATATAACATAAAAATTTTATTTAGTTTATTAGGATTAGTTTTTAGAAAAAGGTTAGGTAATATTATAGGAATTATTTTTATTTAATCAATTAAATTTAATTAGAGTTTCCTTTATTTAAAATTTTTTTTGTATTATGGATTCGGATTATATAATTCGGATATAACTGAAAATAATAATTAAGTAGCTTAAAGATCAGTTGCGAGAAATTGAAGAAACAGATTGGAAGCGCAAAAGGCCAGGAAATGTATGGAACTGAAAGGTTTAACGACAATAGTTGAAACGCTCAAATGTGTTTTATTGGAACAATATAGCTACTTTATTTTGAAGTTTACGGGTTGATGTGAAGTTCAACTTCCCTTCGAAAAAAAACGAAAGTGCACGCGCTTTAATAATTAAATTATTATAATGAAGTATGTATCAAATAATAAATAATTTGCGATGGTGTTAAAACACTTACGAAGAATGGTGGATCAACTGGTAAGCCATATGCAATAAGTAAGTAGATTATATTTTCGTTCGTAAGTTGTGTACCTACAACATTACGTAATAATTTATTGATTTTTATTAGGGACGCATGAGGAAAGGTTTCTGTTATTACAAACCAGAAACAATAAGCATTACAAACCAGAAACAATAGATTGTCTTAAATGCAACCAATTCATTCATACTCGCGATATATTTCTAGAAAAATCCACTAAACTTGTCTAGCTTTTTCACTTAGAAGAACAATTAGATGCATAAATAAATGAGACAATATAGAATAGTCTAGGCAAGTTTTATTTTAATAATTTATTTTGTTTTTTAATGTTTTTCTGATTCATGCAGATTTTTTTTATTTTAGCTTAATTACAACAGTTAAAGCTTACATTTTAAATAAAAACAACAACTTACTATTACTAATGACACTTACTAAATTATTTAGAATTACAGATAAGCTTTTATGTACTTAAGTATAAACAATTTATAACTCAATAGTGTTCAATGACCAAAACCAAAATAAAAAATAATTTTAATGATTACATTTCATTTCAGTTTCATGACCGGCTTATAAATTGCAGGCTAATGGATTAGCAGGCGTTAAAATTTCAGGACATGTATTTTCCGATTTTAGTCTTTTAGTTGGTGATTAATAACTACTCTTTTTCTTCAACATAGTGGTCTGCATATAACATCTTCGCCACCATTGAATCACCTGATTCAATATATTGTATTGGAAGCCGTATTAATTTGTGAATAGTGCGTTTGATTATTTTCCCGGTGTCCGCAGACTTGATGTTGACACATCATTACCATCATGAATATTTGTAACACGGCCCAATGGCCATTGGCCATTTGTTTCTCCTTTGAAGTGATGTTAAATAATCACAATTACATCGTTGCCAAAAGTGATGTTGAATTTGTTTGATGATATGCCATCGTGTATTTGGAGTAACATCATATTTCTCACCTCCATTAGCAATATCCGTAAATGTTCGGTCTATTAAAAGATGTGCTGGCGTAAACACATTGTTTGTGAATTAAGAACAAAAGTAGCACTTCAGTTAATTAAACCTTTTATTTTTTATTTAATTGATTCTTAATACAAAAACTATTAACTCATTCACTGTATTGCACAACAAATTTTTTTAAAATTCTGTTAGTTGAGTGCAAATTGTCTCCCACATCATACATCTGGAAATAAACAAAACATTAAATTACTTATAAGTGATAACTGAAGACTTACCATTCATTTTTGTTGTATTTGTAACAAAACATAAATTTTAATTTCTATTTTTAATTTGCATTCATCACGTGTAAAACGAATAATATTTAGTTTATAAGATTGTAACCTATTGATTTATATAATTTATAAAATGTATACTTATCTTTGCTAACTAAAAGATGCAATCCCAGAAAACCAAATCAATTTAATTTTATGTACACAAACACTAAAGAGAGACTGTCAATTAATTGTAAACAATTTGTCAATCAATTTTGTAATAGATTCTTAGGAACAATTCGGTTCATTAAGTTTTATAGTACTTATGCTATAATTTACAGATTTACCCGGTTAACGTAAGTTGCTATAAAAATTATTGACAACTTGGAAATAAAAGAAATTCTTGCTCTCTTCCTAAACAACTTGCGATAAGTACAGACATATAAACAAAAATTAACAAAATAAAAAATTCAAATAGTATACTTTAATTTTATTCTACAATAAATTATAAAAAATAAAAAAATTTTGTTTCTGTAATTGGTGTTGAGATACGAGTATACAACAAGTGGCATACAATTACCTCCGAGTTATATATTTATAGTTATAAAATTACAAGATCAAACGGCATTGCTCATCCTACGAGATTAAAAGCGGCCATCTTCACACATCTTTACAAACACACATACTTGCGCAGATCGGCCTTGAGTTGAGTATTACCTCAATTTGAATAATTGTAACAGGACCGTAAGGTCATGGATATGAGTTGTCCCATATCTCATTGTTTTGTATGAAACTATTAACAGAAATATTATCACGTTCAGGGTTTCTCAGGCGGTCATCACAGGCCGGCTTGAGTTCAGGGTTTGGGGTGGATTTATGAGAATCTGTACGGATCTAGATAGACCGCACGAGAAACGAAATGGGCGAGGAGAAATAATATGAAAAAGAAAACGGCTGACTAGCTAATCACCACTTACCTTGATTCCATCCCGCTACTGCATCCCAGTCTCAATTCATTTAATTTTTCACCCCAAGAAGAACAAATAACCGAAATAAATCACTTTAAATATAATTAATGAATGAAAGTTAATTAATGAATTAAATATCACAAAATTTTTATTTTGGAATTTAACTTAAAAGCACTACCCGTCACCAAAAAAATTATTTAAGAAAATTTGTTATTTTTAAATTTTTTTTAAAAATTAAAGAAAAACGAGGAAAATAATTTAGATATAATGACTGAATATTAATGAAATAATAAACAAGATTACGTGGCGTTGCGGATCCGTTAATTCATGTAGATGCCAAGCGATAAATGTTACCCGGGATGTTTGACATGGCGTCGTTTGAATTCACAGTTCACAGAACTGAATATTATTTTTAATAGAATTATTACTTAATATTGTTTCCGTAGTTTTTTAAAACTAAACTTATTATTAATTAAATTATTATATTTGTTCTTAAAGATACACCATAATGTAGAACTATCAATATCAAATAACGGAATGATATCTAGTTGAATTAATGTTATAGTTCATTTATTTATTGTAGCATTTATTTATTTCACTAAAACGCTCCAAATTTATTTTATTTCCAACTTAAGTTTACTTGAACAATTAATTCGGAGGATTTATATGGCTCAGTAGCAATTTTAATTTTAATTAAGCACTAATATAACTGTTTTTAGATGCTACTTTACATACGACAAAAAAACTTGTCATCAAATTGTCCACCATTACACCCATTTTTTTTATTGTTCATCCCTCCGAAATTTAAATTAAATTAATTTCTATTTATTTGTTAATTTTAGTATAGTTTAATAATTTACTGATTTAATCTATTTTTATTATGCACTATAATATTCTTCTATATCTGTATTACGATTTTAACACTATTTTTATTATTATGGTTATTATTTTTAATAATAATCTTATTATAAAAAATTGTTAAAGAGGATTTTTGCTTTTAATTTATTTGACCTCTCTTCTTTACCAAATTCCAAACTCATCTCCCCAAAAAAAAAAACATTTCCGGGATCTCCTTCGATACAAATCAATAAAATCCGGATCAATACATATAAAAAGATAAAAAAAAATCCGGAATCAATTAAAAATATTGGTAAATTAAGATACATTCCTCGAAACAATTACAGAATGATAACTAAAATTATTTAATTCAATAATGTTCTTCCGCTTCTTTGATTTAATTCATTTTTTTGTAATGAAAACTCAAGTTTTATGGGACGATCAAATTGTCGTTACATAATCAATATATTAAATTCTACCAAGTTAAGTAAAACGTCTCCAACTACTCGCTTGAGATGTACCTTTACCTGTTTGACTGCCGCTTCCTATATACCTCACTTGTGGGGTGAACCTGGAGGAATGAATTGCCAATTCATTTTTTTCAAACCTAGGACGATGATATTTCACTCTCGTCGTTAAGTATAAATTTGTAAAGTTCGATCAGTTGGTAGTTGGTACCAACAAAATTAGTACTGTAGTCACTCACAATTGTTTTGCAAATCCTTCTTCCTTTTTACACTTTCTGCCGTAGGCACTTGGCGAAACACACTTAATACACACATTTTTAAAATTTTTTCAAAACACTTGTTAAATATTTCGCAAAATTACAAAAGGTTTAAAAAATCACTCGATCGATTTCGGCTTATTAGGCCATCATCAGGAGTATCTACTAAACTGTAAAAATAAAAATGTAGTTATATATATATATATATATATATATATATATATATATATATATATATATATATATATAGTTATGTTGTGGTTTATTAGGGAGAGAGGTAAGTAAGTAAAATACTATACGTTTTTGGTTTAATGAACTAGTTTATTATAATGTATATAAAAAAGTGAACAATTTCTTAATGCTAAATTTCATTATATAGCTGGTTTTTGCATTGCTGCAATATTATAAGTTCAATGTAAAATATAATGCTATTGACTTATGTTTGGAATAATTACTTTTTAATTACTTTTCGCATAGTTGCAATATAATGGATAAAGTAAATAAGTTCATTAACTTGCATTTATGGAATTGCAACTGTTATTCAAGTTTGTTGTTGACTTCGCCTTTTGGGTCGTTAATCTGGATTTGATAACTACAGATGTTAACTCCTCCCCTCTAAGTGTTGAGCTGTCCTCAGCGGAGAGTTTCCTTGATTTGAAAAATGAACTTTTGTTCCTAATGATAAAGAATATAACAATTAGTATGGTTATCATTGTTAGTATTGTTGAGGATGCTATTATGTGCGTATAAATGGTGGATTTGTGTTGACGATTTTGTATTTCCCGCATGTTTTTAATTGTGGATTTTGTTAAAAATGGTATATCTAACGTTTCAATCCTTGTTTCGTTTATGATGATAGTATTAAAGGGTTGTAACACTTTAAATTGATGCATTCTCATTGTGGCGTCATTGGTGAATGACTGTTCGTTGACTCGTATGGTACAGTCCTCGAATTTGATTAATTTAATTCCTTTTATGTTTAATGTATCAGGACCACATGTTGTATAGATGTTGATTCCGGCTTCCGATGATATGAAAAGGTAGCCATCTTCCAATAGCTGTATTTCTTCTTGATGATTTGTTTGTACTAATTTACAATTGGCATGTTGATTGTTTAACAGGTTTGGTAAGCAAGTGTTATTGTTGGTATATATTTGTTCCTGCTGACAATAGTAGGTATTCTCCAACATTTGGCATGGTTTTGAAATTATCATATGTATTTTGGGATTGGATAAAATATAATTGTAGGTAATAGGAATAAGGAAATTGTTTAAGATATAAGTTTTAATTCTATTATAGGAAAAATTATCATTATAAAATTGTGGTATTTCTATTATTACTATCAGATTAGTCGCGTTATAGTAAGCTTTTAGTTGTAATATTGAATAAATCTGCTCTTGTGAGTGTAATTTGATATTATTCTTACTTAGTTCATTTAGAACATAGTTCATCTCTGTATTGTCGAGTATGAATCTTGAAATTACGTTTATTTTCGCGAAGGTTATAATTTCGTGAATTTCTAATGCCTGTTCCGATAGTGTTGCCATATTATCTTCGATTGTGAAGTACATGTGATTGAGTAATTTTTCAGCTTCGTTAGCGTTTTTTGTGTCCCATTCTGTTTTAAGGATTCGGTTCATATTAGCAGTAGTTATGTTTAAAATGTCCGTTATTTCTTCAAATCTATTGATTACTTGCTCATTAATTTGGATTTGGTTATTAAGTCGGTCGGCTAGTACGTATTGTCCTTCTTGTGTTAATTGGATTTGATTTTGAAGATTTTCGTAGTCGTTTTGGTCAAGATTTCCAGTAATTGATTTTATAAAAGTTCCCAAAGGATTGATTAATCCACGTTTGCCTCGGTTTCCCATGTTGGGTAGAGTTGGCATTACGTTTTCGATGGATCGCTTTAGATTTTTTAATTTACGTTTAATGGCGTTTAGTCGTTGAGTGTTACTGTATTTGAAATGAACCATTTTATCTTCGGTATGTTTGACCGATTCTTCTATTGATTTGTAGTTTGTTAATAAATCGTTCAGTTCTATGATATGGAAAAGTTTTATATAGGTAGTGATTATTTTGGCTTCACCTAATTTAATTCCAATAAGTCCTTTGTTATCCTGTAGGTCATATGCTTCTAATCCTTTTGATTGGACTGACCTGTGGACAATATGATAGCTAGTTTTAGTTTCGATTTTTTCTAATTTTATTTTTATGTACAGTACGTTTGTTTGTCTGGATAGTAACATCACCGTCCTGTATTACTGTATGGGGTATATATTTTCTTTGAAACTTATCACGTGTAGTAGTTTTTTCAAAGATATTCTCTCCTGGCATGTAAATACCTGGATTATCACGTGTAGTGTTTAATTTTTCTATCGTTTTAGCTTTAGACAGGTTATTTAGCTTTGCTATGTGTTGTGCAATGTCTAAATATTGGCGTCTAATGCGTGATAGATATTCGTCCCCCATTTCTGGTAGGTTGGTAGGTATACTTTTGGTTATAATATGACCTCTATGTAACTCAAATGGTGTGAGTTTAGTTGAAGAATGAATGGAATTGTTGTAGGCAAACATTGCCTCTTCCATTATTCGGATTATTGATTTATTTTTATCTCCAGCTCTTATGATCCGTACTAGTTCGGTTAGTGTAGAATGTAATCGTTCTACAGGCGAGTTTCCGTTTGAAGATTTTGCTGTCGTGATGTGTAGTTCTATACCCATCATGTTAGTGAAATCAGTGAATAGCTGGGATGTAAATTCAGTTGCAGAATCCAATGTTAGTGTTTTTGGAACTCCTTCTCTACTGAAATATGTCATAAATTTATTTATGATTGTTGTTGTTTTCCTATCAGGTATTTCAAAGGCTGTAGCGTATTTTGAAAATTTATCGACTAACGTGATGAAAGTTTTTCCTGAAAGGGCGAACGTGTCCCCATGGATAATTTCCATTGGTCCAGTGGGCGTTTGGGAAAGTTTAAATTTGACATGAGTGGGCTGCCTTTCATATTTGTTTAGATTACAAATTTTGCAGTTTATGATATAATGTGCTATTTTTTGTCTCATGTTTGGAAAATAAAAGTTCCGTTTTAATTTTTGATAATTTTCCTGAGTTCCACGATGGTATGGTTGGTGTTCATTAGCGATAGTGTTTATTTGTTCCTCGGCCAATTCTACGTCATTTTTTATCGTGTGTACCCGGATTATTTTGTAAGGTTTTGTTTTACATATTTCCTCAATTAGTTTGAATGTTTGGTCATCCGTTAGAAGAGCTGTTATTTTATTTTGGCTGACATAGCTATTGAGAATTATTTGAAGATCAGTTTTTGTAAAATCTGTCTTCTTGATAGTATTGCGCTGGTTTTTATTAAATATTACCCTAGCGTCTTGTTCCATCTCACCGCAATCTTTATTTTTTGCTATGATGAGCTGGTTTTGGAATTCGTTCAGGCTAGAGCTTGAAACTGGAATTCCTTTATGTTTGGTTGATATTCCATTGTCGTCACACTGGATATCTATGTTATTTAATTGAATTATTTCATCATTAAATATTTTATTTGAATTATCTTGAGTTTTCTGCAGTTTCTCAAGTAATTCTAAATTTTCGGGTTCAGAATCATTATTGTAAGTAAAACTTTTTGTTTCCAGTTGTTTGTTTAATTCTATTCGCGAGAGTGCATCAGCGTTTGTATTAGCTGTGCCTTTTTTATATGAGATGGTATAGTCATATTCTTCAAATGCTAATCTCCATCGAATTAATTTGGATGTTGGGTCCTTGGCATTAAATAGCCATAGTAGAGGTTTGTGATCTGTGATGATCGAAAACTTCCTTCCATATAGGTATGGGCGAAAGTATTTTGTTCCCCACACTATTGCTAGGCATTCCTTTTCAATAGTGGAGTAATTACACTCAGTTTTGGAAAGTGTGCGTGAAGCATACGCAATTGGTAGGTCGCTACCATTGAAATTTTGACTTAAGACCGCTCCCAAAGCATAGTTGGATGCGTCAGTTGTTAATATGAAATCTTTCGTGAAATCGGGATATTTTAAAATTGGCTCTTTGGTTAGCATGTCTTTACATACTTCAAAGCAGTTCACAAATTCTTTGTCGTGATATATTACTGCTCCCTTTGATAAACAAGATGTTAGGGGTTTTGTTATTTTTGAGAAGTTCTTAATAAATTTTCTATAGTACCCTAGTAATCCTAGAAATGATTTGATTTCTTTTGGAGTTGATGGTATTTTGAATTGTTTGATTGCTTCAATCTTTTTAGGGTCTGGTTTTACTCCTTCTGAAGTAATAATATGGCCCAGAAATCCTATAGATTTTTGCAAAAAGAAGGTTTTTTCGATCTGAATTTTTAGATTAGCGTTATGTAATTTTGTAAATACCTGTGTTAAATCGTGGATGTGTTCCTGTAGGCTCGTACTGAATACTATAATGTCATCCATATAGCATAGTACATTTTTGCCTTGCAGGTCTCCGAGAATGTTGTCCATCACGCGTTGAAACGTGCTGGGGGCATTCTTCAGACCAAATGGCATACGAGTAAACTCGAAATGTCCATTAGGAATGGAAAATCCCGTTTTTGGTATGTCGGAATTTCTGATTTCAATTTGGTGAAATCCTGCCGCCAAATCTATTGTTGAAAAATAAATCGCCTTTCCCATTTTATCGAGAATATTCTCTATATTGGGTAAGGGATATTTATCGTCGATCGTTTGCGAATTGAGTTGTCGAAAATCTACGACAAGTCTCCATTTTTTATTTCCATTTGCATCTGGTTTCTTTGGCACCATCCATATGGGCGAAGACCAGGGGCTAAATGATGGTCTAATAATTTTGTTTTCTAGTAGTTTATCGATTTCTTTTCTGATTTCCTGCTTTTGATTCTCAGGGTGCCTGTATTGTTTTACATGATGTGGCTTTTCCTTGAGTAAATTTATTTCGTGCTTTATTTTATTAGTAAAGCTTAATTTTTCATTCTCGTCATAGAATAAACTTTGGAATTTTTTACATAGATTCAATATTTGAAATTTTTCCTCTGGATTTAAATTATCCGTTTGGATTTTTGATTCTATATCAACTTTTGTTGTATGCTGATTTGCAATATGAAAATTAATTTCATTATATTGCTTTTTGAATTCGCTTACATTAATTGGGCTCAATAATTGGAACGATTCCTCGTCCTGACCTGTGTTAATAATTTCTACAATAGCTTTGTAGGGTGCACAAGTAGTGTATATTCCTTCCTGGATGTTTATGTTTGGTGAAAGCATACTGCTTTGTATGTAAAAGTTTCCTTTTGAAATAGTTACTGGTATTTCAATTAATTTTTTAGATTTGTGGGGTATTTCCGTGTTAGGAATAATTGTTATAAATTCATTTTTTATGGGAATATTAATTTGAGGGGTTTCCAATGTATTATTTATGGTGTTTACTTTTGCGTTAAGCTTTTGTAAGTTCTCATATCCAATGAGACCATCAAATAATGTATGAAATTTAAATATAAAAAATGTTAATTTTGTTGGAATTTCTCTGAATTGAATGTCGACCATTTGTGTTATTTCCGTTGAGGAGAACACTGATTGTACTTTGAATTGTACGTTAATTATTTTTGAGAACAATTTGAAGAATTTTGGGTCGATATAAGATTTATCGGCTCCAGTGTCGATTAGAATTTTTAGAGTTTGATTATTGATAGTTAACAGTATAAAAGGAAGCTTGGTTTGTTGTTTAATTTTCGTTAGGAAGTTAATGTCGGATGTGAGGCGTTGTTTAAAAAATCCTCGTCATCGACTGTTTGTTCTAAGTTATTAATGTTAGTTTCTTGTTTGATAAAATGTCTTGGTAAACTTTTTTTATTTTGACTCCTGTACGGTTGTTTGTATTGTGGTGTGTAACTCCTATTATCGTTGGTAGTTTTGTCTTCTTTTTTAATAGTTTCGTTAACAAAGGTTTGCTTCCGGTCCTCATTATTTTTTGGTGGAAAATTTTTGGTGTAGTTATTAAATTTTTGCTTTTGGGGTTGAATATATTTCAACCTTTGGATACTTTGTTCTTGTTGGACAAAGTTGTGTGCAGTTTGTAAATCAACTGGTTGCGATGCACGTAGTGCACTACCAAGTGGTTCTGGTAGACTTGCCATATACACAGTTAATCCTGTGGATTGTTGCTGTTTGATTAGAGCATCTGTTATACCTTGGTCTAAGTCATCCATTTGGATTTTGTTTGAGAGCAATGTCAGTATTGATTGAATTCGACCGAAGAGTTTCTGAGGCTCTAGGTTGAGTTTGATCAATGAAAACAACTCTAATTGAAGGTTTGCAGTACTTCGTGTGTCTGCATAATTGGCAATGAGATGGGCACGGATATCCGTCCAATTGGTGGCAATATTATGTGTAGTGAGAGATTCACTAGCGTTTTCAATTATCTTACTGCGTATGTTTTGCGTAATAATTTTATAACTAGGTAATTCTTTTATTGGTTGGCAGAGTTTGATTATTTGGTCAACCGAATTACAGAAATGATATAGTTCATTCCTTTTTCCAGAGAATGTAGGAAGATTTTTAGTTACGATGTCAACTTTAAAAGAGTCGAGAATGGTGGTTTGTTCTTGAAGTAATTTTTCCATTTTTAATTTACCGAGATTTAATTTTATTGGGGGTCTAACTGTTAATTCACGATTACGTTGAGCTATAAATTGATCTAATTTTTTGGAATCGATTGTGTAAGTCATACGAATTTCACGATTTTACAAAAGTTGTTTTATGTGTCCCCGATGACACTAATATGCCAAAAAGTCCCGATTTTAGGTTCTAATTGGTTTTTTTATTTTTATTTAAAAGAAGTCCCGATTTTAGGTTCTAATTTTAACACTTAATTATATTCACAAGTGCGTTTATTCAATATTTTACAAGTAGTGAATTAATACTTGGGTTCCACAATTTTATATTTAATAATTTTGAATGTTAGTAGTGCAGGTTTGATTTAAAAAAAATGATTGTTTTAGGAAAAATACAATGAAAATTTCTTACCTTGCCAATATTGCTGCTATTAAAATGGCTCTTAACATCTTCGGGTTGATCAGGCTCGTTGATGTGTTGGTAATTTAAATTTTTATTTTTTGTAATTTCACTGTTTTATTAATTTCTACGTAGTTATTATTTTTGCACAAACTTTTATTAGAAGAAAACTAATTTTATTTAAATTTGCACAATTATTTATTATAAGAAAACTAATTTTATTTAGATTTTTACGTAGTTAATATTTTTTCACAATTATTTATTAAACACTTTTTCTAACTTTTATTAATTATTAATTATTATGTAATATACTATTTTTACTTTTAACTGCGCCAGTTATGTTGTGGTTTATTAGGGAGAGAGGTAAGTAAGTAAAATACTATACGTTTTTGGTTTAATGAACTAGTTTATTACAATGTATATAAAAAAGTGAACCATTTCTTAATGCTAAATTTCATTATATAGCTGGTTTTTGCATTGCTGCAATATTATAAGTTCAATGTAAAATATAATGCTATTGACTTATGTTTGGAATAATTACTTTTTAATTACTTTTCGCATAGTTGCAATATAATGGATAAAGTAAATAAGTTCATTAACTTGCATTTATGGAATTGCAACTGTTATTCAAGTTTGTTGTTGACTTCGCCTTTTGGGTCGTTAATCTGGATTTGATAACTACAGATGTTAACTATATATATATATATATATATATATATATATACATATATATATATATAGTTGGAAAAAGCAAAAAGTGAAACCAAAATATACAAATAAAAAAATGTGGGAGTGGTAAACAATAAAATTGGTGACAGCAATAAACATTAAAAATTAAAAATTAAAAGGGGGTGAGTTAAACACAGGTATAGTGAAAATAATATCTCAGCGAAATTCTGACAGCTCTCGCGCATCAAAACAAATGGCATAAACACAGCGATGTATTTAAGCGAGAACCATAGTTAGAATAAGAAAAATAAAAAAAATAACTTAAGAGAGCGAGAAAGGGGATTTGTGTGCATTCGACCATACTTGAAATAAAAAACTTAAAAATTGTTTCGATGGGTTCGTTAAATTTTAGCCGTCACTTAAAAAACTTAAAACGAGCGAAATTTTTCGTGTAAACTTAAGAAAAATAAAAAAAAAGACAAAAAGCAACAACAAACAAAATAATAATTTTTGACGTGAACAGAAGCTTGTCTGTTTGTAATATTTTTTTTTCTTAATTTAATAAGTTTTAAATAAAAATAAATCAAAAATACAATATAAATTAATCCAATAGATCATAAATATAAGAATAAAAGTGTGTAAATTGTTATACATTTCTGTGATTTTCATGTAAGTATTTTATGTATAGTTATTTACGCCATTTTGATTTATTTTTACGTACAGCTGATGAGTTAAATATTTATGTGTAAAATTCAATTTTCAAGCGATAATAATTTTCTTACTGACTTGACTAGTTTATCATCAACCAGGAGTGTTACTTCATGAATTAAACTGTAATTGAGCAATCACCTTAAATATTTCAGTTTGTGCATATGTGTAACCTTTTATTTGTTGCTCAAGGGAAACTAACCGAGGCAGTATACACACTAATTGATGCTCGATGTTTATCAAATAATAAAAATATTTCCGATATTATCA
This sequence comes from Tipula helvola, assembly GCA_963556165.1. Lineage (NCBI taxonomy): Eukaryota > Metazoa > Arthropoda > Insecta > Diptera > Tipulidae > Tipula > Tipula helvola. The sequence continues at coordinate 285,300,627 of OY744482.1, forward strand.
AATTAAGACAAAAACGGATTAATTTGGGCACAAAACAGTTCTCCATAGTTCAATGGGGTTATCTTATGATGCCGTTCACGTTTTATTTTATGACAGTAGATCATATTTCGTTTGGGTATGCTCTCTAAACTACAACTGTTCAAGGCCATAGTTCAATTTCGGTTTATTGAATTAGGTAAAAAGCGCTACAGACCATCCGATTTGGTCGGGCGGTCGGACCGATTTGGTTGGGTTGGATGTAAAATCGGATCGTGTGTATGCATGTCGGTCCGACAAATTAAGTTGGATGTGTCGAATGGAAATTCCATCCACCTGTCCGACCAACCAACGAAATCGGATAGTGTGTAGTGTTGTCGGACGATATTCTTTTTCAGTCGTGTGTAAAATTTCAGAGCGAGAACAACAAAGGAAAATAAACATAATTCAATGGTGTGAATTCGTGTTTGTGACAAAAAAAAAATAAAAGATTGTCAAAATCGGATGGTAAGTCGGATCGTCTGTAGACAACAACCAATCTGATTGGACCGACGGTCGGGCCGACAAGTTGGATCGTCTGTAGCGCTTTTAACATTCTCAGTCGACGATAAATTAGTTGGTCCTCAATTTGCTCTTCAGCGCAATAATGCTACCGTATGTAAGAAATCTCATTGCCACGAAATTATACAAAAATATTAAACACAATTATAAGTGTATGAAATTTATTTTTTTAAGCACAAACAGTAATTAGAACTTAAATCACAGAATATTTATCTTAGGTTTTTCTTTTTAGAATGGACTTTCTAGATCAACTAATCGAGAGCGTTCGATTACGCCATTGTATCTACGACAAAAGTCACGTAGATTTTAAAAATATCGTGGCTAAACAAAAGGCTTGGGAAGAAGTTGCTGCCATTTGTGGAAGATCAAGTAAGAAACAATTTGTAGATAGATTTGTTAGAAAATTATTTAGATACTATACAAGATTATTTATTTTATTCTACAGGTGAAGACTGCAGAAAAAAATGGACGATGCTCAGAGAAAGACTGAGCAAAGAGGAGCGGAAACAGGACGGACGATCAGGAGACGGAAACAGTAATGAACCAGAATGGGCATACTATCAAAGTATGACATTTTTAAAAAAATTTGTTCAGCCAAGAAAGTAAGATTTGTTTAATTACAGTTTATTTTCATGATTTAATTTTTAATTTTCTTTTGTTATAGAACGAGAAAAAATAACTTTGATGCTTCTTCTGAAACAACAAATGATGATTTCTTCTCTGAATCGGACAGCACCGATATTGAAGTCTGCCAGCCTTCCAAAAAGAGGAAGCTCAATAAATTTGATGAAGCTTGTGAAGCTGTTAAATCGGCTGCTGAGCAGGTGAATGCCGAAACCGAGGAAGGCACTAGTGAAAGTAGCGGGAAACGAGCCCTAATTAATTTTATGAAGACCGTTTGTGACCTCATGGAGCCGTTACCACAGGAGCAACAGGATTTAGCCATGTTAGCGATCATGCAATACGTAACAGACATGAGGAGAGACTGGCTATTTTCAAGTAACTCGGTGGTAAGCTTAGAACAAGCTAGTTTAAAGTAGTTATAAGTAGTTTTAAACGCTAAAACCACTGAAAAACGAAAACAATAACTGCATTTAATTTTTTTGATAAAATTCTAAAATTATAGCTGTATTATACTTTTGGGGTTATATCAAATAAACTAAATGTGGTTTTTCTTTTCGTTTTTCAGTGGGTTTAGCACTTTAGGTAAGCATTAAGATAGTTTTAGTTTAGTTTTTAGTTTTAGTTAATTTGACGATCTGTGATTTAACAGTGATAGGGTAGGATAAGATTTAATATAGACATATTAACAAATAATATAAAGCATACGTTTAATTTGACGATCTGTGATTTAACAGTGATAGGTTAGGATAAGGTTTAATTATAGGTGTAGTAACAAATAATATAAAGAATAAAGTTAATTTGTCGACCTGTGATCATACTGTGGTATTAGGATAAGATTCAATAAATATACAGAGCAGGTTAATATTAAATTAATTTGACGCTCTGGAATCAGTCATCATAAACATTACTAAAAATGAGTCTTAGATAAATTTAACGATTTGATGTGAAATTGTAACCTGATAATAAAATATGAAATTAAGTTAAAAAAAATATTTATAATATTTTTAAAATTTATTACACATTTATTTATTTTATTACACATTACTATTTTAACCTTTATACATTTATGAAATTAAAATATATTTTATTTACATTTTAATAAAATAATAATTTAAAAAATTAAATATTTATCGTCTTACATAATAAAATTAAAATATTTTTTTTTTTTTTTTTATATAATAATAAATAACAATTAAACACAAATTATTTTTTTTATTTGTCACCCTATCATCCAATCAAGACTGCCCTCGTTATTGACGAACGAACAGAGCTGATCACGCATTTGCAGTGCCTGTTTCCCTCCTAAAATATGCCGATTTTGTGATGGAATAATCGACCTAATTGAAGTTTGTACTTCGCTTCGCCAAGACCCATCATGCACATTGTGATCGGCATCTTCCCAGTCTACGTAGTTTAACGGCAAATAAAGTTGCGAACTTTCTTTACTCAATCTGAGAAAATTGTGCAGAGCTACACAACTCAGAATAACCTTTTCGGCGTTTTGTGGCAGCATGTTGAGAGTGGTTAGTAAAATTCTCCATCTGCTAACCAGAATTCCAAAAGAATTTTCTATAACGCGTCTCGCTCGAGATAATCGTTTGTTATAGATTTCCTTGGCTTTGGGTAGGCTGACTCCGGGATAAGGCTTCATTAATTGTTTGGTCAGCATAAATGCTGCATCCCCAACGAAAAAATGTGGTAATTTTAAATTCGTCCCCGGCAAATTTTTTTCTGGTGGTACATCCAACTCACCGGCGCAAATTTTTTTCCCAAAATCGCTTATGTTAAAAATACCTACAAAATAAAGCATACTTAATTGAAAACAAATTACACTTTAAATTAATGGTTTAAAAATTACCTCCGTCACTCTGTGAGCCATAAGCACCAACGTCGATGTGAGTAAATATATATCTTGCATCACAGGCAGCCATAAGAACAATACTAAAAAATTTTTTATAATTAAAGTATTGGCTGCCTGATCCAGGTGGGCAAGTTAAAGCGATATGCTTTCCGTCTATGGCCCCAATGCAATTTGGGAAATTCCACATCTCCCAAAAATCTTTTGCTATGTCGCAATAATCTTTTTGGGATGGTTCCGTGACGTATAACGGACCAATACTTGTCCATATCGCTTCGCATGTCTCTAATATTATGAGTCGGACAGTTTCTTTTCCGAGTTTCCAACTCCATGCTAAGCTTTGTATGGTCGCTCCTTGAGAAAGATATCTGAAATGATGAATTTAAAGGTGTAGGTATATTATGTTAAATTGAAATGACACTTTAATATTAACTTACAATAAGGTGAGTGCCAAGCGGCATTCCGTGTTTATTCTAATGTTATGCGATGTCTCCATTTCAGACTTTACTAAATTTAGCAGCAAACTAAAAGTATTTTTATTCATCCTCGTATGAATAAAAAATTGGCCAGGGTCCAGCTCCTTAATTTTTAGAAAGGTTACCTTATAATAACCATTCACATTTCTGGTGCGGTTTATTGGCCGAACACTACATGACCGCTTTGATCGGCGGCTTTCTTTTAACTCTTTTACAGTTTTCAATTCGTCAAGAAGTTTAGTTAACTTCAGAAGTTTTGCCAACTTTACTTCCTTGCTCATTTTTAATTTTTTTTTTGTAAAAATGCCTAATATATGTTTATTAAAGTTAAGCTTTAATATTTAATAATCTAATTATATGTCTACACTATCTAAAATTACTAAACTGTTAAATAAATTTACTAATTCATATATTATGTATGTACACAAATCTAACACTAAAATACCGCAAATATTATAAATTAAACTCGTAAAAAATTAAATTAATCTACCAAACTATCTGATCCTATCTTTAAATAATTAATCCTAAGTAATTCTAGTATTTTAATTTATAAATTAACTTATTAACTATTTATCCAAAAACCCAAACATAACCTATAAAAAATTGAATATAAAAATTAAACTTTAACTAAAAATAACTGAATTTGAAAAAACTATATACATATATTTTTACTAAGTATCCTATATATCGTTATTAATAAAATCTAAACTTTTAATTAATCTAATTAATTTTTCACAAAAATAAACAAAAAATCACAAAAATAAAATCGCTGTAAACTTAAGAACTTAAGTAAACTATGGTCGAACTGTCAAAATGAAATAAAAAAAATTAGGGTTCGTTGAGTTTCTTATTTTTTTTATTTTTTTTATTCCAAGTATGGTTGGCCCTTTAGGCTAATTTGTTTACATTTTGAGGTTAGAATTTGTCTATTTTGAATTATGTTTTTCCTCAAATTTATTCACAATAATTAATGTAATTTTAATTCAGATAACACACTAGCACTAAAACTTTTGATAACATTTAAGATAATTTTAATGTCATTAGCTTACCTCGAAGAAATTTAAATTTAAAATCGAGTTTTTTTATTGTTTTGTTTTAACATGAAAAATGACATTTCTCTCTAAATGCCTAGTTCGTACCTTAAATGGGTATAACGTTACATATCCAGTGGTGTTGTTAATATATTTTATATTTTTTAATTTCACATGTTATTTTAGAATTTAACTATAAAATAATGAGAATTTTTAATATTTTTCAATATAAATTACATTATTTAATGGAATCAAATTTCACATATCTTTATTTATAATTTTTTTTGTTTTTAAAACTATTACTCAGCCGACCCTTCTCTGAATTTTTAATTTATTTTAACTACTTCACTGTTGGCTGCGCACAAAGATGAAAAAATGAGTTTCGCTGATATATTATTTTCACTATATATGATTATTGATTAGTCAACGGTCGAATAACAAAATTCCAGATGTTGATTTTCTTTTTTTTTTTTTTTTTCTCCTCTTTATTTTATTATAACCCGACGTATTAGTAATTTTATGGTATGGAATGAGTATGTGAATAAAACAATGCGGGGTCGGTAATTGGTGAGAAACGGATTTCTCTCTGTTCGTTGAGGATATTTTGGTTAAGAAATATAGCTTTTCGGATTTCGTAAGATTCTAAGTTGTCTAAACGTCTGCTTTTTGGTTGTACATGCAATATTTCTAAATTGTTTAAACTGGATGTGTGATTTTCTAACGTTAAATGATTATAAAGGGATGATTCATGGCTACCAGATAAATGTTCTTTAACTCTAACTTCAAAATTGCGCCCAGTCTGTCCGATATAAGAGGAACTACAATCATTGCAATTGATCTTATAAACGCCAGACTTGGAAAGGCGATCAATTCTTGGTTTGTTGTTAAAAATCATTTTCTTAATTGTATTATTGTTATAAAAAGCAAAGCAAATATCTGTATATTGTGTCACGATGTTACTAATCCGTTGACTAGTTTTTCGGTTCCCCGAAAATTGGTCGAAACACAATTTTTCTAAAAACAACTCACCGTAAAACAATTCGTAAAAAAACAATTCAACAAAAAACAATTCGACAAAAAACAATTTTACGAAAACACAATTCTACGCAATAACAATTCATCGAAAAACAATTCATCTAAAAACAGTTATTCCTAAAATATTTTATATTGCCTACATTAAGGAAATTAAATTTATGTTGATCAATTTTAGATTCAATTTTTGTTACGCAAGTATTACTATGCCGAGCCCAGAAAAAATATTGACGGTTATAATATTATATACATGCACATTCAAATCAAATGAAATTCGTCTACGGCATAACTAAATTGACAGGATTATTTCAAATGCAAACAAAAATGCTATTTCAGTATTGTTAATAATTAATTACTCAAAGAATTATTATTTAAGCCACAATTGTTATTAACAATTTTTTTTTGTTTATAAACAATTATATTGTTTATATATTTATTATAAATAATTTATTTCATTTTCGTAATTTTATTCAATCATAGTTAAGGAAAAAATCTTAAAAACTCAATCAAAACCAAATCCCATAGTAAAAAATTCTTTTTATTATGAATTTTTAGATGAATTGTGTTTTAGATCAATTGTTTTTCGACGAATTTTCGCGTCACAGTACGATTTTATATGAAGATTTAACAATTCATCTAAAACACAATTGATCTAAAAGTTTATATGGGAAATCGGATTAATGTGATTCACACAGTGAAATAGGTTTTATTTTTTGATTTATTATTAACAAATTAATTTGTTTATAACAATATAAACATTTCTTAGCCAAAATCAAATACAATTTTCATTATATTTATAATAATAAATTGTTATTTTACAGCAAAATCATTTTCAAGTGATTTAATTGTATTTATTAATAAAAAATACAATTGTTTATTGAACAATAATTTGTTAATAGCAAATTATTTTATTTATAAACAATTTAAGAGTATTTTCGGCCAACATTTTCAAATACAAACAAAAATACTATTTCAGTACTGTTAATAATTAATTACTCAAAGAATTATTATTTAAGCCACAATTGTTATTAACAATTTTTTTTTTGTTTATAAACAATTATATTGTTTATATATTTATTATAAATAATTTATTTAATTTTCGTAATTTTATTCAATCATAGTTAAGGAAAAAATCTTAAAAACTCAATCAAAACCAAATCCCATAGTAAAAAATTCTTTTTATTAGGAATTTTTAGATGAATTGTGTTTTAGATCAATTGTTTTTCGACGAATTTTCGCGTCACAGTACGATTTTATATGAAGATTTAACAATTCATCTAAAACACAATTGATCTAAACGTTTATATGGGAAATCGGATTAATGTAGTCACACAGTGAAATAGGTTTTATTTTTTGATTTATTATTAACAAATTAATTTGTTTATAACAATATAAACATTTCTTAGCCAAAATCAAATACAATTTTCATTATATTTATAATAATAAATTCTTAATTTACAGCATAATCATTTTCAAGTGATTTAATTGTATTTATTAATAAAAAAATACAATTGTTTATTGAACAATAATTTGTTAATAGCAAATTATTTTATTTATAAACAATTTAAAAGTATTTTCGGCCAACATTTTCAAATACAAACAAAAATGCTATTTCAGTACTGTTAATAATTAATTACTCAAAGCATTATTATTTAAGCCACAATTGTTATTAACATTTTTTTTTGTGTGTAAATAAATAATTTTTTATTAGCAAATTTTAATTGTTTATGATCTCATAAGAATTTTTTATTAAATTATTTCTACATAGTTAATTAGGAAAAAATCTAAGGAACAATCTTAAAAACTCAATCAAACTCAAATCCCATAATAAAAAAAAATACTTTTTATTATGAATTTGGTATTTAAAGAATCTACCAATCCATCGATAATCTTTTTATTATTTATATTTTATATTTGGATGCATAAGCAAAACAAAAATTAATTATCATGTGCATTATTGTTACACACATATTTGTGTACACACCCCTGTTGAACCCTTGAAAAAATTTACAGATCATCGTTTGGTCCTACTTCATTGCGAGGCACCACTGGCTAAGCTTATTAGTGCGTTTAGAAATAATTAGGACAGCTTAAGAACAAATCGATGGCCGATTTTAATTTTTTACACTAAATGTCATCATATAACACCCTGTTAGCATCAAGCGATTTTCTTGAAAAAATTTACAGATCATCGTTTGGTCCCACTTCATTGCGAGGCACCATTGGCTAAGCTTATTAGTGCTTTTAGAAATAATTAGGACAGCTTAGAAACAAATCGATGGCCGATTTTAATTTTTTACACTAAATGTCATCATAGAACACCCTGTTAGCATCAAGCGATTTTCTTGAAAAAATTTACAGATCATCGTTTGGTCCCACTTCTTTGCAAGGCACCATTTGCAATGCTTATTAATGCTTTTAAATGAAAATTAAAGCATTTCCAACCAATTTTATGTTTACTTCGTGCATGTAATTTCTTTACTTTAGGTGCTTAATTTTCTTCGTTAATATTTTTGATTTATTATCATGGAATTTCTGAAATCAGAAAAAAATAAAGATTTACTCCTGTTCGAAGGGTATTTGTATTACAAAAATAGGTCCTACAAGACCAAAACATATTGGCGTTGCATCGACCATGTAAAACGATGCTGCAACGGCCGCGTCCATACGGCGGGAGGATGCGGCGCAAAATGAGGCAGTTCGTTCCCTCAACTCCCTTAAGGAACTTGCCTCAGAATCTTCCCTTCCTACCCGAGAAATTATTTCCCTTAATTCCGTAACAATCCCCTTTGCAGTTGCTCCTTGCATGCCTTCAACAAGTTCGATGAGTAGAACAATTCAAAATGTTCGTGACTATAAAATTCCTCTGCCATTATCAAGGCAAGATATGGTTATTCCTGATGTGTTTAGATCGTCTAAGCGCGGTGAGCAGTTTTTATTTTTTGATTCTGGCCCTATTCAAAATCGAATTTTGATATTTACAACGAATCGAAATTTGGATTGTTTACAAAATGCATCTGAATGGTACGTTGATGGAACATACAAGGTTGTTCCATTAATATTTCATCAGTTGTTTACTATTCATGCAATATTAGAAACGAAATCGATTCCTCTAGTATTTGCTCTTCTCCCAAATAAGTTGGAATCCACTTATACTAGTGTTTTTGGTGAACTTAAAAAATTAAGACCTTGCTTAAATCCTACCTCTATTATGAGTGATTTCGAGCAAGCTATTGCGAATTCTGCAAGAAATGTATTCCCTACAATAATACAACGATTTTGTTTATTTCATTTCGGACAAAATATTTACCGATAAATTTTGTCCGAAGGTTTTAAAACAAATTATGCCACAAATCCTGAGTTTTCTCTTCAAATGAAAATGCTTATGGCTCTAGCATTTGTTCCAGTAAATGATGTTATTGATGTATTTGATGCGTTAAAAGCCTCTGGCGAAATACCGTCTAGTGCTGATAATGTTGTAGCATACTTTGAAGATTTCTACGTTGGAACGCTCGATGATCGTATCAAAGAGGCTCCGCACAGACGAAATCCTCGGTATGCTATTCACGCATGGAATCATTTTGATTCCACACAAAACAATGCGCCACGAACAAATAATAATGTTGAAGGTTGGCATAATGCATTTATGAGACTTGTAGGCTGTCAGCATCCAAATATATGGAAGTTTTTAACCAAACTTCAATTGGAGCAATCGACGAATGAAATTACAGTTGAGCAAATAAACGCTGGCAGTGTAATGCCACCGCCAAAAAAAAAATATCGTGATTTAAACGCGCGACTAATATCTGTCGTTGCACGATATTCGTCAACGGCAGACAAAGTTGCCTATTTGCGCAATGTGGCGGTGAACATTTCACTGTAAACCTTGGATCATTTTCAGTCACTTCTAAAAATCTATTGTAAATTAAGTAATGATTAATTTATCTAATGTAAGTTAGGTAAATTTTGAACTATTTTACAATAAAAGTTTAGAATGAATGAAAGTGATTAAGGCAGCGTTTATTTGTTCTTTGTGTTTCATTTTAGATTGTTCCCTTATATTTGGATGTTGATGCTCAGCAAGTCAATAAATCTTTATGCCATTATTCAGCATTATTTTGTATCACGTGTTGTTTTGTGTTATTGCGTGGAATATATTGTAGGTAATATATTTTGGGAAGATTAGATAAAATTTTTTATCGAAATTCTCAAATTATATGCCTACAATATATTGACTTATCAGACCTATTCGGTATTTTTACGGAAATCTCACACAAAACTTACAAAAAAAAATTGTTATAATTCTTTGAGTAACAATACTGAAATAGTATTTTTGTTTGTATTTGAAAATGTTGGCCGAAAATACTCTTAAATTGTTTATAAATAAAATAATTTGCTATTAACAAATTATTGTTCAATAAACAATTGTATTTTTTTATTAATAAATACAATTAAATCACTTGAAAATGATTTTGCTGTAAAATAACAATTTATTATTATAAATATAATGAAAATTGTATTTGATTTTGGCTAAGAAATGTTTATATTGTTTATAAACAAATTTAATTTGTTAATAATAAATCAAAAAATAAAACCTATTTCACTGTGTGAATCACATTAATCCGATTTCCCATATAAACTTTTAGATCAATTGTGTTTTAGATGAATTGTTAAATCTTCATATAAAATCGTACTGTGACGCGAAAATTCGTCGAAAAACAATTGATCTAAAACACAATTCATCTAAAAATTCATAATAAAAAGAATTTTTTACTATGGGATTTGGTTTTGATTGAGTTTTTTAAGATTTTTTCCTTAACTATGATTGAATAAAATTACGAAAATTAAATAAATTATTTATAATAAATATATAAACAATATAATTGTTTATAAACAAAAAAAAAAATTGTTAATAACAATTGTGGCTTAAATAATAATTCTTTGAGTAATTAATTATTAACAGTACTGAAATAGTATTTTTGTTTGTATTTGAAAATGTTGGCCGAAAATACTCTTAAATTGTTTATAAATAAAATAATTTGCTATTAACAAATTATTGTTCAATAAACAATTGTATTTTTTTATTAATAAATACAATTAAATCACTTGAAAATGATTTTGCTGTAAATTAAGAATTTATTATTATAAATATAATAAAAATTGGATTTGGTTTTGGTTAAGTCATCTTTATATTGTTATAAACAAATTAATTTGTTAATAAAAAATTTAAAAAATGTATGTTATTTCTAATAATTTTCTCGTGCTGCATAGTAAAGTTGCCTGAATAATTGATTTGTTTTGTTGATCAATATGCATTCAATTTCCTTTAGTCTTCATAGTATAAAATAACTGTTTTTTAGATGAATTGTTTTTTAGATGAATTGTTATTACGGAGAATTGTTTTTTTCGTAAAATTGTGTTACTATGAATTGTTGTTATATGAATTGTTTTAGATGAATTGTTGTTATATGAATTGTGGTTTAGTAGAATTGTGTTTCGTTGAATTTTCGGGGTACCAGTTTTTCCTATATACTCTAATAGGCGCCAATTTTTCGGCATTGGGCTATCAGGTGGATAAATGTTAGCTAAAGCTTTATGTTTCAGTTTTCTGTTTAATAGCTTTAATATAGTCTTAGCTGCATAACCGTTATTCGCTGCTACTTCTAAAGTTATATTAAGCTCTTTGTTATAATTGGATTTGGTCAAAGGAATGTTTATTATTCTATCTAAGAATGAGTGGAAAGCTGACATTTTAATATTATGGGGATGGTTTGACGAGTTAGGTATAATGGCGTCTGTATACGTGGGTTTTCTATAAATTTTGAACTCTAATGAAGAATTAATTCTGGTTATTGTTATATCTAGAAAGTTAATAGATTTGTTTTCTTCTTTTTCTACCGTAAAATTAATGGTGGGATATTGAGAATTTAACCAAGTGAGAAAAGAGGTTAATAGCCTATCAGTTCCATTCCATAGACATAGTATGTAGATGACATTGGTTTTCGTTACCCCCACCAAAAACTACCCGTAATTTTCTCTGTAACTTCTGATCGGGCAGGCCAAGTATATATTTCGTATGGCCTAGCCTTTCATATTGAGCTTATAGTGCCTGAAACTCTGCGTTACGTTAAACTTGCGTTCCATTGAATGTAGCCTTCTGAGTGCCTGATGATATCAATAACCTAATAGCACAGCTGGTGTTCGAAATGGCAGTCTCACTATGAACTTCATGTCGTTTTCCACGAAAAGATGGGGCCTTGAATAATTCTTCACATCTGTTATCATCAGTAGTTTCTCTTGGTTTCTTTAGGACTTCCTCTATTTCCCAAAACATACGCAGATTTCTATCAATAGCGATCAAAATATTAAATGATCTTAAACTAGATGTTCCTGCCCAATGTGGTGTTCCTGTGAGAATCTAACCAAAATCGGTTTGTACTGCCACTAGTTTGTTTTACAAATCAATTTTGCGACTCTTGCGACATGGCTATTGTCGACGAACCACAACCTCCTAAATCAGCCAAATTTAACTTCTTAAACTCCGAATGAACTTCTGTTCCCAATTTCCATCTTTGCAAGTGTGTAGTAATTTGCGGAACTATTGGGTTTTCCAATAGGAAATGATATGATTTTTAAGTGACGTTTCGGCCATGACAATTTTGCGACTCTTGCGACATGGCTATTGTCGACGAACCACAACCTCCTAAATCAGCCAAATTTAACTTCTTAAACTCCGAATGAACTTCTGTTCCCAATTTCCATCTTTGCAAGTGTGTAGTAATTTGCGGAACTATTGGGTTTTCCAATAGGAATGATATGATTTTTAAGTGACGTTTCGGCCATTTGTAATATGTTATGATCTGTCATTTTTTATTTCATTGTATTCAGTAATGCTTACAATTTCATCATGGTGAGATATACACAAGCACAATGTTTACAAATTATTCAGTTTTATTATCAAAATAATCGTTTTCCAATTGCAACTTTTCGTTCGGTTTTGCCATTTTATAGTCGTAATAATCGTCCAAGTGTGCTCGCTATTCGTCGAATTGTTGAAAATTTTGAGCGTACATTTTCTTTACATAATATTCAAGTGCCAATAAGACAAAGAAACGCTCGAAGTAATGCAAATATTGCTGCCGTTCAGGCAAGTGTGGCTGAAGACTTTAATTTGTCGATTCCAAGACGTTCTCAAGAATTGGGACTGTCTCAAACCACAATCTGGCGGATTTTGAGAAAGGAGTTGGGTTTGCATCCGTATAAAATTGTTCTCAGTCCAGAACTGAAGCCATTGGACCACCGTAAACGTCGTTAATTTGCTGATTTTGCCTTGGAACAACTTGAAAACGATAACGACTTTTTAAAGAAAATCATCTTCTCCGATGAGGCTCACTTTCATCTGAGTGGTGCGGTAAATAAACAAAACTGTCGATTCTTGTGCGAAGAAAATCCACAAATTATTCATGAAAAAACCATTACATTCACCTAAATTGACAGTTTAGTGTGGTTTTTGGTCTGGTGGAATCATCGGTCCGTATTTTTTTCGAAATGAAGCTGGTAATACCGTTACTGTCAATGGAGATCGGTATAGATCGATGATAACGAACTTTTTATGGCCGAAATTGGAAGAAGTTGATCTTGACAACATTTGGTTCCAACAAGACGGGGCTACGTGCCACACAGCACGTGCAACAATTGAATTATTGCGAGAAAAGTTTGGAGATTCGATTATTTCAAGAAATTGTCATATTGAATGGCCTCCAAGAAGTTGTGATTTAACACCATTTTTTATTGTGGGGTTATTTGAAGTCATTGGTCTTTAGCAATAAACCAAAACTCTCTTTACGCTTTACAAGTCAATATTGAACGTGCTATTCATGACATACGACTTGATTTAGTGGAAAAAAGTGCTCGAAAATTGGGTTCATCGAATTCGTTCCTGCAGAAGAAGTCGTGAAGGCCATTTGAATGACGTTTCAATTTCCTTAACAATTAGAGTGTTTTTTTTAAAGAAATCATATCACTCTTATTGAAAAACCCTATATGTAAGCATCCGTCATGAACAGTTTGTTGCTTTCTTTAGAAGAGATGCTAATCTCAGTTATCCCCTTTGGCTACCCCACCCTTTCTCGCCCAAACCCTTCAATCAGCACTCGCATACGAGTTATCCTGCGTCCCTTGATTAGCACAACAGCAGTTGGTAAAATTGCAGCTATCACCTCACAATTCGTTTTATAATTTTGTGATGTGCTTGCCACCGTTGTACTTGAAGCTTCTTGACTATTTTGGTTATCTGGAGTGATTGTAAGCTCTTTATCGGAATGAATTTATGTGCTATGTTTTCGCTGGCAAATTTGACATCGAGTTTTTTAATCTGTAACTCGATAAGTACCACTTAAACAATCAAAGCATCTACCTGATTTATTGCGATACTCTAACCTTTCATTAGTATTCATTTCCTTTAGCCGAGCACACATATACATCTTATGATCTTCCTGACACAATGGGCAACCAAGCTGGTTTGGCATTGGATTCTTGTTGGTTGCGAATGCCATTTTAGTTGTATTTTTGTGCCAGGCCTTCCTCGTATGTTAGCCAAGTGATTCCAGCGTGTGTTTCGCCAAAAACTTTAACAACTCATCAAATGTGGGGAACTCAGTTTCGGTTGTACTTCGGTTGCCCATTGGTTTCTCGTTTTCTCAGTTTATTTATTTAAAATAATGTAACGAAGCCATGGATCCTGCTTTTCTGCCTCTGGCCCAATTGCCTTAAGTCCTCTAATTACTTCATCTGAAGTATCCATAGCTTATGAATATTTGACATGGTTGCGTGATTAATACTCGTCTGTTCCATTAAGGTTTTAATAAAGGCTGAAACTGTATGTCGCTTTCGATCATATCTTTTACATAATCGTTTGAAAGCTTCATAATAATTAGCCTCGGTAACACTAAAATTCCTTATTAATGATTCCGCTTCACCCTTAAGCAAGCTCTTAACGTACTGGAATTTCTCAGCAGCTGTAGGTATTCCTTCTCATGTATATAGTGATTGAATATAAATCAAAGATTGATTGCCACTGCATGTAGTCATCAGGGTACATCCGAATGCCAATCTTTGGTAGTCGTATACTACCGAATTGCTGTTGTGAAGCATTTAGAGTATTATTATGAGTCGGGTTATCCGTGCTCTCTTTTAGAGATATATCATAGTTTACGTAATCTCACATTTAAGAAGAATACAGCGGTATAATAATGGGATCGGTACTAATGCCCGTATTAGAAGATCCCGAATGAACAAAATCCCGTAGATCACAAAAAAACCGTATTACAAAATCCCGTATTTCATAATCCCGTATTTCAAAATCCCGTAGTATGAATTTTTTACGGGATTACGGGATTATTCAAATTAAAAAACAATTTTTGGTTTTAAGTAATTTTTTGTAATTTTTTTTAATAAATAGTTTTAAAAATATTTAATATTATTTAATTTAAAACTAAATTATTCGTGATCTATTTATATTAATAAAAATGAAAATCTGTATGTATGTAGGTATGTATTTTATACGTTTCCACACGGATCATCTAATCAAATTGAGTTTTTGCATAAGGGTTGTATACCAAAATGAGCAGGTTTTCGAAGTATTTTCGAAGAGGTCCGGCCCCTGGGTGCCCCCAAACAAAATGTTTGTAAAATTTCGAGGGTGTTACATTTTTTCACATTTCATTCATTTTGACATTTTTTACTTATGAGCAGATTTTCGTGGTATTTTTGAAAGATTGGGCCCCTGGATCTAGATGCCCTCGAACACTCCAATTAAGTTCAAACGACTACATCCTGTTTGAATTGCACTTGCTATCACAATCAATAAGGTACAAGGACAATCTCTGAAGACAGCTGGAATAAGTTTAGAGTCTGAATGCTTCTCTCATAGTTAATTATATGCGGTTTGCTCCCAAGTTGGCAATTCTAAAAAACTATTTATCTATGTCAAAGATGGTAAAACAAGAAACATTGTCCAGAAGCTATTTCTTGAATTAGGTACCATTATTTAATCTTATTTTTTTAAATATATTTTCTTACTAAAATGTTGTCATCGTTTATTTACATCAACGAGTTCGATTTCTTTATACTTTGAAACTACAATTATTTAATTTTATTTGCTTTAATAGGTAAAGATGAAAAATTTGAAGTTTATTACTTTGCTAAAATAAAACAAAACATATTTATTTTATCCCGGACAAAGCCGAGTACTCCAGCTAGTTATTTTATAAAGATCGATTTTATTTTTTATTGGAGTAAACTTTCTGTTTGTTTCTGTTCCAAGTTCCTGTCCCTTGTAATTTTTTGCTTATTATGACCCATACACAAATACACACACAAACACACACATACACATTCATGACCACATATCTCGTATTCTGTCATGATACATCGGCTTAGGTTAGGTTCAAAATCGCGCGATTTTTAACCTAACTTAAGCCGATGTATCATGATAGAATACGGGATTTTGGCATACGGGATTTTGCAATACGGGATTTTGTAATACGAGATTTTGGAATACGGGATTTGGTAGTATGGTATTATGTATACGGGATTTTGTAAACGGTATTTTGCCATACGGGCAACTGTACCCAACCCTATAATAATTTTCCTCGAATTCATCATTTGGTTGTACTTGTGAATATAAGAATAGGAAGATTTTCCGCACGGGATAGTCTGACCTGAAGTACTTCGTCATTGGCATCGAAATTAGTGGTAATAAAGGCAATAATTCTCTTCACAGAGCCTTTAATGGTCTCACGAAATTTCGGTTGTTTAATTGATAGTTTTACGTAGTGGTTTATCACAATTCACAGTCAAATTTCAATTAATTATTAAGTCATTTCTGAGCTAGTTAATACCCTTCATCATTACGTGGTAATTTAGTTTTAAGGCGCTCTTTCCATTTTCGGTAGTCTTGTTTCTGCGCAACAGCCACTTCGGCACCGTGAACTTATAATCTATGATAAAATTGTATCAAATATTTCGTTGTGAAAAAATTCTCGTGTGGAGCCTCCCCAGGTGGTGGACAAGGGTTAACCCTAATTGATACAATCCGCAGATCAAAACTATCTAGGCTTCTTTCCCTGAATATAATAACCAATATGTAGTACCCTACATATATTTATGTTGATTCCGCGTTAAATCAATATTCGTTTAGGTGACAAATTTTAGAGTAATGCTAAACACTATTCCAGATTTTTAGTAGTCTAAACGCAGTTCCAGAAATGGTATTATCAGTCCGAAGTACTTATTCTAGTAGATTCCATCCCTAAATTATATCTTAGAAAAAATTAAATTTTTATAAAAATTAGGAGTCTAATATCCTCTAGTGGGGTTCACGTCTTGGTAAACGGAACCTGTGATAATAACTTATGTGCTTGCTGGGACAGGCTAAATGTTAGCAAAAGGCCGAATAAAGGCGTAAAGCGACCAGAGTCAATCACCTCCCTGGCTGGGTGGCCCATTTAACAAAATTCAGTCTTGAACGGTGGCCTTTGGACACCAGGCACCCTCTAGATATAAAAGCCTTATCTCTGTACACTGATCCTCTGTACAGGTAAATTTTGTTTTATTACAGTTTGTCTTAGCCAGATTCAGAAACTGCGGATATCCATATAGCTTGTGACCCGCATTTTGAATGCAACCCAAACAAGCGATCACTATGAAGTATCTTCACAACTCTTCTGTCGTAACTGCCTTGTTTGCTTGCAGATATGACTTTCCGTTTGACACCTTGAAAGGAGTCCATGTCAACGATGATAAAATTAAAAAAGTCCTTCAGCTTAGGAACATCTTTTTGCGCTGTTTAAACCCGCCATATTTGTTGCGTTTAGGAATCCAACATCTGAAGAGATATATTATAAGGGAGGTTTTCATAAACTTCAGTTTTGCATGGTACTTAAAAGTATGTCCGTTGAAATGAAGTTTTACCGTATTAGAGAATCAATGATGTGTGAATTGAGTAAATGATAACTACATATAATCATTATAATATTAAAATGTTTAATTCAGCACTGTTTTGTCATTCTTTTCGTCCTTTCATGTTCGCTTATTTTAAACCGCATTTTTCACCTTACGGTTCTTTTTGTGTAGGTGGCTCTGATATTACACAATGCAATATAGCAAATTATATACGAATATGAATTTTTATTTATTGGAAGGAGGATATCGGGCGTTACCTTACACAACAAATAAAATGTATATATTCATGTACGGTACATGGAGTTGGATTAAGTTGGAAAAAAATCTGTTCTTGTTTTAACTGTAATAAAAATTATTGAAAAAAAGGTGAAAAGATGCAGCCAATATTTTGCTATACACCAAATTATTTTTTTATAAAAGCAGAAAAATAGAACCAATTGTTTTTTATGTTTAAATATTTTATGAATACTGATGACATGACTACACTACATTGTATGAAGTATATGTACCCCCAGCTAGCAAACAATCATCAAAAACAGTATACCGTGTATCGGTATATTTTAATTTCATTATGCAAAAAATAATTGGTAACGTTATATCATGTCATATAAAAGCATAAAATTGTAGATTTGTAAAATAAATATGTTGTAATTATAATTGAAGAAAATAAATTCTTTAATGTAACGTAATCTTAAATGAAAATTGTTAAGTTACGTTTGTTTTCTACGTAGAAAAAAAAACCTATTCCACTGATTGGAATTAGACATTTTGAAGTTTAAACCATTCGAATGTAATTAAAGTAGCAGCAATCTATAGTAAAGAAATCGTCTGATATTAGCAGAAAAAATGTTCAATGTCGATATACATATTTTGCGGTAGCATTTGTTAGCATAAACAAAACCTGATAAGATCAATCATACCTCTCATATAAAATTGTAACCGGACAGCGAATTCGTCTTAAATTGACAGTGGAAGGCATTCGTATCCAACTTCAGGTCACATTGTAAGTGGGCTCATTGTCAAATTAATTAAAAATCGTTTCTCGCGCTCACAGCATTTACGTCAAACCAAATAAAACCTCATCCATCTGGGCACCTTTCTTCAGAGTGCAATACTCTTTTAGGAACCCATAAATGAATTTAGGCCTTAAAATAGCTCACTTATACCAATATTTGAGAGAGTTCTTTGAATTTACTGAGCTGTGATACGTGTTTTTTAAATTTTGATCACTCTTTAGCTCGAATAGTGGCATTATTTTTTAAAATTTTTTACGTGAACGAAACAATTTTCGTAATTAGATTTTATGTCGCTGATTTATTACAAGTGGAACTTTTTAGTGTCGAACTATATACGTTTCCATTGTCAAACCATCGATATTTTTTCATTAGGTTTTAATGTTTTTATACTGAAGCGAGTAGGTTTTAATGTTTTTATACTGAATTGGAGTTTTGTTAACCATTTTCATATCAGGGTGATTTGAATAAAATGGAACTGATTTTTTTTAACTTCCTTTTCAAAATTAAATTGGGGTGGAAATGTTTTTCGCATATTAAGTAATAATCTTTTGGGTGTACTCAAACCACTTAATGCATATTTTTGAAATAAAATAACTTCCAAGAAGGAATTAAATATTTCCCAACTTTGTGGGGATTTTCATTATATAAATCCCCGAAAAAAACAAAATGAAATAAATCCTAATTTTGTAATCTGGAAAAGGAATATTTAATTTTAAACTTAGAATGGAAATCTTCTTGTGTCAAAATATTTTAAAACTGAATATTCCTTTCCAGAATCAAAATCGCAATCCTCTGCAATACTTTTATCGATTATATTCTTGACCCAACAAATTAAGCTAACCAAAAATATCTTGAAACATTTGTCGTATATATTAAGCGGCTTTGGAAAGTTCTCTATTTTAATATGTAAATATTTATTATACACACATTTTTGGAAAATGCTAAAATTTCTATGAATGTTGTTGGAATTTCAATATGAATTGTGTAAGCGGGGGTTTGAGCAGTAGCTCCCATTCTCTATGGTAAAAAAACGAATTAAAATATCTTTTCAAAAAAATAACTTTTCTTCGTTAATTCACTGCACCAATAAAAATCAAAAATACCAATTTTTTAAATTTCAATTTTAAACAGAAATGAAATAACCCCCAACAATATATTTTAGGTACTTCTTTCATTTGGAATTTAAGTTCATAATGAAATATTTTCCATCAAAAAGTGAAATAACTTTCAATTTTTATTTGTATTAGCTATTTGAGGTATACAAGAATGGTTGGGAATTATTTTTGGAAGTTAATTCATAGAGCCTTTCGAGTTATTCGGTGCTCTAACTTTAAGTGACCAATCCTCCGTCTACATTAAACTAAATACATAATTTTCTTCAAATATTACAGTTTATAAATATTTCTAACCTAGCGCAATTTATTTTTATTTTGCTTCTATATCCGTCATTTTCAATCAAAAAATAAAAATTAAATTAAATTGAATAAGTTTCGAGTTGAAAATAAAAAAGGGGTTATATTTAAATAAATATTTGTTTTAATTAATCGTAAAATATGCAAATATAATAATTTTATTAACCTACCTACAGCCAAAGTAATTATTAATTTGTATTTATAATTAAATTTAATTTTATATTGCGTAGAATAGCACAGACACTTTAAGTGTAAAAATAAGTTTGTTCGATCAATAAATTTTCTACAAAGAAAAAATTATTGCCGCTAGCTTGAATTTAAATTTAATATTTTCAATTTTAATCCAATTTATTCTACCAGGCTGACTGGAAAATTAATAGTTTTTCTTTCTAAGATAAAATAATCGAATTTAAGAAAGGGGGGTTACGATATTAATTATCAAGAAGAAAGATGCTTACATTTTTGCATTTCTGGTTCGTTTTGTTTCAGAAGTAAACAAATTTAATTTTCGATATACATAGGGTTTTTTAACATGAACAAACATTTTAAATAATTTAAAAACCAAAGTATTTTTTTTTTTTGAATGATTATACATTTCTTTGAATCGTAAGTAACGTAGTAAATATCTCAGCCGTATCATTTTTGTATGTCTGCTCAAGGTCTATTAGTAAATCTTTTGTTGCATGAAAACCAGATAATTACTCTTCGAGTTAATACTTATTTTCAAATAGACATTCGCAGCGGAGATGTATAATTATTCCTCCCCTCTAGCTTTGCTTGGGTTGAAACAACTAAATATTGAAGGGCAAGTTAATCGCTAATGATGCTTATGACTACCTATTCGGTAGCTTTTTGAATATTCAAATTTTATTTTATTGAATTATTAAACGAAGTCTTACAATCACAATCAATTTAAATTAAATCTATCAGATCCCTTCGAAATAATGATTCTTGAATGTCGAGTGAAAACGGCCCCCAACGCGTTTTCAGAAATTTTCCAGTCATGTGGCTTGTTATTAGCGAAATATTGTAACGTTTAAAAACAAAGTTTATCTCTGAGTACAGATTTTTAATAAACATTTTCAGAAATCCTAGTTTTACATGGGTACATAATGACTAGTAAATGGCAGTCGGCTAAATTATTTTCCCAGAAAATATTGCGCACTGGCCCAACTGATAAAATGTATCCGAGATGGCCCCATCTTCTTATACGTGTTTTCTTTAAAATGACTGTCTCTCCGCGAAATACTGGAACATGATGGAAAATACAGTTCGGTTTTGAAATTGACAGTTGCGTATTATGTACATATACCGGAAGATTATGAAAATAAATACACCCAAGAAGCTAGTAAGCTAGTAGATATAACACCTAATAATCATTTTTTAATTGTAATTGTTTTAGTTTGTTACCATTACAATTCCGGTATAAATTTAATTGGAGCAATTCAAGCTCCGACGGCGATGATACACCTGAAGTATTCAATAATTTAGGACCTTGGTCCAGAATGCTGATTGCGGGAACGTTGTATCTTTTCAAAATATATGATTTAATCAGTTCTTCAAAAACGAAAAAAAACATATCGCAAAGTGTGTCTAGAAAATTCCTTAAAATCGTTTTATTGATTTACCGCTGTGAAAATTAGTGATTGCTAGTATTTTGAATTAAATTTGTGACAGCAAAAGTTTAAAAGTGAAAAATTTCGTTAGTTCATTTTAGGGTTCTCCTATTGCAAATTTGCTCGATTTTCATTTTTCCTAAAAAAAAAATGTCCGCAACGAAGAGAGCAGAGTTCGATTAACTCGCTCGGAAGCGTTAGCCTGAGGTGAATACTTAGCCGTGAATGTATGTTTAACTCCATATTTGGCACAAACCGTTTTAAATATTTGGGACTCAAATTGTCGTCCATTGTCTGTAACAATGAGCTCCGGTACTCCAAACATCAGAAAGATTCTACCCTCCAGAAATCTGCAGACCTCAATCGCAGTCGCTTGCCACACTGGCTTTGTTAACACAAATTTCGAAAAATGATCAAGTGCAATCAGAATTGAGGTATTGCCATTTTTCGTTCTCGGGTAAGGCCCTAAAACGTCCAAATAAACTCTCTGCCATGGACGAAAGGTCATCGGAAGAGAGCTAAATGGAGGACGAGAAGGATAATTTACCGCATTGTTAGATTTGCAAATAAACTTGGCCAAAAATAGTAACATCTGATAAGTTCACCGTTTTATTTATTCCCAAGTGCGCCGCTGTTGGAGAGCAATGAGCTAAGAAAAGGACATCAGGCCGCAATGTTTCGGGAATAAATCATTTCCAATGGGGAATATCCGCGATGGTATCATAGACCTCGCTCGAGTTGATATTTATATACGCGTGATTACCCACCACTTTTAAATTTGTTTTATACTGAGATGTTTTAACGCTGCATACGAGATCTTGGTATTCTACTGAATTAAAAGCCGGAGAGTCCATATCAACGTTTAAAGAAGTATTATTATTTAGTGGAAGAGTTACTTGTAAGGGTTCCATTTCCATTCGCGATAATGCATCGGGGACTGCATTTTGGGGGCGTTTGCGATACTGAATATCGAAATCAAAGCTCTGAAGCTTGAGGCTCCAACGTGCCAGACGACCAGATGCATCTTTCAATGACATCAACCAAGTCAAACTCGCGTGGTCGGTAATCACCGTAAACGGTAAGCCTTACACGTAAGAGCGAAACGTTTTTATTGCAAACACAGCGGCGAGGCATTCAAGCTCCGTGACGCTGTAATTGCGCTGAGCTACGTTTAACTTGCGTGATATAAAAGAGATTGGTCGATCATGTCCACCGTCATCTTTCTGGAATAATACGGTCCCAATACCTGTACTGCTCGCATGGCGTTGGATGAAGAAGCGTTTTTCGAAATTTGGGATAGTTAATACAGATGTAGATGTTAATGCAGTTTTTAAAGAATCGAATGCTTTTTGTGCTTCTATCGACCACTCAAACTTTTGGTGCTTTTTCAGCAGATTTGTTAGAGGTGCTGACAAAGAAGAATACCCATTTATGAAACGCCGGTACCATCCAGTAATGCCCAGAAACCGCCTTATTTGCCTAGTGTTCTTGGGCGTTGGGAACTTTGTAATGGCTTCCACCTTGCCCAAGTTAGGCCGCAGTCCCTCCTCACCGACCACATAACCGAGGTAGTCTATCTGTTTCAACAGGAATTTGCTCTTTCGACATTTAGCGTTAAACCAGCGTTAGTTCGCCTTTCGGCAACATCGGCTTGCAACGACAAATGTTCGTCGAAAGTCGAGGTGGTAATGAGCAAATCGCAGAGATATACAAACACTCGGTCATGCAGATGGTGAGGAATGACTTTGTGCATTAACTTGCACACGGTTTGTGGCGCATAACAAAGCCCAAAGGGCATAACCGGAAATTGATACAGAGGCCTCCCGGGGATGGTAAATGCCGTTTTATCTTTTGAGTCTGGATTCAAGGAAATCTGCCAAAAGGCATCCTTGAGATCCAAACTCGAAATAAACTTAGTTCTGTCCAGTCTACTAATTAGTCCCTCTATTAATGGTAAAGGATACGAATCCTTTTCAGTGACTGCATTAAGCTTTCTCGCATCGAGACACAGCCTAGTTTTTCCATTCGCCTTCTTTAAAATCGCCATTGGAGAGCTCCAAGCACTCATACTTTCTTCAGTGACCTTCAACTCGAGCATACGATCAATTTCTTTGTAGATCTCCTGGTGGACGGCAGGTGAGACGTCGTAATGACCCTGCTTAATTGGAAGTGCGTTTCCTACATCGATTGTATGCACGAGCAGATTTGTTTCTGTTTGATGCTGTTAATAATTTTATCTAATCTATGACGTTGGTTACCAGTTAATTCATGTTGGTCGTTATTAACAGTACTTTCTGTTAGAGGGGGTGATGCATTTAATTCTGAGACCAAAGTGGGCTTTAAACCAAAAATCTCCCAGAAATCGTAACCCAGGTACAAATTTTGGTGTAAGGTTGGAACCACAAATAATCTCATTGAAATGGTTTTATTGTTGTAAGTGACAGGAACATTTACATAACCTGTTACTACTTGGGGAGATCCGCTCGCAGTTTGAATTGAAGCCCGAATTGAATAAAGTCGTAGTTGATGGTCATTAATGAAGCGTAACGAGTCCTTACCAAGAGCACTGATGTTTGCTCCACTATCCAATAATTCAGAAATTTGTGTTCCTGCGAGATTTACAATAGCATAAGGCCTATTATCATCCAAAGTTGGTTGAAAGTTAACCGTTGACTTCGATAATAATGAACTTATTTTACGGCGTTCTTGAAAATAATTAGGAGAACGTGACTTGTGCCAACGCGAACTTAATAAGGTGGATGGTAATAACAGGGGTAAACGTTCAATTTGGTGGTTTATGCTGAGTTCGAAGGCGTTGCCGAACTCGTCGGGGGCCGAGCAAGAATCAAACGAGAATGAGGCGCCCTTACTGTCGTCATTCCCGAAGTGCGGTTTAACTGGGCCCTAACGCAAAAATTACAATGTGGTCTAAGTACATCCGGTGCACCACATCCGTAACAGAAATCTCATGTTTTGGGAATATCACATTCCATGTAAAGATATCCCGGATGACCACAATCCCAACAATTAATATTGCTGATTGGTGAAGTAGGCACGGACTTTAAAACAGCCGATCAACGAATGGCCTTTACATAGGGATTTGATGCAGCTGGAGGAACTGCCACGGCTTGATGATTTACTGCCTCTGCTGAAGAAATTTCGTGAAGCCGATATGGATTCAAAGGTTTATGGAAGCTAGTGGCTTCCGGACAATAACCCATACTGTACCAAGTCCGGACAATAACCCATACTGTACCAATCTTCTATAACAATACAAGTGCTCATAAGTTCTCATATGGTATTAATAGTTCGCCCCGCTAAATGTGCCTGCAGACCAAGGGAGCGCCCCGAAATCTTGCATTACAAAATCTTGCAAGCACAAAATCTTGCATTTTTTAAAAATCATGCAAATCAAAATCTTGCCAACCCAAAATCTTGCATTTACAAAATCTTGCAAGTACAAAATCTTGCAAGTACAAAATCTTGCAAGTACAAAATCTTGCAAATACAAAATCTTGCAAATACATTTTCTTGCATTTAAACAATTTTGCAGTTTTAGTATCTGTACCTGTCTGTAGTATCTAACATAATATTTATTGCGTATTCATAAAAGTATAATATAATTAAAAAAAATACAATAAAAAAAATTGTGCAGATAGCGATCCGCATAACTATGCGTCAAGAAATACGGCTAATATTAGAATTAGAATGAAAATCTCCATTTTTCAAAATATTTCAACAAAATATTCTGGATAAAGAAGATTTAATATTCATTTCCAGAATTTAAATTTTCCTTTCTGATTAATGAAGATTTAATATTAAAATTAAAATGGTAATTTCCATTTTCCAGAATATGTCAACATAATATTCTGGTTAAGAATATTTAATCTGGGGTGGGATGTTGTAACATCACTTTCGATTCGAATTCGATAGAATTTTCAAGAATAAAATTGTACTCTATTTCGCTTTTTGATTACGTAATTGAAAAACGAAAATAAAGTACAATTTTATTCTTGCACATGAGACATAAAATGTATCGAATTCGAATCGAAAGTGATGGTTTAACATCCCACCCCGACATTTGATTTTTGATATCTCAAGCAAAATTCTACTGTATAATTATCATTATACAGTAGAATTTTGTCAATGCGATTTGATATCTTGCATACCAATTTCCCGTACATTTATAGAATCGCGCGCGCGATTCTATAAATGTACGGGAAATTGTTATGCAAAATTTTGTAATGCAAGATTTTGTAATGCAAGATTTTGTAATGCAAGATTTTGTAATGCAAGATTTTGAAATGCAAGACTTTGTACTTGCAAGATTTTGTAATGCAAGATTTTGTAATGCAACATTTTGTAATGCAAGATTAAGGGGCTAACCCGCAGACCACACCGCATATTTTTTCTTAATGTTTCCAATAATTGACTGTCCTTCATTGGTTCTTTCAAAGGAAGCGCGATCGTCAAAATTTCGTAATTGAAGTTACTAAATGATTCTTTTGGCTTCTGTTTGCGACTATCAATCCAGCGCAGAATATCCACATCCGTTCTACGGTCTTGAAAATGATCAATAAAGGCTTCGCGCAAAACCCTCCAAACACAGTTGGGATTTCGACGTAATGTCAGCCAGTAATGTTCATGAGCTGTACCTGTCAATAAGAATGTCACATCATTGACCAACTGTTCCAACGGGATGCCATTAGTACCAGCCAGATGTTCGACTCGGAAAAACGAATTTTCTACCGCAGTTCCCCCAATTGAACCATCATACGATATTCGCTATTTATGAACGGGAGTGGTCGTTTTTGGCTTTGACTGGGATTCGGATGATCCTACTTGACTCTCGACAACGGGATGTGGAACGTTGTTGGTTGCCAAAGAATATTGAGTTCCCATAGGCGGATCGAAAAATGTCGACCCCGGTACAAATGGGTGCGCATAATTTCCAATCGGATTATATCCAGTATAATATCGTGGTGTGGGTTGTATATTTCACATAATAGGTGGTGGAACATAATGGTTATTCACGGGCGCTAAATTTGAAGGTGGGAATTGTATATTCTGCGACGTCGTCACTGAAGGTGAGTTTTCTGGTGTTTGCGAATTTAAATTGTCGCTTGTTCGTGTTGGAGTAGATGAAGTTCCTTGCGCGGGCTCATACGTGTTTGGCTGTGGAGCAGATAACATTAAATCTAATAATTCGGAGGAATCTTATTGGAGCGTACTTATTTCCGCTATAGACTCATTCATTGGCTGATGATCAATCATGAATTTGCGGCCAACCTGCATTAATGTGTCACTAAACTGTTGAAGTTTTACTGGAGCATTATGCACCATGCCTAAAGTCGAAATTCGGCTTGCTCGAAATTTTAAATGAATAATTTTTAAAGTTTTTTGGCTGCCACAACATTTTTAAAGGCATTTTATGATAACGCCTATTTAGCCAATTCACGCTACACGAAAAAGGACGCAAACGAATTTTTCAAAGAAAAAATTTTGAATTCCAGACTATTAAATTTGCAGCAGAAAGAATTCGAAGACTATGTTCAAAAGTGACGCAGAACGACGTACACTAGCGGTCATTAGTTTCGCCATGTGATATATACATAGATGTCTAAACTTGAGGACAACATTGGTTCCGCCAAAACATGACGTTTTGATTGTAACGAATTACCAATTATGTATGTTTTATTGCCAAAACATATAGCAAATTTTATAGCAACAATTTGATAACCCATTGTTAAAAAAAACCACTTATTTTTATTATCGTTGCTTAAGGAAATTAATTTATTCACGCTAATTTTTTTATAAAATATGGTGTCAATTGGTACCAAATCAGATTTTGCCTGTGTTGTAAAACAACAATGGATTCTGTTCGGTTGTTTTTGGATTGTAATTGTCATTGAGGCTGTTTTGCTCTTCTAACCTTTTTGCAATTTGTACCAATGGCCTTGATCCATTGCTCAGCATTCCTTTTATTTGAAATAGCTTGTTCTCAAACGGATATGTGCTATAGTATAACCGGACCAATGTATTGCAAGAATGTTCGAAATTCCGTTACTTTCCAAAGCGCAAGACAATCAAGTGGTCTCACTGCATGATTACTATCAGATGGCATAGTACACTTAATCAAATATTCTGATCGTCGAGGCATGTCAGTTCGTGGGCAACTCACATTGCGTTGGTCTTTGTCATATTCTCCGATGACGTGACATTTTAAATATACATGATAAGCACTAAAGTTTACCGTACCTGATGAAAATAGGAAAACCCAATTATTGAATATATCTGTTCAAATTTGTTCACCAAATTTAATTCCTCTACAAGGCGTTGTAAATAATTTTGAACAGAGGCTGGCTTGCTATCTCCACAGTAAATGCATGCCACCATCGGTATAAAATTATCGATTTCATGTATTGCAATTAGAATAGGTCATAATTGAGTTTTTGTGCTCCGGGAATTCCGTCGATATTAATATTTAAACTAATTGAAATTGATTTGTCTAAAGATTTAAAATATGATTCAAAACAATACTTTACTCCAGGATGCCAATATGAACCTCCACCCATTGGCACAATAGTCTCAATTTTCTTTGTTGTACATAACAAAGTCCGTGGATCAGTTTTCAGCGAATTGTAATGTTTGTTTTTTTAACAATTTTTTTTTTATTAAAAATACAAATTTTATTTTATATTTGTTAATTTTTTATAAGTTTATTTCCTAATATCATATGCGCATGAAGTTTATCCTAAATTAATGTTAGATTGTTGTAAAATCTACCATAACAACAAAAATGCGTATGTATGTGATCCAATTTTTCAAGTTTTCGAATAATCGTTATTTCAATAGGTAAACCCAATATAAAATTTTAGCGGTTCATCATGGTTAATATACACACATAGGCCTATCAGAAAATCATAGTGGCATGTTTGCCGATAGAAGAAAATTTTGTGATATCGACTTTCTGAGATATTGGTAATATTAAATTTTTAAATTGTCAAACATTGTCGATTAATATGTTGTTAACGCTTTGATCCGTTATTAAGCTAAAGGGGATTGGCTCTTTAAAAGTCCAAATAGTTTAAATCTTAATAAATCTTGTCTATTTGGATTTTAATTTAATATAGAATTAAGTTCAAATATTTGATTTGAATGAATTTTTTCTTGTACATATAATAAATTTACCCGAATGTATGCTTTTTAAACACATGTTGTTGTTGTAAAAGGTAATATTAATTTAGGATAAACTTCATTCGCATGAAATATATTTTTATAATTTTCTTCTAATTTTTTTTTGTAATTTATTCAATTTTTTCAAAATTTCGTCTTGAAGATACGACCACGAGATACTGCTGCTCAAAATAGGAACATGCATCAACCTTAAATCACTGTTGTGTCGTTTGGACAGAATCAAAACTCGGGGACAGAAGGTGATGATGATTTGCAGGAAATAATACCGTAAATGTCCATCAACCCAAAAATAAAATATTTTAAGAAATCAGGCTCTATACTGGCTGAATTATACGGACGGAGCTGCTACACCTATAACTACATCCTATTCTTGCACAATTTGCTATGAATGAGCTTTAGCTCAAAGTGGATTGTGTAAATGGGATTTTTGTAACAAGTCACGTAAATAAATAAATAAATAAAATTATTTATTTTGATTTTGTCAAAATCGATTAAGATAGTTGACCGCTACTAAAATTTGTTTGAATAATATTTACAACGATTTTCCGCCTTTTTTCATCCCAAAAAAATCATCATTTCAGCGTTTTCTATACGTTCAATTTGATAATTATTCCGGTTATGAATTTAAAATAAAATCATAAATGTTATTGGTTGTTCTATTAATTTTTGAGTTCAACATGAACGTGTTGTGTCTATTTTTGGTAAATTAATATTTCTTACATCCGATCCAATAAATCACCTTTCTTCATGCGTTTAAAGAGCAGATTCAGTGAAGGAAATAATATGCACATATGATGTGATTTCATTACCTATAAAAGAATATGCTTCCTACGGTGGACACCTAATGTTAGTTTTATTTTCGGCCGTACACATTATTCGTGCGCTGATTGAATTTTATTATGCGCTTTATTAATGTCTATTTTATGGTACAGTAAATTTTGCGCTATTAAATAACTTATTCTATTCTACCCTAGGTGTCACCGTAATAATATAGAATGAGCTTCGTTCTAAGAAATTACTTAATTTCAACGAAGTGTCATTGTATTAAACTGATTTTTTATTATAATTATTAAAGATAATACATATCATACAATATGTATACCAACAATATGTTCAAATTTAACGAAATTCATTCCGTTAATTTTACGGAATTATTTCTTTGAAAAATCCTTCAAATATTTAAAAAGATTGCTGCAAATGTCAATCCGTTCAAAGTTCAAAGATACTACTATATTATGAGTTTGAATTAAATATTTGCAATTGGATTAGATTATAATGACTTTTTATGATAATTACAATTTATGGCATCGACCAACTAAATCTCATTCCATTTTTAATAATGTAATCCAATTCCAATTTTTTTTTAAGCAAATGTTATATTTTCTTTTGAATTATTGTTTGCAAAAATTTGAAAAACATTTAATTTATCTTTTGAAAAACAAAATATACGTTTTGGCTCAAGGCAATTTAACTGATCAAAGCTTATTGAAAATTGATGAGAATCGAAATAATAAAATCAATATATGTAGGTTTACGGTTATGCTATTGTATTTATTTAATGGTAAATAAGTAGAGGGAATGCCAGTTTGTTATCATCGTTGACTGATTTTCCAATATTTGTAATTTTTCAATTGAATTGGAATACTTTTGACTTGGCTTCAATCTTTTATGGATTCGGCAAATCCCGAAGCTATAAAACTATCTGTAATTTTTTTTACACAGATATCTTAAGTAATGCCGCTAAGAAGAGGAATATTATCATACTAATTAGAAATCTCTCAGACAATCTAAAGCCACTCATGTAAAGCACAAAATGGAATAGCTTTATCAATAATTTTTCAAACTACAAGTATGAATCTTGTGGACTAATGTTGATTATAGTTTCGACTCTTTACTTTTAATAAAACCAGCAACGAAAATGTTTACTAACTTGGATTATATAAATTGGGGTATGGTTGTGAAGGAATGGTAGATACCGCACATAGTAGCCATTTTTCGATTTTAAATCATTTGTATTTTCTATAGTTTCTTGCAACAAATCTATTTTTTCATCATCTAATTATTTTCAGCGCATTGGTAAGAATCAGATTCTGTTGGCCCGTGTATAAATTTTAAATGTTTTATAAAATTTGGAAATAAAATTATATTTTCATTACATTTAAAACAGAAAACAGTTAGTTGACATGCTTGAAATTACTTCATCACACTCTGTATCAATGTTGAAAAAGGAATTCTGAATAAAATGCCAAAATTGTTGAAAGGGTATTTAAAATTGTCAACATATATATAGATATATTTGGGGTGCAAGTGCAACGCTATTTAAATCAATTTTACTTCTTAAAAAAATGTAGGTGTGGCCAACACACGACTTTCTTTTACGAACAGCGAATTTTAAGAAACTTTTATAATGAAAATTTCTTGCAAACTTAATTAAGATTGTTTTAATTTTTTCGTGTTTTCTGTCAATTGTATATTTTTGAAACATTTGCAAAATAAATTCTGTGGTCAAAAGGTAAAACATCTTATTTCAAGTTTCAAAATTTTTCTAGACAGTTAGAAAAAGTTGAATATTATATTCATTTTTATATATATAAAATATACCATTACTCATATACAGGAATCTTGTTCAAGATTCCATAATAGTAAACCATCATGCCAAACTCGCTGAACAAAGCAAAATCGCATCGCTTCTTCATCGCTTCTCAGAAAGAAGATTTTGAAAATCTGAAAAGGCAACAAAAATATATCGTGTAAATTGCTTTATTCATTAGAGCATATTAACCAATTCGAGCTCTGTAAGAATCGATCAAAGTCGGAATAATAACGTGGGTCCAAATAACCCATAAATAATACACACTCGATACTAACGTGGGTCCAACAGACCCAGACACATTTTGCAAGAGGTATTGTTGACACTCCGACTGACAAAACACTAATGAAATATATTTTAAAATGTGGGGAAATACCGGAATTTAAATTACATTTTGACGTGAAGTTGGTTACAATTACGAAACATTCATTTTTTGAAAAGAAATTTTAAATTGGGTCCATTGGACCCATAGGTTAGTAATGCAGGGTTAATCACTGATCAGTTTAAAATAAATTAAAAAGGGCGGTTCCCCCATAACCAAACTCACCAACAGCATGAGCAATACTAATAAGAAAGCATACCGATTAAACAATTTTAAAATTATTATTTTATAATGTACGTGTAATTTTCACAGCTCGCTATTTCCATTTAATTGTTTTACACTATACAAGCATAATTTGAGGCCCTTTTGCTCGTAATATGTAATTTTCATTTTCAAAAACACTTGCTGCTGCGGCCACATATAGCAGATAGTTTCACAACAAAATAAATTAAAGTAGGCGGTTTTTTTTTAGATTTTTTTTGTATTCGGCTCACGATGTTTTTGAAATGCCGGATGATGTATATTGCATGTGTATGCATATATTTTGCATTGATTTTACGTTTTATTTATTTTTTTCCTTGTCGATATTCACACATACCAGCAATATTTTTTGTTCGGCACTTTTGTTTCCGTAACCCGATTTCTATACAATTTTTTACTTACTCCTGCCGCTAAAGATGTTTTCACATCAAAAAGGTAAAACAGCTTAAGTCGACTTAAGATAGTTTATCTTTTGAGCACAGAAGTTTCTGTTAGAGATTAATGAAAATATATCTGTTTTGAGGTCCCCTAAGTCCGAAAATTTGGGTTTCGATATGATGTCTGTCTGTCAGTACTGTCCGTCTGTCAGTCTGTGTCTTCTCTATAGCCCAGATGGCTTAACCAATCGAACAAAAACTTTAGTAAAAGAAAGTAATACAAAATAATAAATTTGTAAGAAGTTTGCGTAATTGGTTTCTCAAAATTCCCTGTTCGTAGAAGAAATGTGTTGGCCACACATCAATTTTATTTTTTTTATAAAATTTTTTAATTTTTTTTTTTAAATTTTTTTTTTTTTTAATTTTTAAATTTTTTTTTTCTATTTTTAATTTTTTTTTTTTTTTACTTTTATTTTTTGGAAACATTTTGTTTTAGTAGTTTTTTGTAAACCTTATACTTTTTAAGATATTTGCAAAACAAATTTTCTGCCCCAAGGGAGTGGCCACTTCCGGTTGACAGATTTGGAGTAAAATTCACTGGGCCTCCCAATTTATCAAAAAAGCTTAAATCGGAAGTTTCCGTTCGATTGGTTAAGCCATCTGTAGCCATCTGGCTGTAGAGTGGACACATACGGACAGATGGACAGACGGACAGACTGACAGACAGACATCATTCCGAAACCCACTTTTTCGGACTCAGGGGACCTCAAAACAGATAAATCTTCAATAATCTCAAGGTCGAAAATTTTCATAATTACTATACTTAATTTTACTTACGTAAAAGAAAGTAAAAATCATAACTCGAGAAGAGGAGGTTGAGGAAGCAAGCTATTTCGGAAAACTATGCGACCAGACTTTAAAAAATGTAATGAGTGCGCTATATTATAAATAATTATTATTAAAAAATTTACTCACAATTTTCTTCATTGGAAATATTGCGAGTATTATTTTGTTCCGCAACATTCTGGAAATCGTGTGACTTTAGATTTTTTTTGTTGAAATGATTAGTCTCCATTATTATTTTTACCAGCTTGGATGGGTGTTCGTCGGTCAAAATACCATAATCATTATAGTAAAATAATATTTCCAATCACGATTCAATCGCCGAACGATTTGTTACCGTATCATCACCAAAAATATTTTTTCTCGTAGTTGGGGATCAATCCTTTTATATTGTCTCTATCTAATAGTCTGAGGCATTCTCGGTTAATTGGTTTACTTTAACAGAAAATTAAAGCATGAATCTGTAAATATCAAATCAGTTGTTACCGATTAAATATGGACGACCGACTTCAATAAAATCCATTTCCTCTAAAGCATCTTTGAGTTCGGTATCGTAATTACTTAGGTGTTCTTAGATTAACGTATTATTTACTAGATGCGCATAATTCAATTCAGTATCATGAATCCCTTTATTCATTTAAAACTGTTAATGCATAATTTAAACTTTACCGTTCAAAATAATAATTATTGGAAATTTAGAACTATTGCAGTTTATTTAGACCACTACAGTTATTAGAATAAAAAATTAAAAAACGTTTACACTTTATTTTTGATCACTTTGCATTTTATTATTTTTTTAAACATTTATGATTATTTTGAATATATCACTTTGACCCAAAAGGTACCATACTTTGATATAACATGGCGATTTCAAAAAGGTGCGAAGCACGCTTTTCCAATATATGAAAAAATAATTTTAAGCTGCGAAAGAGCGAGTGGATTAACAATTTTACGAGCATGGAAAACCACTTTTCTTACGTGTCGGACATGCTGTTTTTTCGTGTATTTGACGACAAATCAGGTAAAAATAATTTTCATAGTCTGACGAAGTTTTTGGATATAAGGTTGGTAAGGTTGGGCTGGGGATCAGAATTTTTAAACTAAAACATCGCCCAACCGTAAAAAATATTTCGGAATATTTCTCTTACTAATGACATTATGGTCGATACAATTAATAAAAAATTAGATTTGTCAATTCTGGTGTCCTAAGCACGGGCAACCAGACAATTTTCTCTGCCTTCAGCATTAAATGGAACACACACATTTGGCGATGTATTTTAGTGGCATTTTGTATTTGCGATGTTACGCCAATTTTATAAATAGTTTCTAATCTAAAATAGCTTCAATCACGCCTTAAAGAATTTTTTGGCCTATCGCATTTGGGCTAGAGTTCGATTTCTTAAATAAAAATTTAAATTGAAAATCAAAACAATGTAAGACATTTTCCCGGATGCGCGCAGTACTTTGAAAAACCAGAACGTGTTCGGAAAATCCAGGTCGCCTGGCCACTCTAGCAACGAGTACAATACAGTTTCATTTGGAAAAACAGGGGAAATCCAAATGGGCCGACTAGCTGGCAGGCGAAAAGATACATTATCAAACAACAAAAGGTATACTGAAGGGGTGCTTTCTGTTAGATAAACTTCAGTAAATCGTTTTGGAAGGGCTACTAACCTTTATTGAGTTGTCTTAAAATCTGTTGTATATTGTAGTTTATCACTTCTATAAATTTATTGTTCATTACCTTTATTGGTAAGGATATTTTTTTCATTAGGCGATACTATAATAGCAAATCGTTACTGATTACTGATTGTTGACGAATGTTTTAAAGTAATACTAGGAATATTTCTTTATAAAATCCAAAACATTTCACAAGTACCGATATCGGTGTCAATAATATAACTAACTCAAAAATTGTACTGTCTCAAAAATTGTACTTGACTGGCTTTCCTCATATCCGCAATGCTCGAGATATTCGTTGGAAATCAAACATCAGAAATTCTCGAAGCACTACTTCGCCATAATTAGAATATGTACGTTTTCTCGCATGGTGTAACTTCACAAAGTTTAAAAGGATTTGATCTTTAGTGGAAGGGTTCGAGTTGGTTAAATTGCCAGAAGGAAACGTGGCTATCACCTAAGGTTAGTAAAGAAGTAACATCAGAAGAATTATGTCGTCAATCTTTCTAAGAGATTTTATAAATTACTAAGAATCATTTCTTCTACCTACAGATTTATCAGTAATTGCAAAGCACCGAGCCAGACACGCCGAAACGAGCAGCTTATTTAGCCGAGATGGATTATTAAAAGCAAAAAATACAATTTTACAAAATTTTCAAATGCAGCGCATTTGTAGTGATTCTCTCATGCAATTGATTTATACCATTCGTTTATCCCTACAATCGTTCGAATTTTAGACCCATTTGGAATTTAAAAAATGATTGTAGTTGAACAACTTCTTTCGGTATGTAGTGACGCTAAGTATACTAGAGTGTGTATCTATGATTATCATATTTTACAAGGTTGCGTGCCATACTCAAGGTAAATGGCATTTTCGGTAAAAAAATTAGTAAATATAAATACTGTACTAAAAAGTAGGGTAAATTGTGAGAAAAAGGTAATTGATTGTTGTTGCTGTTTTTTCACAGTAGTCAAAGTGATTTCAAATCTTTATAACTATTACTATAATAATTTCATTAATACAAATATTAATATAATTTTTGAAATTCAAGTTTTGCCAATAATAAAACAAAATTATTATTTGACGTTTATTTTATCACCTATAAACCAGTGAATTCAAACCGGTATATTTTTCCCGTAAAGCCAATTTTTACTGAAAAAATTACTTCAAATTTGGCACAATATGATAGGTAAATTTGTACTAAAATTACAATTTACCGAATTTTGTGATTTACCTTGATTATGGCATGCTTAATAAATATTTGGACAACAGCCTTAATACAACAACCGAAAATTACCACCATCTATTATCGTCATTCACAAATACTCATTCCGAAAAAATAATTTTGTTATAACAAAACAAAATTAAGTCCGTATCTTTTTGGGATATCGTCTCGAAATTGAAAGAGACACATATGTATGTATACATTCTCGCTCTTAGTTACTTGCACATAAGCGACTAGCGACACAGTTTTTGCGCATGTCATTCAACTACAAACTTTCCTTTGGTAAAAACATACAAGAAAGTAGTGCGCGCGTAGGAAAATATAAAATTAAATGCCGTAATTTTTGATTTGTCGTTTAGACAAAAATCTAAATATTTAATTTATTAGTAGTGCGTTATAAATTATCGTGAAGGAAATAAATTCGTGGAATACATTTCTAATTCGGTATCGGGTAGTTTTTAAATTACGTAATGACAATTATTTTCGATATTGTTTTTCGTGCAATTGAGTGGACCGGAGGAAATTTATTTGTCTATACCAAAACGGTATAGCAATGAAAAGAATCCAGTAAGTACTTGCAACCGTTAATAAGTGGATCATATACACGCATCCATCATGTACATTCTTTTGTTTTCCCTTCATTGTGCATCGATTTGATTTGGTATTGCAGTGTGTATGATGACGCCACGCGGAGGCGAAGAAAAAATCTTCGGATGAAGTTTTTTTTAACGCGTGTTCGTGGAAAAAGAATTTTTTTTTTGTCGATCACTATCAGTCGGGTTTCAAATTTCAAAAGTGAAAGAGTCAAGATTGGACTTTTGTTTTTTTTTAAACAAGTTAAGTGTTGGTGATGGTGGTTCAATAATTATGTCACGTTGATCCCACCAATTTGATAATTAAAATTGAAAGTTTTTTTTGATAAATTTATGAACTAATATATTGAGTTGAAGTGCTGTGCGGCCATTAAGTTTTTAAAAAGGAAAAAATGAACATTTTATTTAGTGGTGATTGTCACATATATACTTGTTTATGTACACAGAAGACAAAAAAAACCTGTGATTAATTTTGGTTATTATCTAATTATATCCATGCATTCGATTATGTATGGAATTTAAAATTTGAACAATTCTTATTAAAAACAAAGGAAAAAATAATAAAGTATTGTTGTATTAATGGTGATATTGGAAAATGCTTTGTAAATTATTATCCTGGTGTGTTAAACTATGTTTGTAAATTATTATCCTGGTGTGTTAAACTCGGTTCCGTTGTAATCAGCTGTGTTTGAATCTGTTCTTTTTCTCGTTTAAAACAGGAAAAAAAAATCGTAACTGTATAGTGTTGTGTAGTGTCTGTGTCAAAGGAAAACGTGAAAAAAAAATATCTATAGGTACATACATATACATACATATGTATAGCTGGCTTACCCGATATATAGTTACGTCTATTTGAGCTTAGTGAACTTCGTGATTTGTTGCTAGTGGCTTAAAGTCAAGATCTGAAGACGGATAAGCAACAGTTATTAGTTAGATAATCTGTGAAAACAAGCGTGGTGGGTTAGCGTCGTTTGGGGCGTAATTAATAATCCTCGTGGGGAAAAAAAAACAAAATAAAGGTTTGGAGTTTTTTTGGTGGTAGTCGATCTCGCTGTGGGTCGAAGACGATGCGAGGGGATCCTGCGTCAGCGCTGAGTTGCTGAGGAGATCGGGCTGATCTTCATAAAGGTACCGTTTTTGTTCTTAAAACAAGAAAAAATCAAAACAGTGAATCTTTAAATTTTTTAAATAACTTTATTTATTATTTAACTTTCTTGGCCTCTCGGTGATGAGAGTACTGTTAATTATTTTAGCTTTTGATTGTTAATTTTGAATGTGTTAGCCTATCTTGACTGCTGCGCGGTTTTTTTTTTTTTTTATATTACTATTAAATGTTTTTTTTATTATCATATAAACAATTTTTATAGTTTCTGCGTGGTTTTGCATGCATATCGTCACCAAATCAAACTTTCGGTATTATTATTATTTTTTGTAACCCTTTCAAATTTGCGGTTTAAATTTCAACTTTTTCATGTAATTTTCTCTATTTTTATTCTATTTTGGGTATGTCCCGTTATTTTTAGTTTCTGTTCTTTGGCTTGGTTCGCGAGTTTTGTTGTGTTTCTTTTCCTCTCCGGTTTTCGATTGCTCTAAAATACAGGGTATGGAAAGTGCAGTAAATTTCAAATCATAAAATCAAGTGTTTGTTTTTTGGTGTCAAATATGTTTCCTCATTTTCCTTCTGTTTGCGTGATGCATTTCAGGGTGACCTTGATACGGTCCTTTGTATGGTCATGTGCGAATGTAAACACGTGTTGAGTATTTGGTATTCTTTGCTCGCCATGTGAAAATAAATTCTCTTTGTTGATCAAATGATGATGAAGTGGATCTCGTGAGGGGCCGGTCCTTTCCATTTATCTACAGGTCGTGGAGTTCGTTCCTCCATTGCGGGCTGTGGTGGAGGGCTCCACGACATACATATGTGTTGGCCGTCTGATATGTCGGTTTCCGCTCCGGGGGATCATCGTTAGGTCCGCCGTCAGAACGTCCTTCCATCTCTTATCGGCATTGGTAACCGCTGCGACCGTAATGGCAGTTCCGGTAGGCGGCCCGATGATAAGGGGGTTCTGATGGTGGTCATGATGGAGATTGCCGGGAGTTGAGGCTGGCGCTACAGCCGATCACGCCCGGCTTATTATTTCATTAGCTACTATGGACGTGGCAAAAATAATGTTAATTTTATCTGGTCTGTTCTCATCAAATCATGCGGTTACACAAGCATAAGAGTATGTTTGGAAACCCCACGCCGCATTGTGAGCTCTAGCCAGCTACACAAACCACACCAAACCTATACTCTCATGATCTTCTAACGAAATCTTACGATGTCGTTACAAATATTTAAAAAATCATTGTTACTATGTATAAGGAAAACTTTTTCAATTAAATTACAATACATATTTAAAAATAACTAAACTGTATTATATAATTTATAAGTGATAAAAAAATACATGTAACATTAATTGTCCCACGTCCTTGAAAGCAAAATACATTCGTAAATAAAATAACATACCATATTCAAAGCAAATCTTATATGTATAATAAATCCCGTTATTGGATTCTTTCGGTTAATATTTTGAGTTCTGAAAGTTCTAATAAATTTTAACGTTGAGTAAATCGTTCGATGAACTTTTTTACACAACGATATTTGGATCTATCGTTGTCTGACCGGTGTAGGTCAATGCAACGCTACCTGTACTTAGATACGTTGAATTATTCTTATAAAACCTCGTTTACCAAATAAATATGACAAATTGACAACCGCTGCCTTTAATAAACGAATAACTTTCAATTAAACCATGATGCACAACTGCTGCCATTAAATCGGAAAATTAATCAATGCAAAATAAATCGATTATATCAAATATTTTTTTAATAATAAACAAATACTTTTGAAAAACAAATAAAAAATTTTAATTAAAAAATCTTGTATTCCCTCGAAAAAAAACTAAACTTATTACTTTGCTTCAGTCGTATAGGGTGGAGGAACAAAACAAAAATGCGATTAACATAAAAAAACGAAGATTTGAAATTATTAAAGTTAAAAAGTTTGATTATTGTTTATTGTATATTTATTTCGAAAGTATAATAAATATAATTGAAAAACAATGAAAACAAGTTTTTTTTGGGGTGCTAAAACAATTCAAATAAACAGTTA
This sequence comes from Tipula helvola, assembly GCA_963556165.1. Lineage (NCBI taxonomy): Eukaryota > Metazoa > Arthropoda > Insecta > Diptera > Tipulidae > Tipula > Tipula helvola. Next base: position 285,340,436 of record OY744482.1, read on the forward strand.
GAAAATATTGTACAGTATATTTAATGGCGCGTCGATAACAATAATACGGTTGATTATTTCATTTGTTGCTTTAATTTTTCGTCAGTTTTAAAAAAGAACCAATTCGTTTTACAGTTGTCGCAATACGTACAAATAAACATTAGTATTAACCTTTTTATTTTACAAACTCATAAATATTTTAAAAATAAATTGTTATTTAGCATTATAAATCTATTCACCAAATTGAATTGTATTTTTATAAAGAAAATTGTAAGAATATAGTATGTATAGGGTAAAATCAAATATCTTATGATCGTATTAAATATTCTGCTACAAATCTTATTTCACTTCGATTTTCGGATTTGGCACATAAGTACATACATTATGTATGTTCATACAAATCTCTAGGGGTAAACGAAATAAGGGAAAACTAAAATGCCATGAATTATTGATTTTGGCTAAGTAATTAGGAATATTTGTATATGTGTGGGAAATCGATTTGTGATCAATAGGTGGGGTTTATTAAATCTCTAAATAAAATTGAAACTTTGTTTATCAGGTGGTTTCAGTTAACATTTTAATTAAGTAATATGAACAAAAATTGATTGTTACACTACCGAGCAAAAGCAAAATGTACTTTCTGTCGCTTTGAGAAGATTTATTCAAACAATAATATTAAGAACTGTCTTTTCATTAAAAAGGAAAATTTGTTTAAATTAATTGATTTATACTTAACTTTAAAGTTTCATTGACTTTTACCGTCGTCATAATTTGTTGAAGCTTTTTTAGTGGTACACATAACTTTTACCTGTTCCCATAGGAATTCATAGTAAAAATGATGTAATTGAGCTTCAAGTTTTCTAATGAAAAAAGCTCAAACCTTATAAAACTTTCTTATAAAAGTTTTCTGCAAATGTGTATCTAAGTTGACTTTATTTGATTATGGACAAATATGAACAAAACTATTTCATAACAAAATTTTTACACGTTCTTAAAATTTTTTGAATTGGGTGTTCTTTATTTAGAATTTTTGTACTTAAATTTTTTCCAGGTAGTTCTTGGTTCGATTTTTCCAAATTTGTTCTACCTTCTATGTAATGTATATTAACTTAGTGACCACACATGATTTGTAGTAAGCATATTTCAATTCGACTAGAGTGCTGTTGTTATGAAAATTTTACAAATTTTGGTTTAAATAGGTTAATTATTTAGCGTATTTTGTAGACCAAAATAGAATCCAAACTATTTTGAGTTTATTTGTTTTCCAAAAAAATAGCCAATTAGATTTAATTGGAAAAAGCCAACTTTTCGAAATAAAATATAAATTTAATATGTAATATGACCTGGTGGCAGGTATCATAACCAAAAATTAGAATTGGGTTTAATTTAACTCAATATTTTTTTGGGTTAATGTTATTCTTGCGAGGGTTTATCCTATGCAATTGTTGTTGTAAATTTTTCAAGGAAATACGCTTATTATAAGAAAATGGTTTTCTTAAATGATGTTAATATATATATTGAAATTCAAACATTTATGAAAATATCTCATAGATTATAATTAAAAATTTGTAACGATTTCATTTAAAAAATTTTGTTTTAGAAAAAAACGTGATTTCCCATATACAGTAATCCCCCCTATAATACGGTAGATTCGTTCCGCGTTATAGGAAAACGCGTTGTACGAGAATGCTCGTACAACGCGCTCCTATGACCCCGTATAACGCGTTATGTACAAATGAATCACGTTTAACTTTTCTCGTTAAAGGGGGTTTAAATTGAATATTAAGGAAAAACTATATTATGAACAAAATATGTGAATTTTATTAAAATCAAAGTGGGAAATCCCCGCGTTATAAAGGGGAAAACACGTGTTATACGAGGGACATGAAATCGTGTAATATGAAAACGCGTTATAAGAGTACCGTGTTATAGGGGGGATTACTGTATTTTATGTGAAAAGTTTATTTTTTTCTAGGCTTCTAATTCCTTTATAAGAGCTTCGTTATTAAGACTACGCCTTTGTAAAAGTAAGTTTGCTTTGCTTTTACTGTATTCGAGAAAACGTAATAACTTTCCTTTTATTCAAAATGATTTTAAATTTTAAATAAAAAGAGCAGAAATCTCATGAGGTGATCAAAACTTCGGTCCTGAAAATTTTCTCACCTCCCAAATCAATCCCTAACTGAACGTCTAAAGCTTAACTAAATCATCAGCTCAACCTCCACCTCAATTTACAATTGAACCTCCAACTCAATCTCATTGCAATCCTAATCGCCATCACTAAATAAACCGATAACCAAAACCCTCAACTCAATCACCAATTTAATCCCGAACCAACTTTCAAATCTACTCTTAACCTAAAACCAAATCCACCCCGAAATAATTCTCCAAACTCTCATTCAACCCCATCGAAAGCTAATTCAACCTACCTCAATTTCAACTTAACTTAGCTCGAGAAAAATCTTAATCCTCTACCCAACTCTATACTCAATGGCCAATACTCAGTCTCGAAATCAACTCTATTCGAAACCTGTAAGCGTCTATGAACTCAATTTATGTCAACTCCAATTACTCCTGACTTCAATTTGACCCAGATTAATTCCTAAACGAACCCTCACACAAATCCAAATCAACTTCATTTCGAATCCTATTCAACCCTAACTCGACCTCAAATCAATTTTAAATCCAACCCTAAACTCACCCATAACTCAACCCTCAACTAGGGAAACTTAATAAACACGGTTCGAAAGCTACATGCGAACATGAACTTAATTAATCAAACCTCTAGCTCAACCCTCAAATAAATCTGCAGCTGAACTCTACAGCTCAAATACTCTACAACAACTCAACCCTCAAGCCTTCCACTCAATGTTCAAATTAACATGGTTCCGAATAAGCAAAATAAGTCAAGCTAACTTTCAACTCAAATCTCAACTCAACCCCAAATAAATCCCAACTGAACGATTAAATGAACGCCAACTCAACCCCAACCAACCCCAACTCAACCAAAAATTGAGCCCTCAACTCTACCCCAAACTCAACGTCCTACTCTATCCCCAAATCAGTATAGTCCAAATGTATTTCATGCCTACTTGAACTAATCTCAAACTGACTTCCAAGTCAACCCAACAACTCTCCCCAAATACATCCACAACTGAACCACTCACTAAACCTCAACGCAACCCAAACTCAACTCCCAACTCAATCCTCAAATATATTCCAAATTAATTACTAAACCTACACAGTCCAAAAACAGCATCTGTCTATAAATCGTAACTCAACGTCTAACTCGACCCCCAACTCAACTTTCAGCTTAACCAAAATCTCGACGTCCAATTCAGTTCAATGCGGCGAAACCCTACATTCGTACAGCAATTCAACTTAAAACAACTCACGGGAATTTCTAAGTCAACAATCTGAAGCCAAACTTAGCTCCCAAATCAACATAAACATAAAAACTACATTATGTAAATGAACTCAACTCAAGCTAACTCTACTGAACTGATCACTAAACCTGAACCCAACCTTAACTCCACTTCAACCCCAGATCTACCCGCAAATGAAACCCAACTCAACCCTTAATTCAATTGCAAACTTACTGCCCAGCTCAATCCTCAAACCAGCATATATAAAAAAATTTGGTCAACGTAATATCAACCCAGTTTCTGGTTTATCCTTATACAGGGGTCCTTATACAGGCAGGTACTCGATCCTCTTGACATACAGTTTCCAAATCTTTTCAATTCTCTGGTTTTCAATGATCATAAAACACAGAATCAAATCAAATAAGCCGTTCTCCAGGTACAAACAGACATCTAGACAGACAGACCGAATATTTTTTTTTTGTTTTTGCTTTTTCGGACTAAGCGACTTTCGAAACGTCGAGAAAAGTTCTAAAACCTAAAACAACACAAACTGAAACCTGTTTCAAAGTCCTCGAACTTGACGCACGACTTGTCAGAGGTATATTAAAAAGTAATTTTACTTCTCCGATGGGAGAAAATTTAATCTTGACTACGCAACATCTTTCAAACAATCGAGGAGCACCTTGGCATCCGTGAATGTCCATTCCTCTAACATTTCTGAATCTTCATCGCGATTAAAGCTGTTTTTACAAGCTAAATAATTGTACTGTTATAATACAAATTTAATTAATTAATAGTTTTACAATCAAAAATAAATAAACTTTTAAATTTGATGACCGCGAAATGTTAGAAGTTTTCTTTGATTTATACACGCTCTATAAAAACTATTGCACGTTTAAAACATTGAGAAGGTGATGGGTACGCCTTCACAATCTCGTTGTGATATGAAGAAATTGGAATTGCAGGAGTTTTTTATTCAAACGAGATAAATAAACCTCTACTATAATAGGGACATAAAATTCATTCCAAATAATTATTGTATAATTTATTCCAAATTGAAACGCACCTTAAACTTCACCGTACATCCTTAAAGTTCATCCTAAAATTCACCCCAAAATCAATCCAAATTCTCCATCAAATTCATCATAAATTTATCCCAAATTTATTTTAAAATTCTTCCTAAAATTACTACAAAATTAATTCTAAAATTAACTTTTAAATTCAACCTACTTGTTTTCAGTCACTCTGAAATTAACCCTAAAATTTTACATAAAATTCACTCTAAAATATACGCTGCAATTCAACCTATCCTAGAATTAACCCTAAAATTCACTGGAAAACCCTCTCTAAAACTAACTCTTAACTTCATTCTAAAATTCACCCTAATATCCTAGACCTAGACACACTGCGATTTAATAAATCGGATTTAGTGAATATTTCGAGTTGAGACGTATTATGTCAATTTTGATTTTAGCTAAACTCCTTTTCTTGAATAGAGTCCTTGAACGAGTTTTGCTAAATCGGATTTATTAAACCGCTGTCTGTCTAGGGTATAAGTGCCAGGAATTTAGAAAGCGAAACCCGTCGAAGCTTAAATAAGAATTCTATGAAATTAAGAATTATGGAAAACTAATTCTGGATTTTATAAATTTTATTGGGTGTACAAATATATTTCCGACCTTTTTTACTGAAATAAAAGACATTAGTTTGTGTAGAAAATAAAAGAATGTTTTATTCAAAGTATGCTCCTTCGGAAGCTATAACCTTCGCCCATCGTTCAGGCAATAAACAAATTCCGTGAACGAAGAAGTCTGGTGGTTTCGAGGTGATCCAGTCATCGACCCATTTTTTGACGTTTTCATATGAAGTGAAGTGCTGCTGTGCCAGGGCTGATTGCATCGGCCGGAACAAGTGGTAATCAGAGGGAACAATGTCTGGTGAATACGGCGGGTGGGGTAGAATTTCCCAGTTCTGCCTGTCCAAGTAATTTTTGATAAGTATAGCAACATGTGGCCTAGAGTTGTCATGTTGCAAAATATTCTTATCGTGCCTTTTGTCCCATTCCAGTCGTTTTGCAGCTAGAGCTTGCTTTAAAACCACCAGTTGTCGTCGATAAACTTGTCCCGTAATGGTTTCACGCTCTTTCAGCCGCTCATAATAGACGACACCCTTCATATCCCACCAAACACAAAGCATCACCTTCGAACCATTTATATTTGCTTTTGGCTTCGACGGCCCTGGTTCACCTGGCTTGAACCACACTGGTTTGCGCTTTGGATTGTCATAATGAATCCACTTTACATCCACAGTGATGATCCGATGCAAAAACCCCTTCCTTTGTTGTCGTTGAAGCAACAATTCGCACATGGTTTTCCGACGTTACATGTCCCGTTCTTTCAATTTGTGTGGCACCCAATTTCCCAGCTTCTGAACCAATCCCATTGCATGTATACGTTGCGAAACACATTGTTGGGTAACATTCAACTCTTCTGCCAATTGTTTTTTAGTCTGACAAGGGTCCACATCAAGCAATTCTTCCAATTCTGTATCTTCAAATTTTCTTGGTCTGCCTTCACATTCTTTGTCTGTTACGTCAAATTCACCAACTTTGAATCGCTGAAACCACTCTTTGCATATTGTATTCGATAGAGCATGTTCACCGTAAACTTCCACAAGCAAATGATTTGTTTCCGCTGCACTTTTCTCCAACAAAAAATAATAAAGTTAAACTTCCCGCAAATGTTGTTTTTTTGGCACAAAATTCGACATTTTCAATTACATGAAAATAATTGTTGTTTACGCTTTGAACAAATGTCACTAGTAATTATTCAAGCTTGATATCTAACCTTCAAAAAACATGTATTGCCCGATTGAATAATATGCAAGCAGTGATACTAAAGACACCTATCTAAAAAGGTCGGACATATATTTGTACACCCAAAATCACTAAATTCAAATTCATCAATTATTTGGAATTTGGAATTACTGATTTTAGAAATTTTGTAACGTAGTTTGGAAAGGAAAGAAATTAGGAAATATAGGAAAATTTAGAAGTTTTTTATCGTGGGGATATTAGAATTTAATAAAATTATTGCGAACCGGAGAAGGTAATAATGGAAAAAGGGAGTTTAAAGATCTAAATCTTTAAAGTTAGTATAAACTTAGAAATTCTTCAAATTTAAGAATCCTGATATTTAGAGAATTTTTACAACATTTTTGAAATTTAGAATTTGTATTAGGAATTAGTTAATTTAGAGATTTAACAGATTTAATATAGAAATTGTAAATTTTAGGAATATGGAAATTTAAATTATTTAGCTATACAAAAATAATTATTTAGAATTTCTGGATTTAAGTAACATGTACATATATGGTTCTTTCGTAAATAGGTTTTGCATTCCAAATTCAACCTTTTACAGAACACAATCATCCTTTTTCAAATCAAATTCAATTTTATCCAAGAAATAATCAGCATTTTCCAAATCAAATTCGTCTTTATCAAAATCAATTTCACCTTTATCCAAAACATATTCATCCTTTTCCAAATCACGATATTTACTGTATTTAAATTCTAGATACAAAATAATAAGTTAATATGTATGCACCTTAAAATTCGTCCTATATATCTGTGGTAAAAAGGTAAAATAGGTTATTTCAAATTTGATAATTTTTCTAGAGAGTAAGAAAAAGTTTAATATTATATTAATTTTTCACCACAGCCTTTGGCCACAGGGCATTACCACTTAAGTCAAATTTAGTGAGGTTAAAGGAGAAGTATAAAAAGTTGAATATTAAAAAATGTAAAACAGCTTAAGTCGACTTTAGCTATTTCACCTTTTGAGTACTAACTTCACCATAGATATCATCGTAAAATTCACTGTAGAATTCATCCCAAATTGATCTAAATTCAAAACAAAATTTTTTCTCAAATTTACCATATAATATCTCCTTAACTAAAAGCAAAACTCACCTTAAACTTCATCGTACAACCCAGCCTTAAAGTTCATCCTAAAATTCACCCAAAAATCAATCCAAATTCTCTTAAATTCACTTTTAAATTCAACCTACAAATCACTCTAAAATTAACCCTACAATTTTACTTTAAAATTGAATCTAAAATATATCCTTTAATTCAACCTACCCTAGAAATCACCCTAAAATTCACTGGAAAACCCTTTCTAAAACTAACCTTAAACTTCACTCTATAATTCGCCCTAAGTGTCGAAAATTTTGAAAGCGAAAACCCTTAGAAGCTTAAATAAGAATTTATCAAATTTAAGAATTTTGGAGTTTGGAAATTTCAATAGTGGAAAAATTAATTTAGGATTTTACAAATTTTTTAAAATCGTTAAATTCAAATTCATCATTTATTTGAAATTTGGAGTTATTGATTTTAGAAATTGACGAATTTTGTAACGTAGTTTGGAAAGAAAAGAAATTAGGAAATTTATGAAAATGGGAGTTTAAAGATCTAAAGCTTTAAAGTTAGTATAAACTTAGAAATTCGTCAAATTTAAAAATCCTGACATTTAGAGAGTTTTTACAATATTTTTGTAATTTAGAATTTGTATAAGGAATTAGTTAATTTAGTACTAAATACAATAAATTAAATTTAAGATTTTATCGCGGGTTAAGGAAAAACGGAATGGCAGGCAAGTTTAATTCCTCCACCGCCTACCGGTACAAACAAAGTTTTTCCTGGATCATCATTGAATCGAGAAAAACAATTTTTACGCCGCAGACCAATACAAAAGCTTCGAATGGTTTAATAATTTTCAAAAATTTCGAAATAATTTGAAGAATATTGATCACAAAGAATCTCAAAAATTCTAAATACGAATTATCAGTGAGTCAAACGACTTCAATCCGTTTGCATTTCAATGTGATATTTTCATAAATGATAGGATGAATCTGAATTTGATTTGGAAAAGGATGAATATGTTTTGAATATAAACGAATTTCATTTGCAAATTGATGAACCTAATTTGTAAAAGGTTGAGTTTGGAGTGCAACACCTATTTATAATTTCTATATATGCGCACTGATATTGATATTGTATATATAAAATAATTGTAAACTACTGTATAAACTTGTTGCACCGTACTAATTTCCTTTTTACTTTCAATTAATTTTGTAATTGAGTATAACCATAACTTCTGATAATAACGCACACATTATTGCTATCAATTGCGTATAAAAAAATGTAAAATGTAGATAGTATTTTTGATTCCTATGATGTATGCGTATTCAGGTACAGAATAAAGTAAAAGAAATATGATTCAACTGTGAATAGTCGTATAATTCGAATAAACCAAAATTAAATGTAAATCCAATGTATACCTTCAACTGATCGTTTTAATTGCGCCTACCATTAAGTATTTCTACAATCTTGAAGCAAGTATTTTGCTACAAATCTACAGCTAAGTGTCCATCTTCAGAAATAAAAATAAGTGCTACAAGCCACGCGTTTGCTTACCGCCCAAAAAAGCTTGGGGCCGCATTAAATATTCATCAACTAGACGCCCAACTCAATCCTCAAATCAACACGGTTCGAAAAACTACACGCATACACTCAACTCAGAACAAGTCAAGCTAACTTCCAACTCAAATTTCAAGTAAACCCCCAAATAAATACCAACTGATCGATTGAATGAACGCCAACTCAACCCCAACCAAACCCTTATTAACCCCAACTGGACCAAAGATTCAGCCGTCAACTCAAGGCCCCACTCTATCCCCAAATCAACATGGTGCAATGAAATATTTAATCCTAAATGAATCTCTAACTCAACCCTCAACTTAACCCCAAATTCAACGTCCTACACAATCCTCAAATAACATATAAAACTACATTTGTGCAGGAAGTCAACTAAAACTACTTAAGCTAACTTCCATCTCAACCCCCAACAGAATCCCAAATCAATTTGCTTAATCGCTAACTCCGATTCAACTCAATCTAAACATAACTAAAATTCAACCCCAACTCAGCTATAGTCTAACCACGTCCCAGCCATAACTCCACCTGCAACCCACACTGTAAATCAACCCCAATTTTACGTCCAATTCAACTTCCAAATCAACATGATCGTAAACACTATTCGAACTTAAATCAAGCTAAGTCTATTTCAACCATCAATTTAACACATAAATAAATCCCAGCTGAACTGCTCACTAAATCCTCAACTCAACTCCAACTCAACCACAACTCAACCCTCATCTTGGACAAGAAATCCGCTTCCGCGAAAAGAAATTAGGCATTTGCGAAAGACATCGTATTTTCTACTTATACCTAGGGAACAATGCAAGTAATTCGCATTGTGCTAGACATCATTTCAATAAAAAGTTACTGATATATTGTGGTAGATAATTGATCCACTTCTTTTATCGAAAACACAATCGTTCGCTGTTTATTGAAAATACGACAGCTTTCTGGCGGATCGGTATATTTATCTGAAAAAATGTATCGATTTACAATACAAAAAAGAATTTTTTTGATGTTTCTTTTACTGACCCAATTTTTTTTTTCTTGTTTAGTATTTGATGAACAATGCAAGTCCTAGGCCTGTTAATAGAGCTGTTTCCCCCTAAATATTTTGACAGCTAAATTCACCGAAACTGCAGGCCAAACATTTAAGAATTATTGCTGTGGGACAAATAAATAGGATTCACTGATGGTAAAACAATACCAAATTATTTTAAAAACGTTTCTAAAGTTAAGCATATTGTACAAATTTAATTTTGTTGCTTTAATACAGAAAATAAGAAAACATATTTATGTTTGGCCTACACCGTTAGTGGTCAATTTACTTCATTTGACGTTTGAGGGAACAGCTCTATTAATATCGATAAAATGGTACTTTTCAATGTTATAATTAAAATTATGTTTTATTATACTCATTATATTATCTTCCTTATTTCAGGATGTAAATCATCAAACCATTATAATATAAAACATAATTTTAAATCTACAAAAATTAATTGTGAACATATAATTTGAATATTTTCTCTTTAACAATTTTGAATGGAAAACAACAGAATGGAAATTAACAAACCAAAATGAAAACTCTTTGCTTATTAGTTACAAAAGCAATGTAATACATAATTTCAAAGAGTGTGCGGATGTATGCTTAACGTTCATTGTTGCTTATTTTCTGATTGTATACCAGAATATTAATGAAAAGCTCTATCCTCAAAATAAGCTTTTAAATCTTCAATACAACGTTTCTTAATTTGTTTTTAGACAACGCAAAGCTTCCAAAGCGAACTCTCAGTTCAGAAAACAAAATAGAATAATAAAATATCAAAATTTTGGATTATGCTAAAAAAACGAAAATAAAAACGAACAAGAGTACCAAAATTATCTTAACTTTTTTTATTTTGTTGATTGTTTCAGAAAACAAAAAATTATTCGTTTATGTTTTTATCTCGGTAATATTACGTATACTAAGCCATCATTTTTTTTTTTTTAATTTAAAGTCAACCATTGTAGTAATCACATTGGTTTATTATGATTGCAAATGTATATTTTATTTAAATTTGGTTGAAATATTATTTTGATTAAACTAGAACAGTAAACAAAAGTAGCTACAAAAAACACAAATGAATTTAAATTATTCCCAAGAAAGTAACAACAAAACCAAAAAGACAACACCTCTTCAATCTATGTACACATATTTAGAATATAAAATGTAGAATTAGACTTGTTGGCATCAGAGTATTAAATGTAAACGTTTTATTTTACGAAGCTGAAAAAGCTTTACTATAATTTATCTTAGGATTTTAAATTGCGTTTTGTTTGGAACAATTTTGAAAATAAAAATAAATTTAAATTTTTATAAAGTACTTACGGTTAAAAAATAAATAGACTTGAAATCAACAAAAACATAACGAACTGTTAATAACTGAATAATTTCTAATAGGAAACTTTCATATTATAGTTACAGCTTTATTAAAATTTAATCGACCGAATGATAATACACAGATGATTAGAACCATTACTATATTAACTAATACACTTACTAAAACTAGACGAATTGCCCCAATTTTTAATGGGTAATTGGAATAGTAAGTAGATCTAAAACATGGCGAACAAACTCATTAACTAAGCATTTTATATAGTTCCTTTCTACATATATAAATCGTTTAATCATAAGTTATGACATAGTTATTAATGAGCTTGTAATGATAGTTATTACTCACGAGGATAAAGTTTGCGACACTGGCGATCACGAGTGTCTTAATTATCCTAAAGGGTAATAATGATAACACCCAAGTTGAATAAGATACCTTTTACTTATTACTCTTCTTTAGAGAAAAGTTTAATAAATTCATAGAGAAAACAAAACAAAATGCAATATGAATTTATTACTCACGGCATCGGGTTGATTTAGTAGTTACGGAATGAATTCATTACTCACTGGTTAGCGCCATGCCAACACAATAATAGTACTTTATTTAATGAGCGTGTAATCCGAGTGAGTAAATAATCATTACATGCGAGTTGATCTGATCCGATCGAGTTGATATGCTAGCGGATATTTTAGAGAGTATTTATTTGTTTTCCTCGTTTGGCCTCCAAATTAATTTTTTTGTATCCTCTTAAATCTTAAATTTCATTTTATTTTTCTGTATGGATTATACAAAATACTTCTTGCCACCGTAGATGTTTTCACAGAACCAAGCAATTAGGTTCATTGACATTTAGAACTTACTCCGTATTTATTTAGGATAATCGAAAATTCTGAGCATTCATGGAAACTTCCGAAAAAATGACGAATTGTCGTCGATTTTAGAAAACTGAACAGAATTATAATATAAACGATGTATATCCTCTTTCGAATATTACGGAAATACTCGATCAACTGAGAAAATCGCAGTATTTTTCTACTTTAGATCTGGCCAACGAGTACCACCAAGTTCCACTGCATCAACACAGCATTTAGCACTCAATTTGAGCATTTTCAGTTTTGTGGGATGCCCTTTGGACTAAAAAGACACAAGCGACATTCCAGCGTCTTATGAATCGTGTGATATCTGGTTTAAATGGAAACCGCACAATCGAAAACTAGTGGACGTTTTTAATTATCTAAGAAAATTCAACTTAAAGCTCCAACCTTATAAATGTAACTTTTTAAGGAAAGAAGTTTGCTATCTTGGGCATGTAGTAACGAGTTCTGGTGTCAAATCAGATACCTCCAAAATTGATTCTGTAAAAAAATTTCCAATTCCGAGGAATGGGAAGGACATTAAATAATTTTTGGACAAGCCAGTTATTATAGGAGATTTATAGACAATTTTTCCCAGATATCTGAAACACTTGCCTATACCTTCTCCGCAAAAATGTAAACTTCAAGTGGGACGCTAAATGTAACGATGTATTCAATAAACTAAAACACAAACAAATTTATCTACCAATAATTATTTATCTGGATTTTTCACAGCCTTTTGACGTGACTGCCGATGCCAGTGATTATGCAATTGCGGCTGTTTTTTCACAGAATACAAAAAAAGGCGATCTACCTATCGCAAACGCGAGTCAATCCCTAAATCCTGCTGAAAGAAACTACCCAATAATAGAAAAGGAATTGGTAGCCAGAGTAGTTTGGGAGGTTAAAAGATTTCATCTACATATGTTATATGTTTGGACATAAATTCCGAATAATTACTGATCATCGTCCTCTAGTATGGTTAGCCAAACACCCAAAACCTTCCTCACGATTGTTAAGGTGGCAAATCGATCTAGATGAATACGAATATGACGTATGCTAAAAGTAACCAAAACGCAGATTCTTTGAGTAGGATTGTTCAATCACCTAACGTAAACGAAATTCTTGCAGTTACCAGATATCAGTCAAAACAATTCGCTCCAGAAAAGGAATCTACAAAATTAGATAATATTTCGACTAACTACGATGAGTCATTTCATCATAATAATGCAAAGGAAATTTCAGGAATTAGAAATAGCCAAGAATACAGGCTATATTAATATCAAATTTATTTGTAGTACATAAAGATTAATTTATAATTTATTTCAGAGAATTAAATTTACACTTAATTAATTTTAGATTTTAGGAATTATTTGAAGAATCTGAATCAACTTTCCAGGAACGTAAGCAGTAAATGAACTTGTAGTTAGAATTTGCATTGTCTTTTGCCAAATAATATACTAAATATATGTATATTACTAACAAAAACATACTAACTATTGACTACCTATTTGTCTATACCTTTGCTTTCCTTCGCTTTTTTTAAGTGCAGAAGTGTACGGAGGACCCGTTGTCATTCGGGAGTCTTGCTTAGGCTTGACAATTACGCACTAGTGGGATCCAGAATACTTTGAATAGTTTTAATTTGATTCGACCTGGTTTTATTGGAAAAATTTAACTTATTATGTTAATACGACAGTATTAGAGTGGAGCTAATCCTTAAATCCAAATATTATATCTTGCAAATTAAAACCAATTTAGATGCATTTCGCGATCATATACCTATTGAGGGCAACTTTTGTTCCTTCTTCATGCGCTTTCACGTGCTACATTATGTTGATCCTATCAATTTAGATAATTTCGAGAATTGGGCGAGCCCCTTTAGACTGTAAATGAAAATATGAAGCATTTTGACAAAATTGGTCGCCCTTTGCCTTCTTAAATATGGTAACATTTCATTTTTATTGAGCTAGAATGCCGTTTCTGTCACAAAATAATGTGACTTTTTACACTTTCTGCCGTAGGCACTTAGCGAAACACACTTAATACACACATTTTTAAAATTTTTTAAAAACACTTGTTAAATATTTCGCAAAATTACAAAAGGTTTAAAAAATCACTCGATCGATTTCGGCTTATTAGGCCATCATCAGGAGTATCTACGAAACTGTAAAAATAAAAATGTAGTTATTTATATATAGTTGGAAAAAGCAAAAAGTGAAACCAAAATATACAAATAAAAAAATGTGGGAGTGGCAAACAATAAAATTGGAGAGAGCAATAAACATTAAAAATTAAAAGGGGGTGAGTTAACACAGGTATATGATTATTGATTAGTCAACGGTCGAATAACAAAATTCCAGATGTTGATTTTTTGCCTAATTGGCAAAAGCATTGCCTGCAATTTGTTACCTATCTGAGTCACTATTATGTCTCTGTATTATAGATTTAAAATGTGGTGTTTACAATGAAACATAATTTTTTGTAGTTAAGAATAATTTAGGACTTCAAAATTCAAATGTCATAATTAGTTGATCAATGTTGACAAATATTTAATAAACTAAATGGTATAATTAATAAACAATAAAATAAGTATATTATATAATTTAATAGAGTTGGTTCGTTTTATAGCCGCAATATCTCCTTCAACGTAATTCGTTGCACATTTCCGATTACATAATTGTAGGACCTTTGATTTTCACCTGGGACTTTGCCAATTTATTCTTTTGCTCGGTTCCTTCCATCATCATTTTCTCGACAGAAAGTCTCGGTAATATTTTTTCTTGCTCTATTGCCTCCATCAAAATGTTGATTGAACGTTGGAACATGTTATTTAGATAACGTTGCAGTCGATCAACGTACTTATACAAGTACACAGGCTTGTCACGTGACAAATCCGAAGTAATTATATGGTTATGGAGTGGAGCGGGAACATTTTTTTTTTTTTTTGGGAATTATTCTTTACTTATACAAAATAAAACATCGATACATTAAAAGTACAATAAAATATAACAAATAAAATAAATAAGTTGATCCTGAATGAGGAACATCTCAAAGTGTCGGGTCAACTTTTAGTTAATTACAAAATACACTGCGCCAATTAAAAAACGGAACAGAAATTATCTTCGAAAAAATACCCAGATTTGAACGCTTGTATCTTGGTGAAATAACACCTTTCAGAAAAAAAGTTTTGTTTCTAGTTGAAGGAAATTTTGTTTTCTTTTCGATACTGGAAACCGTTTTATTTTCTTTTGTTTTTTTATGACTTTTTTGAGTAAAACAAAAGGTGTCTAAAAAAAATAAAAATTTGCTGCTGTTTGAAACTGTAGACGAACTTGCTCGATATTTGATTCAAAAATCCAAATCGACCATTTTATAGAGAATTTAGAAACCTTGCAAAATGATACTAGGAAAATTTCTGTGCGGCCACTCCTTGTAAAGTTATTGAAGTTTTAGAGAAGACGTATCAAAAAGCGTAGAAGTAAATTATTTTTTCTTGTAAACTTAGCACTCTACGATAAAATGTTAAGTCACTTTAATACTAAAACTTTAACACACTAAAACTTCAATAACTCGATAAGGAGTGGCCGCACAGAAAATTTCCTAGTATCATTTTGCAAGGTTTCTAAATTCTCTATAAAATGGCCGATTTGGATTTTTGAATCAAATATCGAGCAAGTTCGTCTACAGTTTCAAACAGCAGCAAATTTTTATTTTTTTTAGACACCTTTTGTTTTACTCAAAAAAGTCATAAAAAAACAAAAGAAAATAAATCGGTTTCCAGTATCGAAAAGAAAACAAAATTTCCTTCAACTAAAAACAAAAATTTTTTTCTGAAAGGTGTTATTTCACCAAGATACAAGCGTTCAAATCGGGGTATTTTTTTGAAGAAAATTTCTGTTCCGTTTTTTAATTGGCGCAGTGTATATAAGAATATAAAATTTGGTGGGTGCCAAATAAAAGTTTATATTGATTTATTAATAATATTAGTTTTTCGTATTACTTTATTAGTTAATATTTAACAAATTATAAAATAAATAAATAATATGGTTGCATTATTAAAAACTATCAGAGAGAGAGAGAGAGTGGTTAGTCATTTTAAGTTATTTCTATTTTATTTTAACCGGTTTCAAAAAATACCCTTTAAAATATCTTCTGGATTCTTTAAATTAAGAAGCCATGCTTTTATTGCTTGAAAGCAATAAGAAAAAAAAATTATCTTTAATATTATCTAAACTTTCAAATGTGCAGGAATTTTGTTATAAAGGAAAGCCGCCATATAAATAAAACTTCTACGAGACGTTTCCGATTTGGTTTTTTGCGTCATACAAGAATTTTTATTTCTTAAATTGTAAACATTTACTTTCAAATTTAAATTACATACCACTTCTTTTAAAGAACATTTTTAGATCTATATAAAGATTGCTGAGCTGTAATATGCATATTTGATTTGCAGAACAAAGGAAATTACGGAGACATGTCGGATTTATAATGTATTATTCTTAAACAATGTTTTTGTGCAATTACTATATTTAAAACAACAAAGAAAGAAAAGTTTGTTGTCTGTATTAAATCAGTAAGATTCTTTCGGCTTTTTATAGAAACAATATTTTAACAATAATGGCATTCACAACATTTTTCGACTTGTTAATCACAAAAAATGAAGAGGCCAATCATTTATAATATGTATATCTACCAAAAAAGTAGAAATATCAAAATTCCCAATACAAAATGTATCCACCCTAAAATATGAAAACTTTTCCTTGAGTTTTCTATGTGGTAGTTTGGTTTCGTACAGATAAGCTCGCACAAACAAAAAGTTCGGCCTACTCATCAGGTTGTTAATATATTGTGTCTATAAAAAGCCGAAAGAATCTTATTGATTTAATACAGGCAACAAATTTCTTTTTCTATTTTTCGTGTGGGAATGAAACACACAGAAATGAAAGTTTTCTTTGAGTTTTTTGATTTAATGAATTTATAATTCGCTAAGTCAACTACGTCCTTGTCTCATACTTAATGTATGAAGTTAGAATTGTATTTTTGTAGTTTGGTCGTAGCCACCTGATGAGTAGACCGAACTTTTTGTTTTTGCGAGCTTATCTGTACGAAACCAAACTACCACATAGAAAACTCAAGGAAAAGTTTTCATTTTTTAGGGTCGATACATTTTGTATTGGGGAGATATATTATAAATGATTGGCCTCTTCATTTTTTCTGATTAACAAGTCGAAAAATGTTGTGAATGCCATTATTGTATAAAAAGCCGAAAGAATCTTATTATATTTTTTAAGCTTGCCAAATACGGCCCACCGCAAAATACAATGCCATACTGAAATTGCGAATCAATCATTGTATAACAAAACGTCTTTTGTATTTCATTTGGATAATAACTACGCAACAAATAAAATTTTCTGATTGAGTTTAGTAATTATACATTTATTCTAAGTGACTCTTGAACCATTGCAATGAACTACCTCGAAAACCAATACTCTCAAGTTTGTTCAACATTATTATATCATGATTTGCGGTATTAAACGCTTTGATGATATCAATAAATAACGAAACCACCTTTTTATAATTACTTATGTTTTATTTACTTATGTTGGTATTAATAAATTTTAATGAAACCGTTTTGGCTAAAGTTTAAAAAAAACATTTGTTCAAGGAAACACATTATACGTTTTTGCATAATTTTCTCAAGAACATTGCGAATGATTGGTAGTAATGATATTGAGCGATAGTTGTTAGGATCGACCAATCAGGGGCCGATTTTTGTGAAGCGGAATTGTTATGGCAAATTTTAATTTAACAGGAAATATACATGAAAGAAACTTAGGTTAAAAATGCGGTTTAGTGCAAAGTTAAAATTATTTATTTATTTATAATTAAACGGGTATAAACGCATTGCTTTACCACCCCTTCATTCAATTTGCATATAAATCTAACATTAAACATTTCTTACAAACTAGTACTAAATATTTTCACACAAATTAAGTAAAATTATTTATTTTTATATAATTCAAAACAAGCTTTTTGAAAACATTAATTGAATTCACACATCTAGTTTCAACCGGCAACCGATTCCATAGAACATAACCTCTAACCAATGGTGAATAGCTGAAAACATTGTTTTTTATATTTAGCGGTAACAATAAACATTGAGTTCGGGCAGACTTATCCATTCTGGGCTTGTCGAAGAGATAGACTGGCTGTTTCACCTTAAGCAACTTATATCGAGAAACTAATTTATGAAAAATAAAAAATTCATTTCAAATGCAACCAAGAATATTATTAGAATAAGATGAAATATGACCAAACTTGCACATAGGTTATAGATGTTATATCTGAATAAATTATTGAAAGCTTTTTGAATCAAATTAGTGCATAGTGAATCACAGTGTTGATAAATCAAATCACAGTATGTAAAATGCGGGATGACTAAAGCTTTAACCAAATATAATCTTAAGTTCTCAGGACAAATCTTTCTATGAAGTCTACAGCCATACAGAATAGAGTTTAGCTTGCGACAGGTTTCAATAATGTGGTCACTCCAAGTGAAGCTGCTATTCATGCGTAGACCAAGATTACATACTATATCCACTAATGCTAATATGTCATTATTATTATATTATACAAATCCGGTATTATACCCGAATAATTGCTTCTACAAATAAACATGGCCTGTGTTTTCTTCGTATTTAAAATAGGACCATTTGACGAAGACCATGAATAAATACTTCTCAAATCTTTATTAATTTTGCTTTATTATTAAACGCAACCTAACCTTCAACTCAATCATTAAAGCAACCACAAATCAATCCTTAACCTCTTATAAAATTATAAAATTCCCCAACCGAACAACTCACTTAATCCCATCGCAAGCTAACTAGACCCTAATGTAGCTTGAAGTCAACTTCGAACCAAATCTCAACCCTATACCCAACTTCGCACTGAACCGCCAAACCAAACCCAAAATCAACTCGATTGGAAAGCTACATGTATGAATAAATTCAACTCAATCTAAAGAAGGACATATTTTTTTTTTTTTTGCTTTTTCGGACTCAAGGACTTTCAAAACGACGAGAATAGTGATTTTGAACCAACCAAATGTTTGGCCATTTTGACGGGATTTCAATACTATGGTCGTTTTAGACCGAAGTAATTTTCACTTTAAAAGAAAAAAATAGCATACACAATTATTTTTAACATATATAATTTAATATTAATTAATTAAGCTGTATTCATAAAAATTCACAACAACAATTATTAATTTTAAGTAAAGAAGGCATCGGCTTCGCTTAATGTGTTCAGTTTGTTACGCCGCCCTTGTTGGCGTAATCATTAGCCAAATTGTCTTCGCTTACTTATCATGAAATTAGTTATTATGCCTACACTGTATTTCCTTATGTACAAATTGTGTTATGTATTCAGTATTAAATGTTTCATTATTTTATATTTTTCATTTTTGCGATTTTACTTTTGTTGTGTATATTTTATATTTTAAATTTGTATATACATATGTACTTAGGAAAAAACAAAATCGAGTGTTATTTTATTAATTACGCACCACGAATCGTAGTAAATCTCATCTTTTATATTGCTCCAGTATAAATGATTTGTGGCACTTCCAAGTTTAGAGCTTTAATTGTTAAGTAATATTTTAATGTTTATATAATGTCATTTTTACCTTTTTTTCCAATATTGTATTATAGTTAATTATTAAGTTATTATATGTACATATGTAAATATATACAATCGACACTGGATTTGTAGGATCCACAGATTGTTCTGTTAAATTAATTAAATAAATAAATAAATAATAAATAAAATAAATATGTATTTGTGTTTGAGTGTCAAGCGACGAAATATAAATTCTTGTCAGTGTAGTATACTATGTTAATTTATTTATCTGGAATATTCTTTATGTAGAATATTTTATGTCTATCATTTGTTCGGTTCGATTTGATTGATGTGTTGGTGACACACGACTCGAAGGTGTACAAAACAATACAAATACAACGTTCGATTTTTAACGGTTTTTGATGTGACGCGTAATTTTTTAGTTGAAAAAAAACAGTCTAGTTTGGATTTTGTTCCGGTAAAGTTTTGGTGTTGAGACAGTGAAGTTTTGGACTTTAGAGGAGTTAAGTTAGAAGTTTTAAGTTGAACGGGCAGATGAATTTTTTTCTGACCTAATTATCAAAAAAAAAAAATTATTATATAAAGTTATATAAAAAAACACAAAAAATTTTGAAATAATACCTAATAATAAAAAAAAAAATATTTGTTATATACAAAAGTTATAATTTGTAAATAATGTAATTAATGTCTATTTTTTTTTATATAGTTGATTGTGCATAGAATATGCATGTGTGTAAATATTTTTGTGTGATTGTTTTCGTCTCTTTGAGACTTATGTATAAAAAAAACATTAAATGTTATGAAAAAAAATGTGTTAGTAAATTTATGACTTTATGAGGAAACTACATAAATAAAAAAAAAACGGCAATGAAAACTTGAATTTTCCTGAAGGTTTTATTGTTTTCATAAATTTCTAGTGCGTGATGATAAGGTTTTGAAAGTCAGAAACAGAAAAAATGCAAAAGAACTTGTCATTAGTGAACTAATTGTCCTGAGTGGAAAAAACATAAATAAAAGAGAACAAAGTGGTAGAAAGAAATCATAAAACCACGTGAAAATTACACGTGAGGAAGAAATTGGTGGTGTATATACAGAATAGTAAAAACGGACGATACATTTTATCGTTTAAGTACTACTGTATAAATCATGAGTGGTGTGACGTAAAAGAAAGCAGTGTTATTTGGTGTTCCCACCAATCAAGCAGGGTGTGATTGGTGTATGGAGGGGATGCTGCGCCAGGTTCCGTTCCTGATATTAAGGTACTGTGTTATTTTATAAAACGAAAACGAAATTCTTTAAAATACATAATATTTATTATTATTATTTTTCTCTTCTGCTTCTCATTGCGAGAATACAATTTCATGATTTTTTTTTATTGTTTTTATTGTTGATTCAAGTTCTATGTGAGCCTACCTTGATTGTCGCGCGATTTTCTTTTTTATCATTAGATTTTTTTATCAGATAACGTTTTATTTACAGCTTTCGCGTGTTGTGGCACCCGCATACACCACCAAATCAATTTGCTTGTAATTAAATTTTCAGGTTTAAATTTTCCTTTTTTGTGTTTATTTGATTCATTAAAATTAAATTTCAGTTAAATTTTCCGATCATATTAATTTTTGGCATGGTTCCGTTAAATGTAAGTTCAATAGTTACATTTTTATTTTCCTTTTTCTAAAATTCTCCGATCACGATTTTTTTCTGATTTTCGTTTTATGATGGCGTGTTAAATATACCGTTGTGGCTTTCATCTGGTCATGTTATTTTGTGATGTGTACGGTATTTCCGTTATTGGTTTCTTTGATCTGTTCTATCACCATGTGTGAGTAAATTCTAGCGTGTGATCGAATGATTGTGAATAGGGAATGCAAAATTACCGGGATTTTACATTACCGGTTTTCAATATTTTTTTAGCTGAATTTTCGGTTTACCGGTAATTTCTGGTAAATTGCGTTTTTGGGAATATATTAATAAAACGCCATTATAGTTTTTTAAAATTAGAAGATTATACATATTTCAGTATTACTTAGGCATTGCAATATTTAATTTAAGAAAGTTAAACATTTTACGTAACATACAATACTCAACTCATCAGTCTTATATTAGGCTGCCCATTCGTACCATATTTTGAACGAACGAATCACATTGTCAACTGTACCACATTTTATACCACAAGATGATCGATTGTACCAAATGTATGCGCCGATAATCATACATAAATATCTCAAAGAATTATATTAACTTACATATGTACTTATGTGAAAATATGTTTGTATTGTGTATTTATGGAAACAGATTATATAGGAGTTGGTTAGTCCGCTGGTGAGCTAAAATTGAGGTTGAGTGAGGGACTCCGTCGAGGGTTGGCAATTAGATAGAATTTAGTTGGGGATTAGATCGAGTTGAGTTCAGTAAGCATGTAGTTTTTAGAATCGAGTTGATTTCTGAATTGAGCTGGCTGTCGAGTTTGGAGTTGTTTAGACGGTTTAGATTTGGCTTGAGCCGGGGTTGAGTTGAAGTTTAGCTATGGCTAAATTAGCTTGAGTTGAAGGTTATAGGGATAATTTGAGTTGAGTTTATTTCGTATTACGCACAATACAAACATCAGTTGAACGTCTTCCGGTTGATTCAAAATCAATACTAGTAGATTTATATTTCTACCCCTAAAGATTTAACGTTTGAGTACCTGCACTTAAAGAATTTCTTGATACAACTTATCAAATGAATATCAACTATATTTAGATTTCTTAAAAATTAGTTGGCTATCGCCAATGCGCCTGGTTGATGGAATCTTAAAACTTTAGCAAACTTTGAAATTGAAAATCTAGTTTTTGTTGTTACAAGTATTTTTAAAGTAAATCAATTTTTTTTTAACCATACCTCCGAGACTGTGAAACAGCGAATGAAATTTCTAACTGTATATAGTAAAGAGACCAGAAGTGTGTTCATAAACTTACATTGCAATTTTCTACCCTGCTAAATTCTGTCTTGCTAGTTGTCATCAAATGGATCGACAAAGACAATATTATGCATGCATCATAAATTCATAATATAAACTATAGTCGTATTTGTTTACTAAACGGTTATCCAATTGAGACGCAGGAAAATAAACGCAAACTAAAACTACAAATATTTATTTTTAAATCAAATTGGGTACTTTATTTTGAAGGTTTATCGATGCCATTTATGTATGAAAAATGATATCACTCAAATGCTCACCATGGCTGGATTTACAGACGTCGATCCGATGGTCAACATTTTTGATGACATTTTCCAATAGGACCCTTGCTATGGCATTTATCACGGCAATTTTGTTATTTTTTAGGTCTTGGATGGTAGCTGGACTATCAACATACACTTTGCTTTTCAAAAATCCCCATAAAAAGTAATCTAATGGCGTTAAATCGCATGATGTTGCAGGTCAATTTACATTTCCGCGACGCGAAATTACGTGATTTTCGAAGAACCTTTGCGTAGCATAGCAAGTTGCACCGTCTTGTTGAAAATAAACATCACCCAAGTCGATTCCATCGAACTGGGGCGAAAAATAGTCCGTTATCATCGCATGGTATCGCATAGAATTAATTGTAACCGCTCTTTTGTAGTACTCTTGAATAACTTTAACACGAACTTCAATCGAATACGACTCCATAGCGATAAATGGCAAACATTCAACCCAACAAAATGACAGAAAACGAACATGGCGTATTTGCAAAATTATTTTTTATTTTCCGACAACCCTTTATTATAAAAAAATCTGAAACTTACAGAGCATTCGCAAAGAAAACACTTTTTACTTTTGACTTACAGGTTTGTTTGAATTTCCAACATAACGAGCAAAAATGTTTGTTGGTCAAGTTGGCAATACAAACAAACCTGTAAGTAAAAAGTGAAAGGATTTTTAATTGTAAATGCTCTTTGAGATCGTAGAATAATACATACAGAAAGAAAGAGCAACTTGAATTTTTTGCGATACGAAAAAAAAATTCCCGAAATTATTTCGGTAAAAATTATCGATAATTACCGGTTATTTTAAAATTAAAATGGTTCGGTAAACCGGGATTACATTTCCTAATTGTGAAGTACGGTCTGTGGAGGGTCGGTTTCACCATTTCCTTCCGATGGTGATATTCGTCTTGTGATGTCGGTTTCCGCTCCGAGGGGTCGTCGCAGGGTTTGTCTCGAAGGCGTCCTTCCGTCTTTCTTTGGCATCGATGACAGCTTCGACCAGAAAGGCATTTCTGGTAGGCTTACCGATGATAAGCTGGCCTTGGAGGCAGACACGGCGGGGATCGACGCTGCTTATTATTCGCTTTAGCTACTGGGGACGTAACAAATAATTTTTTCTTTTTTTTTTCGTTTTCCTAATATTTTGGTTCATTATGTGGTTATACAAGCATGAGATTATGTTTGGGAAACCCCACGACACACCGTGAGCTCTAGCCGCAGCTATCAAGACTGCACCAAACCTCTAATCTCATGATTCTGCTACCGAAATCTGACGATTTCGTTATAAGTTCAACTAACATTTTGAATCATCTCTTTCGAAATCTCCTTATTTTTTTATTCCTCTTGAACTTTCGTAATGGTTTCAAGAATGATTTCACCATTACTTTTACGAAAATATTGTACATTTAGCTGAAAACATGAATTTATTTTCAGAATGTTGAACAGAAAAATCTGAAACTGATGAAATTTGGTTTCCAATTTTTTTTTATCATTTTCCGAACTTTTATAGTAAATCTTATAATAAGTCGGACATCATTGCTGAAAAAAGTCGGTGATGAAATCAGCTTTGTTATACTTGGGACATTACGAAAATTTTCTTAATGTTTCAAGAGAGGGCATTTAAAATGATAAAACAAAACTGTTCAAAATGAACTTAATGAGATATAAAAAAAATCACCCCTTAAATTACAATTGGTAATTTTTGTACGAATCATTACGATTTAAAAGTTAAATAGTTGCCTATTTGCATACACAGTAGTCCCCCGATTTACGGATATTCGCAGTTGTATGCCAAAAGTATGATCAAGGTTTCGGTATACGGACAAAATATTTTTTCTCATTTTATTTGTGCGAGAGAGAGAGACAGAGATATTTCCACTGAAGAGTTGTTCACGCTAGTTAAAGAAACCATCGATGCCCAACAGACGGTAAACTTAATTCAACATGACTTGCCATTTTAACAACAAGTAAAATGTCAAAAGCTTTCCCATTTTTTTTCTAAAACTACCGAAGAAAATGCTATTGAACAATGTACTTAGTGGCAGTTCCGGTTAACAGTTCAGCAGTTCAGATAATGAATTGTAAACTTCGTTAGATTTATACTTTAGATTCAATAAAAGTAAAAATAAATTATGATTTGTATGAATTAATTTGAATATTTTAAATGAAAAAATGGTTTGTGTTTTGTTGCAATTTACTATTATTTATGTTTAGTATCACGAAAGCTTTTTTGAAGTATTGTAATATTGTAACAGTTAGTGTTAGAACTACAATCTACAAATTAAGGTTCCTCCTTTTGATTTGAAGTTGACATAATCGATTTGAATTTATAGTTTTTCTTAGCTTTCCTAGTCCATAACTTAATAATATTATCGATTAAAAATATTATTCGACGAACTCTCTAAACTAAACAATAATTGAGCTCGCGTTGGCGGAATTTATTTGGGAAGCTTCAGCTCTTAAGCTTATAGGATAACTTAATAATCCGAATGTGCTATATAGTTTTTCGAATTAGAGAGCTTTTTTGATCAAGTGACCAAATATAATACGGACAGTTGTAAGGCTGTAGAATTATCTATATAAAGTGTAAAAAAGCTCTAATCGAAGGTTTACATGAGTCATCAAACAAATTTAAACCAAAAAAAAACTTTCTGATAGTTTTAAAAATTATAAACCAATTGAAGACGTCAAAATTAAATATTCTTGTTAAACTTCTGTTAAGTGTAAATATCGTTTGCAATCATCAGCTTATGTATACGAGCCTGACCAGATTGATCTTGACCCCATCGAAAGCCTAATATATTTAAAACCCAGCTTTTGGATTACCATTTTATCTCTGACTAATCTCAATTATTCCAATTATTTTGGGTTGGCTAAGCATTCGGCTAAAGCAAGTCTATAATTTTAATGACAGAAGTGTAAAGGCCTTTTCACATGAATCGCGATTTTTCTCGTACGAATAAAAATGATTCACCGATTTCTCTTCAATTACATCGTAACATATTTACTAGTCACTTGAAAAATAGTAAGTAAACGATTTCGAATGTAATATCATTGACAAATTTTTTAGCAAACGCACATTTCCTCATAATAATTGCAGAATAGTGTTTTCTCGCGCGAACTTTCCAATATGGCGGCGATTTAAACGTTTTTTGCAGCTTTTATTGGGAAATATGCGTTTGCTAAAAAAATTGTCAATCATATTACATTCGGAGTTGTTTACTTACTATTTTTGAAGTGACTAGTTAAAATTTTACTATGTAATTTAAGAGAAATCGTTGAATCATTTTTACTCGTACGAGAATAATCGCGATTCATGTGTATAGACCTATAGACCATAAGGAAATTTTATTTAAGCAGCATTTGTTTAAAAAGCTACATGGGATCTAAAATATTTATGTTTTCACATATTTTAAAATTCAAAGCTTTCAACAAATAACCCGTGGTAATTTGAAATTTAAAAATATCTTTATGATACAGCTTTTTATTGATAGATTAAAAAGCTACATAGCTTTAGCTGACCTGTAAAGCTTCAAAACTTAATGGTAAATATTCGTTAATAAAAGTTGTTGTAGTTTTCGAAAAAATTTTAAATTTTGTCAGAGATTTAGTTTTCGCCTATGTTTATTTCAAAACAATATAATTAATTTGTGTGTAAATTGTCTGCGCCCAAATCATCGTAGTCTTTCCTTGTTTTCCACGTAGTTATGAAATTTTGTTCCTGCTACAATTTTAATCCATTTATTTGTTTATTCTAATTACAGCTAACATGTATCGTGAACTTGATTTTGCTTGTTTGTAATCATTACCGTAGCAGCTACAGCAAGGGTTTCAAATCAAAAGAGTAAATAAATAATGTTGACTTACTGTTAAGCCCTTCGTCAATCAGTGCATTTAGTAGTAAGTCAACATTTTTATCGACAGTAGACTGAATAAATTGTGTAAATAATTTTGTGTTTAATTAAAGTGTTAAGTTTTTTGTGTTAGTGTGACAATTTAAAAAACGTATATTCCAATTCGTATACAAAAGTGATTAAAATAAGTGAATGAACCTAGTGCATAGTGATGTGATAGTAAACAAAATCCAGAGCTTTAAAAAAAACTCTCCTTGTTCGTGTTATGCCCAACTAAATTATAAGGTAAGCCACTCAGTTTTTCTATATTGTTTTAGTTTTTTCCAATTACAATGTTTTAAAGGTGCTTGTAATTTGAAATTTTATATTACTAAAATACTTTAAATATGCGAAACACGAGTTGTTTGGCCAAACGGTACTAATATAGCTAACAGGTTGATCATTAAAGTATTAAGTAATATTTATGGCAAATATTAGTCGATGCGTATTCGGTACAAACCAAAATCTTTATGTTGTTATTACACGGTGCTCTCAAAAATTTTACACCTGCACAGATATTGCAGGTTCTGTTATAAGAAAATTTTACTCGTAGGTTGATGTATATTTTTTTAAAAGTGTTGATTGTAGAAGAATTGTGCCTAGTTTTTAATTAGTTGAAAAAATATTGAAACTTTAAATAGTGTGAATGACGAAGTGATATTTTCTGATGTTCAGATAATCGAAAGCTTCTGAAGAAATACAAAAGGAAGCTTTCAGATCTGAATTTACAAATATGTTTTTTGGGGAAACAGCTCACTGAAAACTCATGACAAAAAGGGTGTGATAATCTTTGGTAATGTGTTGAAAGTTCGACCAGTTACTTGAATTAACAATCTAGTCATTTTTACCGTAAATCATTTAATAACTTCAAAATTGGAGGCAAAATGTATTTTAGAAATGAAAACCTATTGCATGAAGACCTATGGTTGTCTTTTGAGACATGTGTATGTATTTTGTCTTTAAAATTGTTTTATCCTTTCGATTTGTTGTTATAATAAGTTTAGAATTTCAAACCATATCGTTGATAATAGAACACTTTCGAAGGTAACTAAATATTGTTTTATAATTGATTCTCTACATTTCCTCTACAATGGCCGGTATACCGGATAAATGGTTTACTGCTTCGATTCATGCAGACCATCTTGTTGCCGATATGGAATGATGTGAACATTTTACAACTTTCTTCAAAATTTCTCATCTCTGTGGAACGCGACTAAAGAAATTATACATTTGTTCAATTTTTCCGAAGGCATACTATGTCTTCCTTATACATTCCAATACTGTCTATACTCCAGTTAGGATTATGTTTTAGTAGAACTGCTTGTGCACAATGATACCGTCCTACCATATTGGCACCGTTATAATGAAATTGTCCAATATAAAAATTGAAATCAAGTTTAAATTATTTTAGATGTTCTAGAATTTGTTGAGCGATTTCAAATCCTTTAGTTGTGTCATTGTGCCATTCTAACATCACTTTATTATATTTTAAAATAAATTTCTCACCTTTGACTTTTTTACACGAAACAAAGGATTTGATTTTTAAATGAAAAGTTGTTTTGATTTTCTTTTAGTGATAATTTTTATTGAAACAATTTTTATTTTTTTATTTTTATAAAGACTAGTTTCGCCAGAGCCTTCTAGAGTATAGAGCCATAATCATTATGACGTATTTTTTAGAAGTTTTTTTAGTGGTATAACTTTTCACTGATTTCCATAGGAATCCATAGTAAAAATGGTGTTTTTAGAATCAAGTTTTTCAATGAAAAAAGCAAAAATGTTACAAAATGTTTATACAAAAGTGTTCTACATATCTTTAGCAGCAATATACAATACAAGAAGGGTATATTAGTATTAAGTAAATATTAACTGTAGAAATATTAAAATTAAATTATTTCTAAAATATATTTTTCGAACTTTCATTTTGAAAAATACATCAAAGTTGGCTCTGACGAATTAAAATAATACTTGCTAAATGTATCTTTAGTTTTACTAGTGTACGTTAGATGTGTAAGATTTATACAGAAAAATACGAAATAAATTGTTTAATCACAAAATTATGACATGTTCTTAATATTTTGAGAATTTGGTTTGCTTTTCTTACAATTTTTGAACTTGAAATTTCCCCAGGTGGTAATTTTTGGTACGATTTTTCAAAATGTTTACTGCCATCACTGCCATCTATGTAATGTATATTGACTTAATGCACACGATTTGTAGTAAGCTTTTCTTTTTAATTTGACCAGAATGCTGTTGTTATGAACTTTTTTATATATTTTGGTTTAAGTAAATCAATTATTACAAGAAAATGAAAACGATTTACTTGAACGACCTTCATATGTAAATACCCTCCAAACATTGCGTAACGAAAACGTAAAGTTTATGAGGACTTGCTTATACTAAAGTCTTCGCTTTCGTTACTTTATTTCGTGACGAAAATGTAAAGAAAATGATACTTTTACCACAAGAGAAATGAAACAAAAAAATGTATACATTTTCTCTTCGCTTACTCGTAACATTACTGAACAGTTATTACTTAACGTTTCCGAACAGTTTTTGCTTGACAATTCCGAACAGTTTTTACTTGAAGTTTCCGGACAGTTTTCGTAATAATATGTATAATAAAATATTAAAAACGAATAAAAGAAATTTTCGTTGTTTCGTAAAAAAATTCATTTATTATGCATTTATTGAATTCAATTATAAATTTAATGATGTAAATTATTGTAAATAAAATTCAAATAGTAAAATAAATCTGCTTTGAATTACATTCCAAAATAATAATCTCTTATTCATGTAATTGTTAAGACTAGTTTAAGTTTTAATATAAATAAATATAAGTTTTATAATTAAACATAAATTCATTCAGTCACTGACGTTAGTTTCGTCTTCTGGAATTTGAGATGGATTTGAAAATAGCTTTTTTTGTTTAATTCGTTGCCTATCTTTGGCATATTGAAACCACTTCTTTATTATCGTTTCGATATCTACCTGCCTTGCATTACATTTTTTGATGGCTGCTAAATAGATATTGTTTGTATTGGCAATCATTATTTAACAACTTTACAATATAATCAAATAACTCTATGTACCTTTCAAAAGATGCATTACCGAATACGATTTCACAGCTATGTTCTCAAGTTGTCCATGCCAAGAAAAGAAGGTAGCTACCTCGTCTGTGATTATGCTTTTTAAACAGCCCCTGATAAATTTTTCCATGGATGGATCACTCGTAGCTTGATAATGTCTTTTCTGCAGAAATAAAAATGAATGCAATTAAAACGAAATAAGTACAGATACAAAATTCTGATAAACTTACTAAATAAATTTCTGTTTTATCATCAGTTTGGTTATCCTTTTCAAGCTTTTGAAAAGCTTCAACAGAACTGGCCGAAATTTCGAGTAATAATCCTTCATCATTGGTAGCCCCTTGGCATGTACATTTACTTTGGTGCTTACTTTGGTTAATTTCTTGTCGAATTATTCGATATATTTTTTGTAACGACATTTTAAAAATAAAACACTCAAATACTTCAAAAAAATTATAAAACTAACAAAAAAAATTTTACTGTCGAAAGAAACTAAAAAATCACAAAAAGTTCATTTTACACAAATTGTTTTTTTGATAACACAATTTTATACATAACTAATCATATACTAAAGAAAACAATAAATGTACTAACCATCAACAAATTATTATAAATTTATTCACTAATTAAACTATGTTAAATCAAAGAATAATTTATTTAACAAAATATGCTATATTAAACTGTACTACCATATGGTAAGCTCAACAATATAAAATGGAGGATTTGGTGTTTCTTTGAATATAAATATGTATAGCGCTGTAATCGTTAATAAAGTGTTCATAAACTTAACATTTTCGTTACGAAACGAATGTATACATAGTTTTGCTGGGAGGGTATATGTTGAAATTCAAACATTTATTAAAATATTTCAGAAATCATAATTAAGAATTTGCAACGTTTTCATTTACAAATGTGTCATATGAAACAAGTGATTTCCCATATGTTTTATGTGTTTTACTATGGAAATTTTGGTTTTTTCCTCGTTTCTTATTCCCTTATAAAAGCTTCGTTTTTTTAGATTATGGCTTGTATAATCAAGGTTGCTTTGGTTTCGCGCATTCGCGCTTTGTTAACTTTTAAGGACTACTGAGCTTTTTAACTGTATCTTGTTGTATTTATAATTTATTTTATGATGATGTCAATGTCATAGATTTCGTTTTCCCGCAGTCTATCATTCAATATATTTCCCTCTTTTTATTTATGTGTGAAGAAATCGCGATTTACAGAAATAAAAATGACGGAAATATATTGAAAGATAGAATGCGGGAAAACGAAATCTATGACATCATCATAAAATAAATTATAAATACACCAAGATACAGTTAGAAAGCTCAGTAGTCCTTAAAAATTGACAAAGCGCGAATGCGCGAAACTATTCTTTATAAAAATAAAAAATAAAAAAATGTTTCAAATTATCACTAAAAGAAAATCAAAAGAACTTTTCATTTTAAAATCAAATCCTTTGTTTCGTGTAAAAAAGTCAAAGGTAAGAAATTGCTCCTCTATTCAAAACCTGTAATTTTCAACTAGTTTTAAATATCGGATAACGAGACACTATGACTCTATGTAAACAATCTGTAGTTGCATCAACGATTATAGAAACATATTTTGAATCCCGAATTTCTTCACGAATTTCACGAAGTTTCCACAAATTTATATAAATTTATTTCGAATATATGAGGACACACATAATATAATGAACTTGTAAACGCTTGTTTGTCTCTTGGTATTCTTGGCATGCTCGTATAATATAGGGTCGTGCTTATGTGGCGTATTATGGAGTTTTGATTATCGGTAGATTGATTGTATTTCGCGCCAAATTTGGTAATTATTTTGTTGGTTGAAAGCTCAAAGAATTGTGGAAGAGTGGAGACTTTTTTCAGACTCGGTGTGCCAGGGAAATATAAGTTTTCCTGGAAGTTATTGTTTTTCTAAAACATATTATTATATAAAAATTAGATTCATAGACGAGTTGAGAATATTTTTACATCAAAAAGAAATTAACATCAAATATTGTAAAAAAGTAAACGCTCAAGTTCAACTGAACTGTTACATTGTGAATAATAATAAAAAGCCAATTAAATATTAAATTGTAACAGAGCTTGAGTTTCATTTGTGAATGCTACTAAAAAGCTGTTAAATATAAAATTGTAACCAGAATTCGAATTTAGTGGAATTACTTCGATTCTATGTGCTCCAGCCCACACATTAAGGAGCACTCAATGTCCAAAAATGATGTTTTAAGCATACCCTGTTCAACAGTAAAGACGTGCAACCACAAAAGGGTGAAGAGACGGGAGTCCATATCCCGGAGCAAATTCACCATTAAAGATTTGCAACAGCGGAAACCAGACGCTTCATAAATATTCAGTTTCCCCATCGGGAGTCCACATCCCGGAGCAAATTCACCATTAAGGGTTTGCAATAGCGGAAACCGGACGCTTCATAGATATTCGATTCCCCCCACGAAGAAGTCTGTCAAGACTTAAATTACCCCAAGTAAATAAAAATAAATCTGGAGTAGGTAAGCCAAGGACATCCATACCAACCTCAACACTTACTGATTCCTTCGATCCCTATAAGAAATTTCCATTATGAACATCTTCAATTCATTCAATAGTAACTCGAAATGCTAAACCTTGCTCACTTAGAAACATAATCACTTCTAAAATTCTCTGAAGAATTTTTTCCCAATTATCGGCTTCATATGATTACCTGTTTTAAAAGTACGTACACACCTTAATGATGACGCGTCATTAACTTGCGACTTTCAGTAAACATAATTCTGCTGATATTTAATTGAAGTTTCATGACTGGGTATGCGTTCTTTCAATTGTTTCCAACTCCTTTCAATATTCCAACCGGACGGACTACCAAGGTCCGATAAATTTGAGTCTACCCTATGAACATAACACGGGACACAGTATAAATACTCTTTTTGTTTATTCCAACACAACCAGTCTCTCTTACACGACTTACCACTAGATAACAAAGAATATGATATGCGAATTTGATATTTTCTGTATCTAGGAGATGCTCTCTTGTATATCGAATTCTTTAGTTTGTAGAAACATATCTACTTGAAGAAATGCGATATCATACTTGGGCCAATATTTAAAATGATTTCAATATCTAAAATATAAAGGGCTGAAACCTCACGAGGTGATCAGAACTTCCGTCTTTGGTATCTTCAATAATGTCATAAAGTTGGTGTGATAGTTTTGACATTATTGATTTCCATTTTAACCAACATATATTTACTTAAACAACAACAGCCAAACAGGTCAAAAGCTGCAGTAACATGGGTACAGGCATCCAATTTAAAACGAAAAATCGCATTGTAGAACTTTATACCGAAAGTAGTATTATAACAAATTATACTGATACTTCTAACCGTTTAACTGACCATATTCCAGAACTTTATCCAAAAACTCATTTTAGAATCCCATTTCCAACACACATATCAAATTGCATCATAATCGGTTAAGAAATAGCCAAGTGCCATCCTACTTGGCCATATTCCTGAACTTCGTCCAAAACTCGTTTTAGGATCACTTTACCAATATAAATGTTGAATCTCATCGTAATCGGTTGAGAAATGGATAAGTTCCATCCTACTTGACCATATTCCAGAACTTCATCCAAAACTCATTTTAGAATCGTCATTTCTAGCACACATATGTCAAATTTCATAATAATCTTTTGAGAAATAGGCGAGTTCCATCAAACTTCGCCATATTCCAGAACCTCATCCAAAACTCATTTTAGAATCCCATTTCTAACACACAAATTAAATTTCATAATAATCGGTCGAGAAATAGACAAGTTCCATCATACTTGGCCATATTCCAGAACTTCATCCAGAAATCGTTTTAAAATTCCAGAACTTCATCCAAAAAACATTTTAGAATCCCATTTCAACTACAAATGTCGAATTTCATCGTATTCGGTTGAGAAATGGGCAAGTTCCATCCTACTTGGCCATATTCCAGAACTTCATCCAAAACTCATTTTGGAATCCCATTTCCAACACACATGTCAAATTTCATAATAATCGGTTGATAAATAGGCAAGTTCCATCATATAAAAAATTTGTTAACTATTCACTATGTATATCCAAATCCAACCCCAACTCAACTCCAACTCAACTCAACTTCAACTCAATCCGCACATTGACCCCTAGCTTAACCTTCAAATCAATTCCCAATTCAATGCCCAATTCGATAATCAAACCACTAAACCAGCATATTATATAAAAAAATCGTAAATATTTATAAAACCAGGTATTTTGGGTCAATTCGTATGGCAGGTACCCCACCCCCTTGACGTACAGTCTCCAAAAGCTTTTCAAATCTCCGCCTTGATCATAGAAACAGATTGGCAAAAAAAAAATCCAAATCGGACGAGCCGTTCTCGAGATACCATGGGTCCAGACACACATACAGACGGACAAACATTTTTTTTTTTGCATTTTCGGACTCAGGGACTTTCAAAACGTCGAGAAAAGTGGTTTTGGACCAACCAAATTTTTGCTCATTTTTGACAGGATTTCAATACTTTGGTCTTTTTAGACATAACTTTTTAGGATAAAGTAAATAAGCAAAATTTTAATATTATCAATAAAATAATAAATTCGACGAAATTTGTAGAATTATCGATATTGTATTTAAGGTAAATTTCCAATCCCTATTTTAAATCTATTTTAATCTCTCCTTTTAAGCAATTTCCACTTATTTTACTATTCTAACGATAGTTTGAATTTAAGCTCGGAAATTGTTTCAGCAGAAATTCAAGTACCTTCACCCATGCCATTAATTATGGAGTGCAATGTTTTGCACTAGCGCTTTCCATATAATTCGGGCTTCAAGACCAAAGGCATGATGATAACTCGCATCAGATGCCCATTTGATGTCTATTCTATGTAAAATTAGGCGTCATTTGAATATTAAAGGATTAAGTGTTTATTTAAAAGAAATTCGGCCTTATTTACTCTGATTGTAAACTGAGAAGGTGACATTGTTAAACTTATTCGATCAAATTTTACTTGTTTACCTACACATTTATTGAACAAAAAATAAGCATCCTCCATGAAATGACCTGTAAAACTGTTATTAACCGAGCCGCGGACCAGTTCTTAGACTTTTATTGAATCATAGGGTGTCTTTTAACTTTTTCAGAGTTCGACAAGTTTTTTCTCAGAAGTTCACTGGATTATTTCGGTAAAGATACACCTCCCGCTTGACAACATGCTCCAATAAATTGGATTTGAACTAAATTTTAAGTATCTAAAAACTGTAAAGAATCCTTGAAAATTGGTCTATACTTTTCGATGATGGGCAAATATTCGATAATCTAGCAAATCGCAAGACGAGAAATAGCACACCTAGATCAATTTTACCAAGGAAATTCTAATTTCAATTTAATTGTTCCCACAAATATTTTTTTTTCGTTCATATGAAAATTGCTTGCTTACCAAACGATTGAGAATTTGCCCCGATGTTAGTTAAAACTATATCTA
The DNA here is from genome assembly GCA_963556165.1 of Tipula helvola. Classification (NCBI taxonomy): domain Eukaryota; kingdom Metazoa; phylum Arthropoda; class Insecta; order Diptera; family Tipulidae; genus Tipula; species Tipula helvola. The sequence goes on from OY744482.1 coordinate 285,375,857, forward strand.
TAGGGTTTATTTTCTTAATTATAGGGTATAAAACAGGTATCAAATTGGGAGAAAATAGTACTATGAACCCCGGGAAACTACTCGTACTACTCCCTCCGTTTGCACTCCTTTAATAGAACTTAACTATATGTACTTTATATTATAAAATAAGTAACACGATTAACTATAACTGAGAGTATTCCTTTATGATTCTGTTGAGGCGCGGATAATTCACACAAAAGCGATTGTTACCAATCTCTTACTTGCCAACACAATTGGACTGGCGTATCGTGAAGAACTTGACCTTATAATCCCCTCTAAAAGCCACTCGTCGTGTGTTTTCGTGGAGGCTGAATAATAGGTTTACCGTCCATCAAAACTATTTTCATTGGCACCTTAGCAACCTTCAATTTCTCGTTGGAACTAGGACATGACAACGAATATGTCCGAATCTCTCACATCGATATCATTCGTACAATTTTCCTTTATTTGAACACTCTTTGACATAATTCGACGCTGCTATTTTTAAATAGATATGCGTTTCTCTCATCCCCTTACATCCCACTTGTATTAGTGCTCATGATTTTTAAATGAATTGCTTATATATAATTTGAAATTATAAGTCAATATTAACAACTGGGAAAATAATTTCTATTCAAAATATTTTTGATTTAATTAAAATTTTATAACTTACATACCTAATATTAATTATCTCTATATTTTTTATGACTTTGGAACAATAATAAAACTTTAATTGGATTTGAACAATTTAAAAATAGTTTTCGTGTATTTCAATAATATATTAAGTACATATTTACATATTCAAGTCACAATTCAATCACATTATGTAACATCACATTTAAATCATAAGGTAGCTTCGACACTAATATAATATGTACCTTATGTAAAAACTTCCAAAAATTCTATTAATTTGCCGCAGGCGGACTACAATAAGAATTAATTTTTGTTTGCGTTTTATTACAGCTTTTTCAATTAATTTTAGTGTGAATTTTTCCAAATGAAAGAACATTTCGCCTAAGCCTTTTGGCGCAACAAACGATAGCAATTGTGTAGATGGTACCTGCACAACATTAATTGGTTTGTCTCCATCGGATGATGAGCTTTCATAACGAGAAATAGTTTGTGCTGGTGTGCTAACGGACAAAAACCAATTTTATTCCAAATTATCTGACAATTCTTTGAAAATTTGCAAACTATTGTCAAAATCGAGAAACTCCATTTCGGATTCGTTTGGTTTAGCAACGATTTCTATTTTGGTCCGTGCCTCGATTAACCGTGAACATGCATCTAAGATATTGATTTCTTTTGACAAATCTTGAACTCTATTTGATTCGTAAATAGCCTCGACCAATCGATTCATTAACAGATTATGATAATGTATCTTGCCGCTTCCAATGATTCCCTGGTCTAAAGGCTGTAATGAAATTGTAGTTTCATATTGCTGTATGTTTTGTCTGGGTGAGAAGGCGCAAAATTCAAAAACAGAATAATCTTTCGCTTCTTTTTGCAATTTTGTTATTGAAACAATTATTCCATTTTAAGGAAAATGATTGACGTCTTCAATGTTTTTTTGTTAAAACGCCAGAATATACCAAAGTATCCTCAATATTTAAGTTTTTAAATGGTCGTGGTTTCTTTGCTTTCTCTATGAGAAAAAGAGGCTTCTTTTCAACAATCATATTGCGTAAAAGAGCGACAGTCAACCTGTCCTTGCACATTTTCCCTCCTACACACTTTTCATTCCTTAGCTTTACTGTTCTGGGACCCGTATTCTTGAAATTCACCGAAAAAAGTCGCCGTTGACTTTGGTACAAAATAATTTAAATTCTCGACTGAAATGACGTATTTCACTAGAAAATTATTGGCGATTTTTTCGGGTGAATTTCAAGAATAGCGGCCCTGGACGGCGTTGCATGAAAAAAGATTAAAAATATTTTTTTGCTCGTAATTTTTAGTCAGTGCTTTTTAGGTGTCACGGAAGCTTCCAACGATATCCATATCCACTGACGCTCCTTCTTCCCCTATGGAAACGAAATGACATTGTGACAGTTGCTCCTTTTCTGCAGTTTCAATGAGATTTAATTTTTCTGGTAAATTTAATTCTTTATAACAAATGGTTCCAACCTTATGGTACTTACTTCACAAAACTCTACAATTTAATTACGTTATAAGTTGTAAGTTACTTCCTATTTTAATAAAATGCTTTTCACAACTGAAAATAAACTGTCGAAACAGATACCAGAATGCAATGTTTTTACATAAGAAGACAGAAACCGTTATAAAATTTTCAAAATATGTATGTGTTTTATACAATATGTTCATATAAGCAGTTACCTTTGTAGAAAAGTATAATATTTTCGGTTGAATTGGGAGGTAAGGAAACTCACAACTTACAACAGAAAGAGTGGTCAGATTTGGGATTGGTCCGATTAAACGGTGGTCTCATTAGGAGGTTAAACGTATATATGTATGTTATTAAATTTAATCCCTGTATTTAAATACAACACAATAAAGTTTCATTCATTATGATTTCTTCCATATTTTCATTTTAATGTTTCAGTTTTTTCTCAATACACAAGATAATATTTAGCATTTGCCACAACAGCTTTAAGGCAAACGCCCTCAACACTATCCCAGCAGGTTTTCCTACTAGTTTATTTGTTCTCATAAATGTACATAATAGTAAATTTTCAAAAACAAAATTTATCACTTGTTTTTGAATAGCCTAACCATAAGCTGCAGAATAAATTAACCATTGTGTCAGCTTTATTTTGAATGCCACTGTAAATTTTTTTTGTAATGGAATGAAAATTCATTTGTGTCCCCTTTATCGGAGAAATTTATTTTGTTTGAGTAATTCCGTTATAAGAGGGGTAAATTTCATACTGAGTCAAAACACAACAAGAAGAAAAACAAAAACATTTTACGAGAGAAACATTTTCCCAAATTCATCAGGTGGAAAGTTTATTATCCTCACAATGCATACAGATATCGTTGATTCGTTTCGAAAGAAAAAAGGAAAACTTTTTCAACAAACAAAATATTTCATAGAATAAATTTTCGGGAGCTTTCGTGATAATAATAATATAACGTTATATTTAGTTGATTTAGAACTTTCATTTAAATATGTTCTTTGTATATTTGGGCCGAATTCGTATACATATATACAAAAACTACTGGATTGGATTTTAGTTTTGTTTTTTAATTTTATTTTTTTTAAATATTAATTTTTTTTTGTATTAATTAATAAAAACAAATTTTTATTAGAAATATTTCGGGATTTTGGTTTTTTTAATCGAGTCTAGTGTGAGTGAGTGTTTCTCATCGGTGCGGTTTCATTTTGAGTTAATATAGATAACAATTTTATTTTTTAAAGTTAACCAAAATGGAAAATATTAATTAATTTATATTCTTATAGTTTTTGTTGTAATTTTGGCGGTAAAATTAAAGTGAAAAGTGTTGTGATATACAAGAAAAAAAAAAAGTTTTTTGGTGAGCAAGTAAAATAATTGAGTGAAAAATTTTCCCGTGCTTTTTTTGTTTTTATTAATTTATTGGAATTAAGTGAAAAGAAAATAATAATAAATAAAGTTTTGTGATTTGAAAATTAATTTTAATGAAGCTGGGTGTCGTTATAGCAATTTTAATTAAAAAAAATTTTAAGAAAATGATTTCTGAGTATACATACGAAACATTTATTTTATTTTATTTTTAATTAAATCATTTTATTAAAGGATAAAAATAACAGAGATAATGTTTAGCATCGATCGTATATTAATGTAGAATACAGTTAATTAGCATATAAAAGTGAAAAAAATGTAAATCAAAAAAAATTTCAGTTTAGTGAAGTTAAATATATATAAAAAAAAAATTATTGTGTTTATTCAGTGGTTGGTTTAGAGCCATAAATACCGAAAAGCAATTTTTAATATTTATTATAAAGTTATAAGATTTTAGTATTCATAAATCTTATTAAAATAACGAGTAGTATGGATTTTGAAGTTGATTTAAATCTTATGACAACAGGGTATAACGATATAACGGTATGAAACTCTTATTAAATACATTTATATTTTTTTAAACTGGAACATATTTGTAACATTTAAATAAGAGAATGCTTAAAATTATTATACTCTTGGTGGTGATAAATTTCAAAATTTCTAACATTTAGCGTTCATTTACACCACTCTAGAGTAAACTATTTATATTTTCCGATATTTTAATTATTGGTATAAAAAAATATCCTTCCCTCATGAATGAAAGAAATACTAGTTGCTATTTAGACGAAATCGATATAATTATGTTGGTTATGGAAACGAGCCAAATCAACAAGTTTGCTTTAATATTGTTGTTCGTATCTAAATCGGTCAATTTCCATAAATCAACTTTAAATGTAAATTACTTTGACAATTTGCGCTTTGTTTTATCCATGTGAATCTAACTTTTTTTATTTCGTTTTAAATTATATAAATTTTTTTTTGGAACGAATCCAAAAAAATAATATTGTTTTTCTTACACGAAAGGATTATGAAACGGATACAATTTTTTGTTTAAAATGTAATTTTAGTTTTAAATAGAAAAATTGAAAAAAAAGATTTACAAGTATAATTTTCAAACAGTTAAGAAAATAATTTCCATTTGAAATTTATTTCCAAGAATATAAGCAAAAATCATGGTGTAATATTATATGGTGAAATGAAATTAAATACTGCCAAATTTATCATAATTATGTCCTAATACTTAATTTGTATACCCAAATTTCATGTGAACTGTCAGTTTTTCAGACATTTAATCAATATTAAAACTTAATTTGATATTAACATATTTACTAAAAAAAAAAAAAAAACGAAAAAATTAAATTTAAGAAATAGGATATTACGAAGATACACTAGATATAATTTTACACTTCATATCATAACCCCTAGGCTATGGAATAAGAACTTGGTAAATGTAATATTAGTAGAGCATCCAATTTCTGGCAAAAGTGTAATTCCGGAATTTTCGAATTCCGTAATTGATTTTTTTTAAATAAACTTACATAACGTAACGTACCGAGGATTTGTGTCTTTTAGGCAGGCTAGAGTTTTAGTGGCGATATTTCCTGCTACTAACTTCGGATGATCAGACTTTTTTGATTGATGGTACATTTTTATAAATATTGTGATGAATAGCCCCAATCGTCCCAAAATTAAAGTTCTGTTCGAAACGCAAAGAAAAGCGTTGTTATATACGGCAAGTTCGCTAGTCACAATGCAAATGTGCCCCACGTCTTTAATATTTTTTAGGAATCCTGAAAAACGACCGAATTCGCCAATACAGAACCATTAAAATGAAGTAACAAAATTGATTGGTTGATATGTACGGTCACCGTACATCCTTTTACATATATCGAAAGGATGGGGAAGGAATGGTAGCATTTACTCGACTCGGTTTCAGCCACCTATGCAGTCGATAGTAAATTTTTGCTAATTTTTTTTTTTTGTTTTTTTTTTTGGACTCCCTATGTTTTCCACCGGCAGTTAGTGTATAATGCTTCACTTGTCCCAATGAGCACCAATTAATTGGAATATACTGGATGTTGCTAAAGTCAGATAATAAATTTCAATGGAATTGGTGCTTAATCGCAGATGTTCCGTTTGGAGCAGGGATTGAGTTTCTTAAATAAAACATGGCCAGAATTCAACAAATATTGCAGGACACTGCTAATTATATTTTTGTACATAAATTAAACCTTATTTAAATTTACATCAAAAAAAAATAAATTGCCAAAATGAAATTTGTTTTTTAAGTACATAACCAATCGATGCCTTTCCTACAGTTCCTGCACCAAATGAAACACGCACGTTTGTTAATAGAGTTTAGTAAAATTTCATATTTAGGTTATTAAGTCGATTCAGTAAGTAGTTCCTATGGATATTATGGTTGGTACCATTAATCAAAACATTTTTTTTTTAGATTAACAACCAATCCAAGCAGTTTAATACGTCTCAATATCAAAATGTAAACTGGAACCACTTTTGTGGATGTACTTTAATAAAAATTTACTTCTGAGATTTGAGATGTAAAATCGTTTCTTTAAGTATAGTACCTAATAGAAAAATAATGAATTCCGGCTCTGAATAATTCCTCCGGCCATATCAGCTGGTCTCGGATTTCTTATTTAAACCATGGCTGAAATTTAAAAGAAATATTGCGAAACACCTCCAATGATGTCAAATTATAAATTATATTTGCCAAATTTATTTTTATATACTGGCCAATTCAGACTTTCTTCTCAGTCTCTAGCATTAAACGAAACAAGCATATTCTTTGCCGGACTTTAGTGAAATTGTATGTATATCTGAAATATGTTATAGATATTATTAATAGATCCTAATATAAAACCTATTATTTCATGGCCTGAAGAATTTTTTCGGCCTTAAGGTTGAGCTGGGATCAGATTTTTTTTTTTATTGAAACATGACCAACGGTATGATTGTATTTTGGAATACTACTCATACTAATGATATTACAGTCGATATCTTAGATCAGAAACTAGATTTGCCAATTTTGGTTTTTCATACACCAATCCAATCAATTTTTGCCTCCTCAACACACACATTTGTCGATGTATTTTTATTTGTATGAGTGTGGAGTTTAATTTCTTAAATAAAATATTTAAATTGTATAGACATTTTTATTTTTCTGATCCCTCTGAGTTTTTAAAGATCTAATCAAAATAGCAGAGAAATGCAATTAGCATAGTTAGCATAAGCGAAGAGGTTTGGAACTGGAAGTTCGAATAAAAACCTAAAATTCAGAATCGTTATACTTCATCTACTGCAACCTACTTAGCCATTTATTTTACAATGCCAATTATCGTTTAACAGAAAATTTGGCGCGCCAGCTGACAATGGCTGAACTTACAGATTTGCCTTCGACAAACTGTTGTGAGTTTTTATTTTTACAGATGAATATTATAAAAATAATTAGGATCCAAACGGCCAAAGACAATTATCTCGGGTTAAGATATTGGACCTGACTCAGAGATAATAACATTTATCTTAAGTTATTTTATTCGCCCTCTTCGCCCGATTCTGACTGATCTTTAATGTTACACAAAAAAAAAAAAAAACAATGTGTGTAGCCTCTACGCGCGACGGAAGTGAAACTTTTTAAGCTGTAAATTTGTGATTACTACAATTTATGGTCCAATGGTCCGGCTGGCATATATGTACAGTATAATGTGTAGCTTTTCCGCAGCAAGAATTGAAGAAATAGTCAATTGATCCTTATAGTGTTATGGGAGTATTATACAAAGTTAGAGTAGATACATCCAAATTAGGTAATTGCACATTCTACATTATCTAGTTATTTTTCTCAATCTCTGTTACTCCATGATCTGGTAAAACAGGATTATCACAACTCGATACAAAATCTACCTATAGAGGCACGATAAACGGAATAAAAGCAATATTATTTACTAATACTGATATTAACCCTGCGTGACGTACACTATATTATTTGAGACACGGTGTGTACACTGGGTCTTTTAGGGAACAGTTGGATTTTCTAAGTTTTTTACTTCTTGAAGTGTCTACTATATGGCCCAGAAGTTGCCAAATCCAAAGTTTAAAACCGTTGGTAATAAAAATTGAAGAATAGTCAAAACAACGAAAAAAATCGAATTTTGTTACAAAATTCGTAACTACACTAAACAAATATTTAAAAAAAAAACGGTTGTAGGCTTTTGTAGCTTAGACTATGAGCTTTCAGAAAAATATAGTGTCTTTGGCGTGGGCTCCAAAAAGTTGAATTATTTAAGCACCTGAAAGTGGGGAATAGTTTACGGATTCAGGCATATCATAATAAATGGAGCGGTAATTATTTGGCACAAGTGCGCAATTGTGATAAAAGTGCGTTCGATGATTATCGCAAACCGGCGTTTCGAACGATGCACAAGAATACATTTCGATGCACAAGAAAACGTTTTTTATTTTCCTTCCAACTACAAACTAAATAGTTTTAGTAAATAATTTATTATTTTGAACAATTTTATATTTTATTATTTAACACCATCAAAACGCGAAACTAAAAATATGGCCGAAAGGCAACACTATGGACCAACGTGCTGTCGTTTATAAATTTGAGACGAGACTGAATAAATTTTATTTTGTTTTAACTTTTGTTGTTTGTGTGTTTTTATTGTTTTCGTGTTTTTGATTGGTACCGGCAGAAGACGCACATTAAAAATGTGTACCGGATGACACCGGAGGCACCCAATGCGTGGCGAACTCATGTTGGTAATGGATGAATATTGTAGTGGTTCATTGGGTGAACCGCCACAAGTCCGTAAAAAATAGCCAAAACAGCATCAAATTACATAAAACATTTATTTTAGTCATGAAAAAACTGAAAAACTACAAGCAACGCCAAAAAAACAGTTTTCATTTACCTTCGAAAATACTGACGTCGTGTGTACACTGACCCTTTTAGGGAACGGACATGACTTGCACTGGCTGGCGTTTGCAAGTAAACTGCCAGACCCCGGCGTCATTTCCGCCTTTAGTGCCGACTATTACCCAGATTTTTTAGAGGAGGTAACCGAAGCCCGCCGTCTTTTCATGTGAGGGAAATTTGAGTTTCAAATTTCGACTGTTCCCTAAAAGAGCCCAGTGTACACACGGACGGTTAAAGCGACCTTTTAGCTTGAGAACGCAAGTGAAATTGTGATGATGTATTGTTTGGATTATATTTTGCTTAAGACAAACATTTTCTTCAAGAGAAATTCAGAATACTAAATCATTTACCTAAAGTAATGCAACCAGCGATTGATGCATAGGTGCAGTTTTCTCATGTCATTTGGAACTATTGCAGAGTAGAATTTCCATGTCTCATTTTGTAGTTAGCATAAACCAATTGTTTCATTTTTGAATTGCCCGAGAAAAAGAAATACATTTTGTATTTAGTTTAAAATTATTAAATTTAATCTAAATTTGCCAACTCTCATTGTATGATACTTTAAATATCTATACAAATTTAAGTTTTATGAACTTCACTTCTTTATTTATTGTAAATTTACAATAAGTTATTTAACATAATAACCGCCTACATCTAAATAGTACAAAAACATTAAGTTTGAGATATTTGTGTACAAGCACATTATTTACAAACACAATTTTTATACTTGGTTTATATAATATACTTGTAAATTGCAATCAATACCTCAATATACTATAAATCTAGGAGGCATTGATTCGACTGTTCGTAGATGTTCTTTTTGTATTGCTTGCAAATTCATTCAATTTCGTTTCAATATTCTTTTGTTTTTTTCGAATCATACACTGCCTAAAAAATTTCACTTCAAAAATAAAAGAAATACTGTCGCTTTTTTCGTTTCATATCGCTTTTTCATTTTTTGCTTGTAATTTTTGTTTTGCTGCATCGATTTTAAAAATCACCCCGGTACTAAAGAAGTTTCACTTCAAAAATATTTTACGGAATTAGTTTATATATACATATATACATATAATTGTTTTATTTTACCTAAAACTATTTTCAGTTAAAATCATTTTTCCGTATACGTGAGATTGACAATTCTTTATTTGTATTAAAAATTAATTATTAAATTTGCGCTATTTATTTATTAACCAAAAATTAACTATACTCTACTGTCTATATTTTTATTTTTAAAAGCTTGTATAATTAATTTATATTCTCGGCAGAGGTTATTGGTGTCGATTTTAAAATTAATATTTTTTTCTGAAGTTTAAGGTAATATGAGCAAATTCTAGGATTATTATAGACCTCTCCCATTCAAAGCTGTTGATTTTTTTTTTAATTGTATGTCACTTTTTTGTTTTTGAATACGTCGTTTTGTTTGGCCAATTTCATAAATAACATTATGTTGCTGTTGTGTAGGTATTTCATAAATAACATTATGTTGCTGTTGTGTAGGTATTTTGTCTTTAAGTTTTAAAAATTGATTGTTTAATTTATTAGGAACTTTGTTACCTATTTTTATTGATTTTATGTCTTCTATCAGACACATCAGGTATATATTTGAGGGGAGCAAATATAATGTTAGCTTGTGGAATATTTCTACATATTATTGTTATTATTATTAACACTATTATTATTATTACTGTTACTGTTTTGATTATTATTATTTAAGTACACTCCGTTGTTATTATTTATATTATTGTTGTTAATTAGGATTAGTTATTGGACACTACTGTTATTATTCAAATTAGATTGTACGTTATTGATTATGATTACAAATGTTACATTTCCATTCATCTAGTTTTCTGCTAGTTGCTGTACATTTTCTCGTAATATTAGGTTTGCTTTATATTTCGCTTGTATTAATGTTTTTTTCATTTTATGCTCTGGATATTTATTTTTATATAATAAATTTTTGATTATCCTAATATTATTATACCAGAGTTCTTTACCTGATAATGTTAAAACTCAAAGCGAAACCTAAGGCTCAATTCGACTGCTTGGTGTTCAAATAAGTAACAAACTCAAATGGAATGAACATATTGTTGCATTGGCTAAATCAGCTTCAAAAAAACTCGGGTTCCTGAATCGATGCAGATGGTTTTTCAAATCGCATCAAGTTCTCCAGATATATAAAACCTTCATCCGACCATGTATAGAGTATTGCTGTCAAGTTTGGGGAGGTGCGTCTGGTACCACCCTCCACTTATTGGACAGGGTTCAACGCCGCGCTATCAGAATAATACGGAATCCCAGACTTACTCAAGAACTAGACAGCTTACAGCATCGCAGAGATGTTGCAGAACTCTGCGTCTTCTATGGATGCTTACATGGTAAATGTTCTGCAGAACTATCGGAGAAAATACCATCATTCGTTACAACAACAAGAGAAACAAGAGGAACAACCAATGCACATAGGTTTACGGTGAAGCTCCCGAAACCTCGAACTGAAGAAATCAAGCGCGAATTTATATACCGAACATCAAAAAAGTGGAATTCGCTAATACATTTCAAATTTCCGAAGGAATATAAAATGAATAAATTTAAGGTAGCTATTAATCTTTACTTGCAGGATCGCGCATTGGGTGCAGAAGCTCTGACAGTTACAAGGAGCTAGGACCGGTTATAAGTCCGCTCTGCACCCAATTAAAAAAATTTATAAAAAAAAAAAAAAAAAAAAAAAAAGGCGACATTTAATTTCATTTTATTCGGATGAGCTTAAAGATAATTTAGTAATCTTTCCGAACACATAGATTTTTTATACTAATCTAATTTTATGCTATGATTCCCGACAAACAATCTCAATATTTAGTACTGAAAAATAACTGATGAGGGACTGGAGGACCGAACTGTTTTTTGGCAAACTTGACTTTCCTCAAGTACTGTAAAAAAACCATGTTTTTTAACACCTTCGGCAGGCTCTAATGTCTGAACGAGGGCCGTAGGTTGTTTTACGGTCAAATTGCCGACAATTTGTAAGTGACATTCTCCATAAATAAACCGTTATTTTATGGGTATCAGATACCGTTATACAGTCCTTTCTCCCTTAATATGTAAGCGAAATTGTTGGATATAAAACCGTGCAATAGTCGAACATTTACTTGTGAAATTTGCCGTAAATTAGCCATCCCTTTATGTGCATCAGGTAATATTCTACAGCCCCTTTGCCGTTAATATGTTAGTGAAAGTGTCGGATAAAAAACGGTCCAAATGTCGAGCTTTTATATGTGAAATTTGCCGTAAATGAACCATCCCTTAGTGTGAATAAGTAACATTCTACAGTCTCCTTGTTGCTAATATCAGCGCCGGCTCCAGACATTTGAGCGCCCTGTGCGAGAATTGGTGGAGCGCCCGTTATTTTTTTTTTAATTTATAAAAAATTAAATTATGAAATTGAGAGTTTAGTAAGAAAATAAGAAATCAAATTTAGAGCAAGTTGCAATTGCAATCCGACATTTTATTGGAAATATGTAGTTTTAAAACTGCATAGGCTCGAAAGACGGAGTACCTAATGTAAGGATGTTAAATTAGTGAATTGGTTAGAAGGAAGTTAGATAAATTTGAGATTAATAGTAGACACTATAATTTTATTTCGTTGCTTTTAGTTCATAATAATATGTAAGGGCAATTAAAATACAATATTATAGTATTTCATAAATATTTTATTTAATAACAATATTTGTAAGGAATTAATTGTATTTATCCATATTAATATATTTTATTGTATTTATAGGTAGAGGTTTTTGTAAGAATATATTATGTAAATATTAAATTAATAATGACAGTCATTAAACACAGTTTTCTTTTAAAAATCTACTTTTCGCGCTTTCTGGCTTGCGAAAGATTTTAGTACTTCAGATAAATCGATACTTTGGGTTACATCATTTTCAATTGAAAGAATTGCTTATGAAGTCAACTTTTCTTGCGACATAATTGACCTCAAATATGTTTTAATTAATTTTAATTTTGAAAAGCTTCTTTCACCACTAGTAACCGAAACAGTTAATAACATTCTTAAACTAACCCATACATTAGGATATAAATCTTCAATTTTATTTTTTCTAATGAAATTTAGAATATTGATTGGGGACAAATCATCAAGAAGCTCGACAAATTGTTTAATACTGATGAGTTCACCAAGTCTCACCAACTGTTAAAACCAGCCGAGAACGTTACAGTGCTTTTCAAGTTCTTCTCGTTTTGGCAGATTTTTTAGATCGTAGAGGAATCCTCAGGTTTCGGCATGCTGGTTAATTAGTTCAAATCTTTCTTGAATCGACATCATTACGGTATCAAGCAATATGTTGAAAAATTCTATTTCAAATTGTTTTTAGGCGTTAAAATAGGCTCATACCCTCATAATTAAATTGCCGTTTTACATATCTTACTCGTTTTGTTGATTGAAAGTCAGTTTCAGCATCGAGGAGTCCGGCAAGTTCTTTGGCAAAATAATAGTTCTTTGGCATAGTTCTTTCTCAAACTGGTTTGTTTCTAATCTTTGAAAAAATTATTACATCCTTTGATTAAATCCGCGGTTTTGCTGACATCGATATTTTGACCCTGCATAGATTGACAGACAATATTTATTTGAAACATAACGTCATAACAAAATAATGATCAACGATACAAGAAAATTAAAGTCTTTGACGAGCTAAACTGAACGTTTCGTGTGTTATTTCTGTATCGTGCTTCTCTTCATTCTCACCACATCTCCAATTTGGTAATGAACAGCCTTAACACTAGAAATTTGTGCTTCCCATTGTGTGTCGCTAAGTCTTTTTAATGTGAATGATTTGACATGATCGGTTAATATTTGCCAACGATTAGCAGACGCGGCGAACAATGAATAAAGCCTTCCTAATATTCCAAATAATGACAAGGACTTTAAAGTCGATTTAGCTGCACAACACCAGGTTTAAGTTGTGGCATCCACAGGTCATGAAAAATGCCAATGGATTTTGATTCAAAATTCTCTTTTGAACACCACTGTGTTTGCCTTTCATATTTACGCCATTGTCGTATCCTTGACCTCGGCAGTATGTCAATTCGATTTTATTTTTTTCCAACAAATTTAAAATCGTATTGGATAAACTTTGACCGCTAGCATCAGATGACGCAGTAAAACCTAAAAATCTCTCACAGTCACATATCTCGACTTTATCATTTGATAAATCAACAAATCTTATAGTCAGAGATAATTGCTTGGATGCCCGGAGTACAGTCAGCAATGATGGAAAAATACTTTGCATTTTGAATACTTTGCTTTTTTCAGCCATCAATTCAATTATTTCGATTAAAATATTTTTTCCACAATAATGGACAGATAACTCGTTTTTAGGGTTCGACGAACGTGTTCATGCATGACGAGGTCAAATTTGGCAAGTAATTCAATTAGGCCTAAATATTTTCCGTTATTCTTGGTATACCGGGTGATTTTTTTAACCTGATACACTGAAATATCTCGGAAAATAAGCACTCTACGAAAAAAATGGTAAAGATCAAAATTTAATTATTCCGCGGGGGAAATACAGCAGTAATTAAATTAGAACCCCCACCCCCCTCCTTGTAGATGGGGCGGGGGGTAACCTTGAAACTAAGATAGGAACCTCTATTTTTTATTGCAGATTCGGATTCTACTGCTAAAAATACGTAGGATTTGACTGAAACATTTTTTTCGGTTCATGATAGATGGCGCTGTAATTGATGATATTCAATTTTTTTTTATTTCTCCTACTGAAACCTACGCAAACGATTCTGCAATACGTCTGCAATAAAAATACCATGATTTCGTTGTAAATACACGAAGTTAGTCCTAAACAATTTGTATTTCTTAAATTTTCAATTACTGAAAAATTTACGAATTTACAACGAAACTATGGTATTTTTATTGCAGACGTATTGCAGAATCATTCGCGTAGGTTCTCAGTAGGAGAACTAAAAAAAAATTGAATATCGTCAATCACAGCGCCATCTATCATGAATGGGAAAAGATGTTGCAGCCAAATCCTACGTATTTTTAGCCGTAGAATCCGAATCTGCAATAAAAAATAGAGGTTCCTATCTTAGTTTCAAAGTTACCCCTCGCCCCACCTACAAGGAAGTGGGGAGGGGGTTCTAATTTTAACACTACTGTATTTCCCCCGCGGAATAATTAAATTTTGATCTTTAGCATTTTTTTCGTAGAGTGCTTATTTTCCGAGATATTTCAGTGTATCAGGTTAAAAAAATCACCCGGTATAACTTATCAATCTATTGAAAACATTTTTCCAGCGCTCTGTTTCCTTTTGCATTATAAGTTGTTCCGCTCGATCGATTGTTGATCCTGATTTCAGTTTTAATCCCGTTTCTACCCACGTTTCATAACATATCATATGATTTGGGCTAGTTTCATGTAACTTAATCGCTTTAGATATATGGATCCAATTATTGTAACCTACATTTGCTAAACTTGATTTCAAATTCGTACCACCTCTATCAAAATATAAACAATAGAAACAAAGCGCACGGTCAATAGTTTCAGAATATAATATCTATCGTCGCGGCACAAGTTCGTTATTAGAAAGTACACGGAAGTAATGATTATTGGAGAAATTACAGTTGGTTGCACCTTTAGGATATCGTGTAAGTTGAACTTGCCTGGGACCTTAACGACCAAATAATCAGTAATTTTATTGTTAAGTGTTTTAGGCCAAAAAGCTGGATCTGAAAAATGTCTTAAGTTTAAGTTTGCAGAATCGTCAACGTTTAATTGGACGAATACAGTGGGGAAATCAACTGATCTTCTATTGAAGGGCTTTCGTTTGAATATTCGATCGAAGGTTCACCTGGCATATTCGAATTATGAATTTCATAAACCACAACACATTAAAAAATTGGTTTTACCGAAAAACATATGTATGTGTATATAGTAGCGGCATGGTGGCATTAGAATGCAATACAGGATGATAAAAAATTTTCTTATTTTATATTCAACATTTAGCAAGTTCCATTAGAGTGTAAAATACAATTTTGCGCCCCTAAAAGTTTTGCACCCTGTGCGGCCGCACACGTCAATCACCCCTCGAGCCGGGCCTGGCTAATATGCAAATGAAATAGTCGGATAAAACACCGCCCAACTGACGAACATTTGCAAGTAAAATATCTCAATATGATTTTTTCGGCTGGGCTATGTTTATAAACAAATATATTATTTTTAATAGCATTCCAATATTTACGACTTGTTGAGCCACTGAAATAAAGGAGCCATCTATCTACTGATAAAACATATCTACTACAAATCGAACTTTATACGTTATATATAAGTAAGACCGTACTGATTTAGCGAATTATTATATTCGCCAAAAATAAAAGCTCAAAGAAAATCTCTTTGTTTGTTGGAATATTTTACAGCCCACTTGACCGTAAAATGAAGGTAATTTTACCGGACTTAAAACTGTCTACGGTACGAATTAATTAAACATATCAGTATTGATTTATAACCGACGTATAACTCTTCTTGCTTCAAACAATATAAATGAACCGTATTTGGGAATACCTTAGGGATTGATTAATAATCTTTTAAACGAAATTTAATTGTAAGTGCCAATCCAATTTTCGTTTTATTAAAAATCTAATTTTGTTAATATGTAATAGATAAAATTGTTGAAAGTCCTTGTCTTTAATAAGCTTTCATTAATAAACTATAATATGTAAATCTGTAATCAATACATTTACATTTTTTTTGACTCCCAAAATAATCATCAATGATTTAGGTTGCGTTTTGTTTTCGTGTTGTCTCAGACGAGGCGATAGCTGAGTCCGGCAACCACGGGAGTCCGGGAATGCCCTTTTCCTCCGAATTGTACATACTATTTTTTCTCCGATCGGACTTTAAAACGAATATAAACCCAAAATAATTTTTAGTATTATTCATTAATTATCATATTAAGAAATCAAAACAAAGTAAAAAATCGAAAATAACATAAAATTATTGCTTAGTTAGCCACGACATCATAAGACATAAATACATTTTGTTTTTTTTTGTCAAAAGTTGTCAAGTTTGTGTACGTATTTGATTTATAAAAAACGTGTGAACGAAATTTAAGGGATATGGACAGTGAAAGCGAATTATCCTTGTCTTGTACCCTGCCGGATATAGAGGAAGCAGCTAATTCAGCTACATGTGATTTACTCCCGCAAAAATCGAAGGAAAAATACGAAAATGCTTATAAACGCTTTATGGATTATCGTCAATCTAAACACATCAAATCATTTTCGGAAAACGTCATTCTGGCGTATTTCGCTGATTTATCTACAAAATTGAAATCATCCACATTATGGTCAAACTACTCAATGATCAGGTCGATGCTAGTGGTTAAAAATAATGTGGATATTGCAAAATACCAAAAATTACGTGTCTTCTTGAAACGCAAATCCGACGGATATAAAGCGAAGAAATCTAAAATATTAACTATGGCATATGTTCAACAATTCATATTGGAACCTTCAGATGATTCGTTCCTAGTTACTAAAGTAAGCATGTAGGTATTTAAAACGATTATTATTTGTATTTACACATTAAATTCAAATATGTTTTCGGATAAAATACAATTCACACTGCAATATTTTTTTGTATTGAATATTATGATTGTTTTTTCAAGGTTGCGTTAATTTTTGGAATCGGTGGTGCTTGTCGACGGGATGAACTAGCCCGCATGGAAATTACTGACATTAGTGATTTGGGATCTAAACTTTTAGTTAAAATCCCGAATAACAAGACAAATAAACCACGATCATTTATCGTAAACGAAACTTATTTAGAATATTACAGAAAATATATAGCTTCGCGTCCAAAAGATTTCAATTCTTTGCGTTTTTTTTTAAATACACAAATGGTAAAGGTTTCAAACAAGCAGTTGGCATACATCAGTTTGGTAAAATGCCACAAATTGTTGCTACTTTTTTAAAATTGTCAGACGCAAAACAATACACAGGGCACTGTTTTCGCCGTTCATCTGTGACAATTTTAGTTGATAATGGCGCAGATTTAACATGCTTAAAAAGATTTGGAGGATGGAAGTCATCGACTGTTGCTGAAAGCTACATCGATGAATCCATTATCAATAAAATTGAAGTTGCTCGTAAGATTTTCGATACAACGGATAATGAAACAGCCGATGCAAATAATGTTAATGATTTTAATAGCAATATATTAACAATAATGCTGGGATGCGATACTACTAATCCACCAATGTTCAATAATTGTACTAATTGTACGATAACCGTTAATATTACATATAAGTAAAATTAAACTCCTATACCTAACACATAATTAGTTTGAATAAGATTCTTTCGGCTTTTTATAGACACAATATATTAATAATAATGGCATTCAGAACATTTTCGACTTGTCAATCAGAAAAATGAAGAGGCCAGTCATTTATAATATATCTACCAAAAAAGTAGAAATATCAAAATCCCCCCCCCCCCCCCCCGTACTTTAACCCGAGAGTTAATACAAAATGTATTTTGACTCTTAAAATGAAAACCTTTCCTTGCGTTTTCTGTGGGTAGTTTGGTTTCGTACTGATAATCTCAAAACAAAAAGTTCGATCTACTCATCAGGTAGCTACGACCAAACTACAAAAATACAATTCCAACTCCATAGTTTAATTATGAAGCAAGAGTGTAGTTGACTTAGCGAATTATAAATAAATTCACCAAATCAAAAAACACAAGGAAAACTTTTCATTTCTGTGTGTTTTATGCCAACACGAATAATAGAAAGAGAAGTTTAGTTGTCTGTATTAAATCAATAAGATTCTTTCGGCTTTTTATAGACACAATATATTAATAATAATGGCATTCACAACATTTTCGTCTTGTTAAGAGTCAAAATACATTTTGTATTAACTCTCGGGTTAAAGTACGGGGGGGGGATTTTGATATTTCTACTTTTTTGGTAGATATATTATAAATGACTGGCCTCTTCATTTTTCTGATTGACAAGTCGAAAATGTTGTGAATGCCATTATTATTAATATATTGTGTCTATAAAAAGCCGAAAGAATCTTATTGATTTAATACAGACAACTAAACTTCTCTTTCTATAATTAGTTTGGCATAGATTTATCAAATACAAATTGATTATTATGTATACTGTTAAATTAAAATTAATAAATGCGTTTGACCTTATAAGTGTACTTTTATTTCTTCTAAACAATTAAAAATCCATACGGGAATATATTCTCGGCGTAGGCCAGAATAGAATATTGTATAACAAGTGAAGAAAACGAGTCATTGCAATACGAAAGTGAAATTTGCAGCCTGAGCGATAGCGAGGGCTGCAATCACTTGAGTATTGCAATGACTCATTTTCACACGAGTTATACACGCTATTTTTTCTACGATACCATAGCCCTGTAACATTTATAAATAAGTAGAAACATAAAAAATTACAAACTTGTACGGATCAACACAAATTTATTAAACCATTAAAACATTTGGGTTTGCACAAATCGTGTAGCAATATTAAGAAATCGTTGTTTACTGAGAATATTTCCACACGATTTTAGTATACGACGCAAAGGCTCCTTTTTTATATAATTTAAATTCAAAAATCATCATCGAAAGTATAGGTTACTGCACTATCGTAGAAAAAAAAATATTCTCGTACTATTATTACTTGTTGCTTAGCAACAAATATAACATACTGGAATCATGAGCTTTTCGTTTCGGAAAAACAACGGATAGATATATTTTTCCTACGATCGGAGAAAAAGTCAATTTTTTTAAATAATCTAGTTGTGTTCGCTTAATATCTACTTGTTCCATGTTATTTTAAATCGGATAGCCTTCGTGCAGATATTTTCTGTTTTGCTTACATTTTTCAACCGACATTTTACAGTTTTGAAACCGTGAATGCTGTTGCGGTTAACAATTGTTTGTCGGGATTGTCCCTTATAAGCTTGATATCTAATTATGGGATCTCATTATTTCTGCAAGTTCTGAAGTCTTAATGTGTTCATCAAAGTTCTCCATCGTGGCTTTTGTTACATCTATTAAATTAAGTGACAATGCCATAATTATGTCATCCACATATTTTTTAATGAACGTAGGTTGTGTCTCGTTAATTGTTTTAATGTTTTTTCGAACAATATCTCCATACCGATATCTGCAAACACTGGGGATAAGGGATTCCCCATCAGTCCACATTTTTCTTTGTTTGAAGTATTTTCAAATTAAAAAAAAAAAAAACAAATTATTTTCATAAATTATAAACTTTAATAATTTAATAAAATTGTATTTACTTAGTTCCGTACTATGTTTGATTTAGTTGCTATTGATGTCGGAATATTCGTAAACAATGATACGACATCAAAAGAAATTAAAATGTTCTCATTTTTTAGTTGTATGTTCTTGACATACGATTTAAATTCCGATAAATTTCTAATATTGTATCTACTGCAATTAGTAAGATTTTTAAGAACTTTACTCATGTACTTAGATAGATGATACCCTGGAGAGTGATTAGTGTATTTTTCGTAATCCGTACATTCTAGGACATGTAGCATGTTTTGTGGTTGCTTGTTTAATTAATGTCGAACTCATATTAATTGATTTTAATAATTTATCGCTATTTTGTAGATTTAATTAAAATTAAAATTAATGTGGAAATTAATTATTTTATTTTAAAATAAATTAACCACCACTGTTTCTTTACGGATGAGGCATTCTCTCGCTACAGTTGTTCAAGCATTAAATCGAGCAAATCATTGCGATAATATTATGCATGAGGCATGAAGCCTAGGACCAACCTAAGAAATCATACATTTATATTAAAGGTAATACTTACAGTTCATGAGTATTTGGCCCACGACCAAAGGTAAATTTTGAAATTGTTTAGTCCCAATTTGAAGTTGTAAAGGTATAGAGAAGAAGAAAAATATTAAACCCTGATATATTCTTCTAACATAATTTGTAAATATACATGTAAATTATTAAAAATTAGAAGGATTTAACGGTGCTAAATCACAGTCGCAATTAAATGCACGTTTAAAAATGTTGTCGATCACAACACATTCATTTTATAAGGAGTGAATAGGAAAATGAATTTTCTACTAAATGCTACTGCAAATGTGAAATGTTGCATATCGAGAACAATAAGAAACTATTGACCCAGCAGAAATCAAAATAAATTAGTGAAATGGGTTCAAGAGTAAAATGAAATCGGATTAAGTATTTTGTCGTGTAATTTGTTTTCCACTTAGTATGTTTCTAAAATAATGTTACTATAAATTGTAAAATAATACATATAGTACATTAAACGTACAATATCGAAAAAAAAACTTTCTTGTATCATAGAAAACTAGAAAAGAGATAAATTGTATTAGCAAACGTTATTACATGTTTCAGTTTCGTATTGGTTAAAACCATCAGATACTGCGAATTGGGGATTTGAGACACTGTTTCCAGTCGCTATCTTAATTAATAACATGGGTTGAAATTGCTTTACCTAATGAAAAAATGTAAGCCATTACTCCAGGAATTAATTGCTGGACTGCTCTTAGTATCTAGATCTTTTCTATCATGTCCAGTCCATCTGTTTTGAGTCCTATTCCCTAAGTAAGTGTTTTTAACACTCCTTCCAACCTCCGATATTTAGATGACACTAGAAAAATGTTTCGAAAATTAGATAGGCAGGCAAAAATCGATTACTATCAATACTTTGTTGTAATTACCCAATATTATAAAATTGATATCACTTTAAATTGGGTAAAATGTTGATGATAGTGGGGTGACCTTAAAGTCAAGTTGTATTATTGTGTTATGTGTTGTAAATAAAATATTGCTAATTTTGTGAAACTGCCTGAAAAAGTTAATTGAACTAAACTTTACCGTTTTGTACAGAATAAAACTAAATTATATGTGTATGTGCTCGTAGGTATATGACGTATCGTATTTTTGTTTACCTTGCATGTTAATTTACCATAAATTAAAACGCAACTGGTTTAAATTAAATTTTATTTAAATGTTCAAAATACATAAAATTTGTTTATATGTGTATCTATAGTAAATTTTTGTACGTTTTTAGATAATTTAGAAATTATGCTGATTAAATTAATTACCAAATTGCGGTTTAGCACTAAATCCGTGGTCATAAATTAATATAAATTCAGTGGTGAGCAAGCCACATCAGTATTTACGACAATTTTTCATAATTCATAGAGCAATAAAACTTATTCGCGGTAATTATTTATGTGTCGAACGCCATTAAATGTAGCACTCTGGAATGAGTATGAGGACCTACAAACCTAATTTCATAAGATGGAATAACTAGAGAACTAAATTTTGCCCTCGATAAAACCCTCGATGCATAAATAATTATTGCGTTGTCCAGCATATTTTTTTTTAAATAAGTTGTATTGTTTCATTTATTTTCAAAAATTGTCGTACTTATATAGCCTTTGGCTTACCTTACCCACCACTGATACATCGATAAACAACGATAAACAAATTTTATTTTAATTTTATTTCGGTAGCTTCCGTAAAATTATTTAGTGGTTTTTGTTTGGTATTTTTCGTTCTAAAACTGTTTTGTAATCGCTTAAATCTCTAAACTGCCTAGAATTCATTTATTAATTTATTGTTGGCCACTGGATTTATTTTAAATTGTACTTGTACTTTATTTTTATTTATTTTTTTATTTAATTTAATTAATTCTTTTAACCGATTGTGAACTGTCACAATAATATGTGCTTAATTGATCATGTTGGGATAACTAAGAATTAGGATAATTTTTGGCAGCAGACAGTAGCGATTAACCTACCCAACAAATAATTGTTGTGTGGGAATAAATCAAAAACTTCAAATATGTATATATGTATGTATAGGGCGGTCCGGAAAACTAAAAATATTTCCGACTAAACTTAAAAATTATTATTTTCAAGGAAGGATTCATTCTAATTTTTTATTGCGACTTTATTCCCCTTACTGCATAGCCGGATTAAACGGGTGTTCCATTTGAGCTTATTGCCAGGAAGCTGTTTAAAGAAGCATTCTTAACCTTTGGTTAAGAAGGGAGTTATCTTAACCTTAATGTGACTACATATTGAAACACCTTTAGCAGACTGGAATGGTATAAATGTACGAAGTATAAATTAATAGGGGATTCGACAAAAAATTTATTATTTCAATTTGAACACAGATGAGCTCTTGGGGGAACCAAATAGTTGTTTATATGTCTTGTTGTTGCATATAAATTCATAATTATGGAGAATTAACTCCATTGCTTCAATGTACTGTACTTTTTTAAACTTAGTCTTGGAATTCGTTTTAATTTCGGACCATCTCTCATTAATTAATGATATGGTTAGTTTACTGTCTATATTGGTAAAAAGAGATACAACAACCAAAGAGAGGATTGTATGATCTTGAGGTAAAACAATATGTTTAATTTTGTCCTTAAAGTCGACCCAATTTTTGACAGCTGCGGAAGATTTTCCAACAGTGCAGTTCATAATTCGTGACACGAAGGCACATAGATGATATAATGGAGTTCCGATGGAACTTACTATGGGTCGGCATAGAGTATTCACTTTATGAATTTTTGGTTATTAAATAATTTGTAGATATCCCTATCTTCTAACATGGACTATATTTTGTTGACATGGTCACAACGATTTAGCACCACAGTCGTGTTGTCCCTGTTAGCACCGATGAGCAAAATTTCAGGATGGTCACGAACACATTTTTTTGGAATTTGCAACATATTTTATGAAACTTATGTCATCTATAGCGTTACAATTTTTCTAAGTTCACTCCGATTTTTAAAATTAGTTAAACTATTCACCTATTTATTACGTAAAATTGGCTTATCTAATTGTTCATTACTATTGTTTATTAGCGGGCCTTCAACATATGCAATAATCTGGACGTATGGTACAGACTTTACAGAAATTTCAAGATAAAACTTCTCTCCGAGCTTGAGAATGTTTGATACTTTTTCGGGAATTGTAATGTCAGATAAATACTTTAACCATTCATTGTTGTAAAACTACAACTTAATTAAAAAATTGGCTAAGGATTAGTATTAAAAATTTTCTATTTTTTTAATTAATTTATCAACTTTAGATATTTGATTTAAATGTCGTTTTCCACCTCTTATGGCTTTGTGATTAACATTTAAAAAATAAAGTTGCATGAACTCTAACGATAACGTATGAGGAATGAAATATGGACAAATGTAAAATGTATTTGTATTTGTATTGTACAACCAAAAATAAAAATTTCCTTGTTTTTATATAAGGTGGTTCCCGTATATTTTATAAAAAATACATTATAACTGCGTCATTTTACGATTAGTTACAAAAATGTCGTTGTTACAAGTAGATCGTCGTAAATTAATTTATAAATTTTGTCAGGAAAATCCAGACAAAAAAAGAACGAGATTTTTCACTACTTCAAGGATCTTGGATTCAAAAAATTCTTTATCTACAAAACAATTAAACTGTTTGAGAATAATGAACCTGTGGAAATGTGGAAAGAAAACCCGACTCTGGTAAAAAATGTCAACTACAAGGTAGCAAAGTTCGAATGAAATTGAAAGGTGAAACAGTGGGTCGAACTGCAAAATCGTACAGACAACTGGATAAAAAATATCAAGTTGCCCCAAAAACTATCAAGAAATATTTACAAAGTATGAATATTCAACGCAAACCCAAAAAATCGGCACCAGCAACTACAGACAAACAATTAGCTACAATCAAATCTAGATTAAGAGTGCTTTCCCAAACATATTTCGCTGCTTCTTCAGCTTTTAAATGTGTGATGGATGATGAAAGTTATTTCACTGTTGAAGGTAATGAATTGCAGCCAAAATACTACTACGAGTCTCCCGATCACAAAGCACCAGAAAAGGAGAAGTTTATTCATAAGACCAAGTTTCCAGGTAAAGTTATGTTGTGGTTGGCTATTAGCGAACGAGGTGTCAGTGACCCAGTATTTTTCAAAAGTGGTTTGGCGGTTAATGCGCAAACATACACAAACAAATGTTTATCTGTGCTTCAGAAATTTATAAATAAATATCATAAAAATGATAAAACGATTTTTGGCCTGATTTGGCATCCTCACATTATGCCAACGCAACGTTATCTGATTTACGTCAACGCAGAATCGAATTTATCCCTAAAGACTATAACCCACCAAATGTTCCACAACTAAGGCCCATTGAAACTTTTTGGGCAAATCTGAAGAGAATGGTATACAGCAATGGATATCGTGCCAAAAATGTTGAATGTCTGATTAGAAAGATAAAAAGAGATTTAAAGAAGATTGATACATCAGGAACGCAGGCGGCAATGAAAAGAGTGCCAGAAAGGATCAGGAAAGCGAATCGATATGGAGCGCAAATTTTTCTGTAAATTTTATCTAAGAATTAAAGTTTTAAATAAATTATGGATTAAAATCGTTTAATTAGTAAATAATTTTTTTTTTACTTTTTTTTGTTTGTCCATATTTTATTCCTCATACGTTAATGAGCTAGATTCGTTATATTTTATATTTAGTACATAATACAAGGCAAAAGTTTCCTCAACGGCCATCACTAAACTCGGATCCCCTTCTGAACTAACCAGCTGCTTCTCAACGAATATATGGAAAATAAAATGTGCGTCATCTTCTGTTAATGCTGTTAAAGTAATATTTGTATTATTAAATATGTATATTAAAATGTTAATATAATAGGTAATTTTTTGCTTACGAATGGCTGGTATTCAAGGTGTAGCAACAGGTGGAGAAATTTTGTCGAGGTCATGATCCATCTGAAAAATTAAATAATTCTGATTTAGTTGTATCTGAATTCATCGAATTATGCAAATAAAGTTCTACTTCGTAAAAGGTTAGGAGATGATTTACGTCTTCTTTAAAATATTTAAAAATAAATTGTATACTTTGTAAATCAGACATTGAGCTATCAACAAAAAATTCTTTAAATTCTTTGAATGAGTTATTATTTAGATTCTTGAAACACTCATGTATTTTCAATTTTGGGTCATTAAAATTTTCCGAAAAATCTCTAGCTTGCTTTTCCGTAAGCTTATTAAAATGTTCGTAAAGACAATTTTTGTTAAAAATTAAAGGCCAATTATTTATAATGTCAATTATCGACGGTGCTGGACACTGGTTGTTTAAAAATAGTCTAATTTTGGTTTAACAGTTTAACATGTCCGCGGCAATTTCCTTTTTTAGAACAGGTGTTATGTTAAATTTATTTTTTATTGAAGACAGCCACTTTTTTTCGATAGTTTTGACCATAATGTTCGCCAACCATGTGGTATAGGTGGATATAAATAAATTTGAAGTGTTCCTAGATTTTCTATAGAAGCTATATGCGGTGCAGCATTCCAATTTCATCACTTTTGTATTTAAATTTAGTTACTGAAATAACTTTCGATTTTTTACGCAGTTCTACTACAATAATTCTTATAAATGTATTTACTTGTGCGCCTAATCTTTCTTGGCTGTTTAGAATTGCTAAGATGTACGAAGATAAACTTTTTTCATATTGCAAATTATTAGATATGCTATTTGTGACGTCTAACTTGGAAGTAAACCATTTGAATCCGGGATAGTTTCCAAGAAGATAAATCTTGAACACCGGTTATATTTTCAGTGTTATTAATAACTGATGCTGAAGTGGCTTCGATAAAATCCATTGAAATTATTTCATTGGATGGCCACATTTCTTGGTCATTTAAAACCATCAAAGAAGTTTCGTTCAATAAATTTAATACTTCGTCTGAGCAAATTTCGTAGCCTTCGAATTCGGTTACAATTACGTTTCCTTTAATACCTTTTTCATTTCCTGAAAACGTTATATTTATTGTTTTGCAACAAAATCGTAGTTTACACTTTCACTGCCACTAGTACACCAGACTTCTGTGGCATACGAACACTATGATTTTTTGTTTGCCCACCAAGCCACTGAGATATCATGACCCGTTGGAAGAGAAAAATTCATGATTTCCCGATATTTCAGTGGTTCAGCGCAGGTGTATCAGTATTAGCGAAAGTGTGCTTATATATAGTTTTATAACTTTAATCAAACGTATTTGTGTATTACCTGTTTTTAAAATTTCACAAATCGTGGACTCGCAACAAATAAACTTTTTAACGTATCTTAGGTAATTACAAATTTTAAACAGCTTCGGGCTCATCTGTGAATGTTAAAATACAAATTAAGAGACTAATAAAATAATGAATAACACTATTAGTATCTGCAGCAATGGACTGAAGGGATAGATAGTGTCTATTATTATAGGTGTATACCTTTTCTCAAGTACTGTATTTTATCAAGTGTATGTCAGTTATATCATAATTTATAAAGTCAGTTTCAGATTCGAACACTACGAGTTTGTAGTTATAGACCATTTTGCATAATTTTCCATAAAATGTATTTGCAATCCAAGCTTAAAAAAATTTCTTTAAAATTTTTATTTTTCTCACATTATCAGCATAATTATGCTGATAATGTAAGAAAAATAAAAATTTAAAAAAAATACATAAAATCAGCGAGAAAACTTAAACAAATTTATAAAAATTAAAAAAAATTCGTTTTTTTTTTAAATTGTTATTTCAGAATCTGTGAAAGATACTATAATGCAATCGTTTGCAGAGAACTGTAAATCACAGTATTTAATTTTTTTTTGTCACAATTTTAAATTTTTCGGGTATATCAAAATTATCGCGTAAAGCAAGTATGCTAAGTGCCGCCCCGGTGGCACAGTGGTTAGCATACTTGCTTTACGCTCCGGAGGTCCCGGGTTCGATTCCCCGCGGGTGATGAAAAAATCACGGCTGGTTAAGGGTAGGATCAATGAATTAATCACTCATTATCCGTTAACAAAATGAGCGAATGATATAATAAGTTATCTAATAAAACTATAATATTATGTGTAATAAAATTTTAATAGATACTACCGTATTCAAATATGTATATTTGGGCAAGCTAAATTTTTAATGCAACGCCGCTCGAACATACTTAAAACTTGATATAAATAATATATTTTCCAAAATTATATAATATTTTTTACTTAGATTAAATATTCTGCTTTAAATTCAAATCAAAAAATTTTACTTACATTGATACAAATTGTTAAATAACCTGTAGATTTGATCAGTTCACGTAGACACAGTAAATAGCTAGTCTAGTTACAGTTTTGTTTACTTAAACATTTTTACGGACACCCACACCTACGCCTACACACAAACACACATAAAACATAACATCCCATTGTAATATTTTTTTACTTGTTACTTTCGGGAATGGAACGCGGGAACCCTAAGAGGCAATTGCCTCTCGATTTTATAATTGTATGTAAATTTCACTACATATCCTTAAAAATTTTACGATATAAACCATGATAAATAAAATTGTGTATATGCGGCTATGAAATTAGGAATACACATTTTTTCAAAGCGAAAATTACACGTTTTTTAAATAAATACATATATGGAATAAATATCACAACACAAATACATACACATATCTAGAAATAATTTTTAACATACCCAATTATTATAATTTATTATTTAATTAAATTTAGATGTGTATCTACTTACCAGATTAAGAATTTAATTTACCGACGCAACGCTTTTCACCAGAATAAAATTAATATTAATATTGTATATATACATATATATATATATATATATATATATATATATATATATATATATATATATATATATATATATATATATATATATATATAAATATATATCAGTGGCGGTGCTTGGTATATCTGCCGACGGAAGCATTTAAATAAATGGACGTATATTCATCCCTAATTATTTTAAATTTCCGTAAATTAATTCAATAATACAGAATGTCCTATTCAAAACGACTTTACGATTTTTTAAAAGGAATAAAGCACACATTTGAAAATTATAAATATATTTTTAATTTGCTAAAGGCATGTAATAAGTTTACTAAGGTTAGAATGTATCTTCCATTTTAATTAATTATTTTTTCTAGCTATGTATGGAATTAATAACACGGAGGAGGGGATCAGTCATAATTTTACTTACGTTCGTTCAAATCGCGTTTTCCAATTCACTTACGTCTCGTGGATTATCTACATACCTTTTAAATAACCCGTAGAAAAAAGTCAGAGGGGTTTAAATCCGGTGAATACGGCGGCCATTGAAAATTTTCATTAAAACGATCAGCAAAGCAATTCAAGATGACTCTGCTATCAAAAAAATCATGCAGGTAATCCAAAACTGCATCTATAGTAAGCGGATAAGCACCATTTTGCATAAACCATGCAATTATTTAATTTTCTTCCATTCCTAATAGTGTTGGAATAAAGTGTTCATCAAGCTGCTCTAAATAACTTGCTGAAGTAACATTGCTTTGTACAAAACACTTTGTTGTGTTTTGAGTTCTCTGTTTACTCCAATATCTTTGATTTTGTTTGCTTACGAGACCCGTGCGGTGTGCTTCATAAATAAACCAGATAGCCCTCAAGATGTAATCTCGGAATATGTTAAATTTCATAACCAACCCAAATATGTTAGATCTATTGGAAGATAATTGTTGAAATTGTGCTTGAAATTCCCGCTTTATTTCTTCAATTGAGGTTTTTCTCTCATAAATTCAATTACAACAAAGATTTTTTAATCGTCTGAATAGCTCATTTTGTAATGTTGTTCGTTTAATTTGAATGAAACTACAGTACGGAATGTTATTAACTTAAAACGCGAAACCATCTGTGATAAATAAAAAAAATAATTAATTTAAAAATGAGTCGCGTTTTGAATAGAAACCCTGTATTTTATTTAAAATATTTTTTTTTAAAATTATATTTGGTTTACAGATTACAATTTGCAGAGGTAGGCTTCTCTACTTTTCACTAATTATAACAATTAAAAGTTTTAAAAACATCGAAACACCCGAATAAAAAACAAAATAATCGTTTCCTTTAGTAGATTATTCTCCATGGTAAAAGGGCCGTACAACAACAACATTTATTTTATTCGTAGAGTAAAATACGTGAAGTCGCCTGATTGAAGATTATTTTATGAAAAATATCTGTATTTGATTTATAAAATAATAAAACTAATGGAATTTAACAGATTTTAAAATTCAATGAAATATATTGTAAAATATGTAAAATATGTTAAAGATATATTATGCTAGTGTTGTAAATTTTAATGAAATATATTTACAAAATTAACCACAAATCTTTACGGAAGCAGTGCTTCCGTTGCTTACTATAACGCGCCGCCACTGATATATATATATATATATATATACAGCGAATCCATACCAAAACGATCACCAGTTGTCCTGATCCTGACCCCTTTAGACTTTTATGAAACTTCCCAAAAATGATCTATATATTAAATTACTCGACACGTATTTTTTTATTTCCTTCTGCGGCACTGTTCTTTGAAACAGGGGCCTACGGCGTTTTTCGTTTTTTCTCTTTTTTCTGAAAAGTTCTAATTTTTGGAGGCCTCTGTTGCGAGAACCACTAAACCGATTTTAACAATTTATATCTCAAATGAAAGGGAATGAAGGGATCTTATAAATAGCGGTACAATTTTAATTTTAAAAAAATTCGATTTTAAAGAAAAAACGTGTTTTTTTGGAAAATGTGATTCACCGTTATGTTGGACTTAAACGAGTTATCGATTTTTTAATATTTTTTTAAAGCTTATTTATTTTGTAAGCAACTAAAAAAATAAAAACTCGAGTGATACCTTTCATTTTTAAAATGTGATTTTTTGAATACATATGTCAAGATCTGAATATTTTAAACGAGAATTCAGAAAAAAATATTCAAACTTCTCCTCAGATAATTTATAATTTTAATTTATTTTGCATTTTTTTTTGTTCTTCAGTTCATTTTGAAAAAAAAGAAAAAAAAATCCTTTCTAAAATGAGGAATAGTCATTAATCATTATCTAAAAAACGTAAGGAACAATTATAATAATGTCTCATCAAACAAGTTAACTAACTTAAATAACTATACATTTTTGAATTTTACAAAATAAAGGCAACATAAATTTACAGCTAATTATTAATTATTACGTAGTGAATAATTTTTATATGTAGTTCATTATCTATCTGTACTTGAAATTTTAATGCAATAATAATGTTTAAAAAAATAAAGTAAAATTGTAGTTCAGACATTTTCCATAAGAGTACATCACCCCATCTAACCAAAAATGTTAGAACTTTAAGTTCACCGTAACCATATTCTCCATTTTGTTTTGTACTCTGCATGTTTGCTTAAAACAAACAAATTGATGTGTACTGTTATATGATGTGATAGCCGATATGGTAAGGTGATGAACTGGAGTGGTGAAGGTATGGAGTTCGATCCTCAGGCAAAGCAGAAAAAAAAAATTTTTTTAGATGAAAAGTATATGAAACGGAACAAATCTAGGTCGATCCAGCGATCTGGACCAAAAAAAGTGAATTTTGGTAAAAATTCTTAAAGAAAACAGAATTTTCATATTTTTGCTTAAAAACATCGACAAGTTGGAGAAACGAACCTGCGACCTTTCGCACTTCAGTTCCTCATCTTAAAACCCAACCACTCATCTCGTAGAATTAGATTAGATTCGTATAAATACTGAAAATTAATAAATTAAATTTAAAATATTATCTTAAGTCATAGAAAGCATTGGGATACATTTTTAGAGATGGGAAATTACCAATATTTCATTAAACCCAAACTTTTGAAACTTTCATTAAACCCAAACTTTGAAACTCATTATTCAACAATGTTGTAATTTCTCAAACATTTACGACTTAAAAAGGAAATCGAATTTGAGCTAGATTCGAACCGTGGACCTTCTATACTCACAAAATTCAAATTATGCTAAGCACCAAAAATAACCAAAAAATACCAAAACATAACCAAAAATGACCAAAAAATACCATAAAAATACCAAAACATAACCCAAAATGACCAAACAATTACTGAAGTTATACCAATTATTATTGTTAGTATAACCAAAATATAACCAAAAATACCAAAAAAATACCCAAAAAAAATACCAAAAATTACCAAAAAAAGACACAAAATGACCCAAAAATTATTAAAAAATAACCAAAAATTACCAAAAAATTTCCAAAAATTAACCAAATATGACCAAAAAATAAAATGAAACTATACCAATTATTATTGTTAGTATACCAAACCCACGTTCCATTTGATTTTCATGGCATCGAACTTGAGCCCCTCTGAACTTCCAAAATATACCAGCAAAATACCACAAAATACCAAAAAATTCCATAATTAACAAAACATAATTAAATGTAAAGTTGTCATAATATTTTATTTAACTGTTTTTGAATTGAGGGTCTTGGTTAAAGAAGTATACATTTTTGTAAATTCGTGTGATCTTTGCCATTTATTGGATATCTGCCGTGTTTTACGTTTTACCATAATGCAATCGGAAGTTGTATGTTCATGTGTAATTGAGAGTTTATTTGAAAGATCTTTTGTTTCGAGGTCATTTGAAGAAAAGCTCAAACTTATACAAAATGGAAAACCGACACCAAAATTAAATATAGTAACTCAAATTAAAAATTGTAAATGATATTTCTCACCAGAGTTTTATAAAACAACAGAATGGTTAACTGGTTGCGTTGTAACGTCCAAACTTTATTGCTGGCCGTGTTTGTTATTCAACAAAGAATATACTGTATGGAATAGGCAAGGATTTTCGGACTTAAATAATTTAAGCAAGGCCATTAAGCGACACGGAACACAATCGAATTCCCATCTTTGTTTTATTCTAGAACCTAAAAAATTTGGGAGCCAAAGTCGAATAGAAAATTTTCTAGATGCATCACGTAAACTTTCAATCCAACAACACAATGCTAAAGTTAAACAAAACAGAGAACTTTTAAAAAATTTAATAGACGTTGTTTGTTTTTTAGGCATTCAGGAACTGGCATTCCGACGACACAATGAGACGGAAACTTCTTTGAATAAGGGAAACTACATTGAGCTAATCAATTTATTAAGCGAGCACAACACGTCTCTAAAATCACATTTAGACAGTGCTACGATATTTAAAGGGATATCACCCGACACCCAAAATGCCTTGATATCGTCAGTGTCAACAGTTATAAAGAAATATATTTTTATGGAAGTAGAAAAAACCAGTTACGTATCCCTAATCTTGGATGAGTCTACCGATGTTGTGAACAAGTCACAACTTTGTACGGTTTTAAGGTTTATCGATAAAAATGGTAATATTTTTGAGCGATTCATTTCATTTGTTGACGTTTCTGATACCCGTACAGCTTCCGATTTAGCTGAATATGTTTTAAATTTTATAAATATTAACAAATTAAATTCGAAAATAGTCAGCCAAAGCTATGGCGGTGCGCCTGTAATGGCAAGTGAAATCAATGGTTTACAAGCAAAAGTTAGACAATCAATTCCGAACGCTATTTTTATTTATTGTTTTGCACATAAATTGAATATTATACTCACACATTCATGTAAAAAAATTAAAGCGTGCCAATCTTTCTTCGGAGACTTATCGGCGATGGTTAGTTTTTTTAGTCATTCTTCAAAACGAATGGCAGCTCTTGATAAACTCGTTGCAAAACGATTGCCAAAAGTCGCTCCTACTAGATGGAAGTATAATGGGACACTTGTGTCCGTTATTTTAGAACATAAAAACCAATTAATTGAGTTATTTTTATTAATTTTAAATGACGAAAATAATATGTGGGACGGAAATACAAAAAATTCTGCTCGTGGATTTTTATCCTTATTTTCCAATGGGAAATTTTTAATTTTACTCAATTTATTTAATAAAATTTTTCCGGAAACTGATATTCTGTGTAATATTTATCAAACTAAATCCCATGGTATTACATACTGTATTTCAAAAACAAATAGTTTTGTTGAGCATTTAGAAACATGTAAAAACCAATTTACTGAATTATGGAAATTTATTTTAGAAAATGTTGGAATAGTTAACATACCTGGACGGTGCGGTAACAATTTAAGTATCGAAGATCAATATAAAAGTCTTTATTGTGAAATAGTCACCAATGTTATATCAGAAATTAAAACACGATTTGAAGGTTTCAATAAATTTAAATTTTTTGGTTTGATGCAGTGCGATCGCTTCAAAGAATTTTCAAAGATATTTCCGATGGAATATTTTGAAAATTTAAAACAAACGTACCCAGAATTATTCGATTTTCCAACATTAAAGTCTGAGGTAACGGTGATGTATCGTGATTCCGACGTATAAAATTGTTCCAATTTAAAAGAACTTTTACAATTTTTAATCGATAAAGATTTAGAAAATACATTTGTGGGATTTTCTAATTTATGTAAGCGGATTTACACCATAGCTCCAACAAGTACATCGGCCGAACGCAGCTTTTCAGCTTTAAAACGAATTAAAACTTATTTACGGAATAGTACCGGAGCTAACCGTCTAAGTGGCTTAGCAACTATTTCTATTGAGAAAGACATAATAAAAAAACTAAAGGATTCCAACCGCTTTTATGATGAGGTTATAGATGACTTTGCAGCTTCTGAACGACGCTTAGAATTTAAATATAAAACATAATCTTATTTTTAGCTTTTATTTGTATTTTCATTTTTTCATTTACTGAAAGTTATGTTGAATAATAGATATTACAAAAATTAATAAAAGATATGCCTGAAACTATGCAACAGAGTTTTAATCCGGTCTTCATGCGTTATACTGTTTTAGAATGTGAAGTGCTTCCTTACCTCTAAAACCCAGGCTACGCCACTTATATATATACATATATATATATATATATATATATATATATATATATATATATATATATATATATATATATATATATATATATATATATATATATATATATATATATATATATTTAGCTAGGGACACTGTAGAACGCTTTGAAATAATAGAACAATTTAACATTGCAAATAAAATAAGAGTTGTTTTATTGTTTGTGGCTTAGTGGTAACGCACTGGACTAGAGCGACAAGCGTCTTCGGTTCGATTCTCAACTATTTTTTTGTTTTTTTTCATTATTTTTTTTTTTTAGTATTCATGTAATGACCAAATATTTTACTTTAAATTAAACATTCCGCTTTTTAGTTATTACAGTAGCTAATTACTAATTACACAAGAAAATACGTGGTCCGCGTCTATGATTAAACACTACAACAAATTATTTAAAAACTTTTATATTATAAGTTGTAGTAAGCCATGAGAATTTTTCGGTAAAAAATTTTTTTTCTGTCATAAAATTCAAAGCATGCTATGCTCGAAACAATATAAAAATGAAAATTAAATAAATTACCTTAGGTTGATATGGCTTAGTAGAAATGTTTTGGACTAGAGCGGCTAAAGTCCAGGGTTCGATTGTGGCCAAGGCATTTTAGTTTTGTTTTTCAATTTATATTTTTTTGACGTGATAACATCTTACACCTCATGTTCAGAAAATTGACAAGAAATGTTTCCCTTGGTTGTGGGCTGGGCAATTACTAATCAACTGTAAACATTACCTTTAATTTAAATGTATGATTTCTTAGGTTGGTCCTTAGGCTTTATGCCTCACACCCACACATAATATTATCGAATGATTTAGCGCGATTTAAATCCTTGTACAACTGTAGCGAGAGAATGGATCATCCGATCCGAGCACTTCCGAAGTCAGTTTTTGCGTAAAGAAATAGTGGTGGTTAATTTTTTTAAATTAAAATGACTAATCTACACATTAATTTTAATTTTAATTGAATCTACAAAATAGCGATTTACAGGGATTGACCGCACTACAGCGAGAGAATGCCCCATCTTACTTGAGTAATTCTGATGCTAATTTGTACATAAAAAAATATGGCAGATAATTTAGTTTAAATTAAAATAATTAATCTCAACATGTTATAAACGTTATCACGCAAAACACCGACGGACGTGTTGATTACAGAGCCCACCCCGATTTTTTTATTTTTTTTCCGTTTGTAAGGTTTTTTGTTTGATGCCCCAATGCATGTAAAATCGTCCTTAAAAGCCCTTATTCTTTTGGTTTAAGGTCTATTTAAAGTACAATAATCCTTAAAAGCCTTTAGTCTCGAGTTATTTGTAGTTGGCTAAAAAATAACGGTTAAAAAAATATCAAATGGTCAAATGGCGATTGTGGCAGCGGCCGCTTGACATCAACATTCTATATAAATTGTATCCGTCCTAGGACGGGCTGTACGCCCGAGTTTGAAATAAATGAGAAATAGTCTCGATCTTTTAGGTTTCTTTGCGTTTTTCCTTTTTTTTTTATATACAACGGAATAGTATAGTATAGGATGTAAATAAAACGAACTCGGTTGAAAAATAAATAGAGCAAGCATGTAGTCCTCTTGTGAAAGTGTGCCCATTTCTTTCATTTACTTAATATTACCAATATTAGTTTGTACATAAAAAGGTTGAATTATAAGCAAATTCCTTGTAAATTATTTTTTTACGTAATATTCTACTGAACTTTCAATATTTTATTATGGAAAAACTTATTTTACGTATATGTATCTATGTAAACGTTTTGCTACTATACTTATGGAATTGTACATAGAGCATGTACAAATTTTTTACTATGTAGGGTAAAATACCAGTTTTTAAATTATTAAAAAAACCTAATAACCTTCGTTAAGTATTTTTTTAATACTTAAGCTTTTTTTAAATTATTCACTTTTTTAATTTTATTTACGTAATATATTTTGTCGATTCGCTCACACATAAATCACTTTAAATAAAATCAGTGACACAAAACTCTGAGGAAACTTTTCAGGTTACTTTTTAATTAATGCGTATTGAAAGAGACGCACTTACGTCAAACGTCACATTGTTAATTTATGTTCTTTTGTTTAGATACAAATTTCAAAAAATACTATATTTGTTTACTATAAATTACTTAGCTATGATTTGTTGACAAAAAAACCCAAGAATTAGAGTTAAATCTAAAATAACATTCAAACCCAAGAGCATGCAAAAACCGTGTACTATAGCAACATGGGCTCTAAAACCGTGTACTAGCAAAATAGGCATCTTTTTAATATAAAACATTAAGACAGAAACCTTTCAGACTTTCCTAAAGATTTGATGCTTATATAAACATAAAATGTATTTAAATAAAAGGTTAAATGATAATAACTGATGTCCCTTACGCACATCTGCCATTTATTTCCAAATTTTTATTTTAAGATATACTCGTAACATGAATTGTGATGGTGTTTCTGCCGTGTGTAAATTTTTTGCTAAAATACAAAACCACTTTACTTATTCAACCAATTTTCATTGAATATAAATGAGTTGTAGACCAATTGGTGTTATACATACATTTTTGAAAAGGGTACGAAGAACAAATGCTGGTTCACCATAAAAAACCTCATTAACATTTTTTTAAATTTTTGAAAAATTAACAAAAAACATTCAATAACGTTTGGTCAGTAAATACCTATGGACCATAAAAAACGAAATTATTAAAAAAAAATCGATTATGTACTCCAGAATAAATGCGAACATATAAATTTCCATAAATTTTGATTTATTTAGTAATTTGTTGTCCGTAACTCCGTAACATTTCAGTATTTGAATTTGCAAGGGTTAACCATTTTTAATCTAAAATTGTGGTTATAAATGTGATAGGAAAATTTAATGCGGTTTTTCAATATAAAAAAATAGTTTTGGCTTCATACCAAAGAAATAATATTACTTTTCCGAAAAAAAAATTGAAATGGATTTAATTTGAATTTTCCGATTTATGTTTTGTTTTTGTGTGTATAATTCGCTCGTTTTGTAAATTTTCATTTTATTACAAATGTTGTGGTTCTTAGAGATTGCAATTTTTTGTTGATTTAGTGAGAAGTGGTATACAAATTATGTACGTTGTAAGAAAAAAAATAGACATTTCAAGTATTGTGGTTGATTATAAATAACTGGAGTTGATTTTCCTGACAGTTTGTTATTTGTAAATCAAATTTGCTATTTCAGCTTAAATGAATTACATACCATCTTCAAAGATTTTAATGTTCTTTTCAATTTTAATTTTCCGCCTTTTTTACCATTCAATTTTTAAGTGTCACGTATATTTGAAAATTACAACCATCGTCATTATTTTTTTTATTTTTTTATTCACATTTTCCGTTATACGAAAATAATCTTTCCGCCAAAAATAATTATGAGACACTTTTTAAAAATATTGTTTTTTTTTTGTTTCACAGCATCGTATTATAATTAAATTACATTTACAATTTTGTTTTGCATTTTCCTTTCGAGTTCCATTTTCACGCCTTTCAATGGAAAAATTAAATCTCCATCTACATACACTGACAACAACAAATTAAAATGAAGGATAAACTTTTTTTGTTTTAGACGTTTCCGTTATACAAAAGGATGGATTAAAACAAAAAAATATTATTTAAAGCAGCCGTCCAATTAAAATCTAAAAAAGCTTATTATGAATTAAAAATTTGAATTTATATGTTTGTTACAGGTACTTTGTGTATGAGAACAATGAGTTTCGCTTAAATTGCTGTAATATGGAAATTTTTTAAGTGATAAAGTCAACGATTTTCTTACAGTCTTATTTGAGAATATTTTATGACTTGGGTTGTCTGCAGATGACCCGTTTTCAATACCTAGAATCAGCACTCCCTTGATTTTTGTCCGTAAAAGGATTGCATTTACAGCAATATAATTAAAGTATACCGATTTTTCATATTCCACTTTTGCTCAGTTTGGATTGCTTTTACTGAAATGCTAGGTCACATGTTACATTTTAATTCAATTAGTCCTAAGCCTGAATTATAATAGAATTTCAAAAACTTGACAAATTATATATATTTTATGAAACTTTTGTAAAACTTTTGACTTTTCACAGACAAATCCCGAGTATTAAGCGGCTTCCAGATCAAGAATTAAATAATATTCATTGTTAATACAATCTAAGCACGGTGTCAGCATACAAAATTAAAATTCGATTAAAGAAAATTGCACGTTACAAAAAATTATAATTTTAGATTTCTAAAAGGTTTTTCTTGGAAATCATTCTTAGTTATATTATTCTTTACATTACTTTTTTAAACAAACTCAAAATTCTTGGAATAATAAACCAAACCAAATATTGAAGAAAAAGAAATGTTAAGCCGGTTGTTTGAAAGACAGTTGGTAAATTCATGGCCATTATCGCAACCAACGATAGTAAATTTTTTTTTTTTTTTAATCTTAATTGAACTTTATTAATTTTTTTTATATTAAAATAAGTATAGATAGATGAGAGTTCATAAACCTTTGTACAGCACAATATTAGGACTCATTAATTTATCGTTTATTTATTATAAATTTTTATTTATTCTGGTTGGTGCAATTGATTTTCAGATATTTTTTAGGTATGCAAGTAGAAACTCGGTTTTTTTTAGCCAAACTCAACTTTATTGAAAAGAAACTTGTTACAAAGATTAATAATCGAAATATTCGCCATTACTATCTATGATGTTTTGTTATTTATCGGGTAAATGATGAGCCGAGAAGATGAATTCCTGGGTTGATTTTGCTGTATGTGGACGAGCGTTGTTATGTAGCTATATCACCTTCCGCTTTCCTTGGCCCGTAAATGGTCTGCTTTTCCTCGAGAGCATCACTTAATTTGATCATTTGGGCCTGGTAACAAGAGAGTAACAATGTCTGGGCATAAATATTCAATTTTGCAACCGATGGCCGGCCTGGATCAACCCATGATTTTCTGCATTTAGGATTGTCATACAAAATCCACTTTTTATCACCCGTACTAATTTTGTTTGAAAAATTCGTTCTTTTGTATCGAGAAAGCAAATTCATGCAGATGTCAATTTGTCGGTTCTTGGTTTCTTCGGTCAGTTTATGAGGAACCCATTTTCATTCCTTCTGTATCTTTCTCATTGCATGTAATCGAAGTGATATTGCTTGGTGAGTAAATGTTGCTTTTCGACATCCTGCTCTTATAATTGATGGTCACGGAATGACAGCTTGTAAATGACTGAAACTTATGTCATAAAAACAGCAATGCCTAAGTATGTTTTTAATGCAACCACCTAATACTTTCTATGTACAGAAAGCAACCATGTACCAGAAGAATGTTATACTTCATACAGAAATCGCGTTTACGCGTTAAATAAAATAAAATTGAAATTATTGAGAGTTTCATATGTGTTGCGTATAATTCGCTAACACCTCAACTGGTTTTTTGGTTTCTTTATATAGAGAGTATTCGGTGTGCAAGTAGAAAGTCGGCTCTGAAGTTGGATAGAAAAAATATCACTACAACAAATTAAATTATATTTATAAATATCTGAACTTATTCTAAACTTTCTCTTGTATGAATTTGTATCCAACTATTCTATAAATAATTGAATTTATTTTATATTAATAATTAATCATTTAATTCAATTTAATAATATATGTAATTACATCTTTTCTTTTTCTGTTATTGTTTTAAAACTAAAACTTTTCTTTACAAACAAATGCCAAGAAGAGTAGAATGAAGTATATAAAAAAGTTATTATTACCACCCACCTTCTATTATGGAAGATTGGAAATTGTATGTTCGAAAAATTCAATTTTAAATTTATTCTATGTAGAACCAAAAATTGGTTATAGCGTCCTAGTATCTAATGTCGTATTTAACGATCATGCAATTTGTAACACAACAAAAAATATGTATTTGTCATTCGCTGTAATCTACAAAGAGCAATTTAACATTGTTAAACATAAAAAATAAATAAAATTGCATGATTACTTTTAGAAGAACAAATTAAAGGTGTACCTCAATAAGCGTAACGCAACCAACGACAAATCAATCTCTCATGAGAAATAAAGTGAAGGCATTCTAAAGGCCATGTGGAAATCCGGTGTTGAATAAACGATATAAGTTCTTTACATTTAAAAAGTAAACATTTTGCTACAATAGCCCCAAGCAGTTTATAAATGACTGAAGGAACAGATATACATATGCCTTTATAATTAGAAATTTCAGTACGTCTACCAGATTTAGAAATCGATGTACCTTGGGAAATTTTACAACTAACTGACCGAAATACCTTATTTAAAAGATTTATTGAATAGAGTTGCTAAGGAACCGATATTACACTGCTGTACCAAAAAAATTGTTAGAAAACAATATCGATGTGTTGGACTGACCCCGGTATAGCCCAGACTTAAACCCACTGGAAAATGTTTGGTAAGTGGGCCTTTGAACGGTATAGACGTTTTTTTTTTGTTTTTTTCGTTTGTTGTGAATTCAAAAAATATAATTAAAATCATATTAATATAAAAATTTGAGCATTGAATGGTATAGACGTGTATTTGAAATATAATAATAATATAAATATTTAAAGATAAATATGGATTGCGCTAAATGCAGCTTGGCTTTTACAAATAACCAGACTATCAGCTGTTCTGGTTTTTGTAGCAAACTGTTCCACTATGGTTGTGCTAAGGTGGACTGTGTGGCATATAACCATACACGGAAATGCTCAAACATTATGTGGTTCTGTTGTGACTGCAGGGACCTTATGAAGAATCAGTCATTCCTCAAGGTAATGAGGGAATGTAATTTTGGCGCCAATACTGCCTCGCAGCCCTCTGTTGATAAGCTGCTTGACGAGATTACCTGTCTCAAACAACAACTTGGCATGATCCTTGATCGTCTGCCTGAGTTGTCATCCGCTGCTACCACATCGTCTATGCCTTTAAGTTCTCCTGTAAGGTCAACTAAAGATTCTGCTTCACGGATTATATCCGATGAAAAAAATAATTCTATTCTCAAGGAAACAACGTCTAATAAAATCGTAAAAGGTATACCTAGCCCTGGGTTGCCTGCTGTTAACCCTATTAGTCCTGCGGTCTTACAACCAGCCATTCAAAAACCTCCGGCCTCTACTGAAACCTTTTCTGATGTGGTGATTTCTTCTTCAATGAGTTCCAATGTTGCCGTGCCTGCAGTTGGAAACATGCATCTTCAAAATTTGGGCACAAAAACTATCTGTGGTACCAGACAATTTTCGGAAAATTTTGGGGTAAAGGTCGTTGTACCGATGGTATGGCTACACGTCTCGAAATTTGATCCGGATACGTCTGAAAATGAAATTGCGTCCATGGCTAGAACTTGTTTGGAGATCGAAGACTGTAAAGCATTCAAACTGGTTCCTGAATTACGTAGCATCGAATCTCTGGAGTTTGTTTGCTTCAAATTTGGCATAAAAGCTGATGTACGTATTAAGGCCCTAGACCCTAATACTTGGCCAACCGGTGTACACATTCGGGAGTTTCACGATAAAAATTTTCGGGCAGCGTTGCCTCCACGGGTGAAGTTTCGGACAACTGCTGCTCTCAACAAGTCAACAGAATAAATTATAAGAGCTTAATAAGTAGTAAATTTATCTCAAGTAATAACCTGCAGTGTGAGATTTCGGATACCAGCTGTACCAGTCAACTCTCCCTTAATTTAAGTGATGTAGTTTCAGGCAGGATGCTTCCGCCTATAAGTTCCGGACAAACCTCTTTTACCTCGATGTACTACCATAATGCCTCTAGCATTTGAGGTAAAGCTAAATTATTCTTACTTGGCGTGCTGGACAATGATTACGATGTGATCATTATCTCGGAAACATGGCTTACTAAAAGTTTCAATTTGGCGGAGTATTTTCCACCTAACTACGTCGTTCACAGGAACGATCGACATGATTTTTGTACCAGCCTGAAGGCGGGAGGTGTGTTGATCGCTGTTAAATGTTCGATTTCTAACAAGCTCATTGCACGCCATCCAACTTATGATGTTATTGCTGTACGTATTAATGTAGCCTGTGCCTCCATTCTCGTGGTTGCTGCATATGTTCCCTGCGGATCTACTCTGGAATA
Organism: Tipula helvola; assembly: GCA_963556165.1. NCBI lineage: Eukaryota > Metazoa > Arthropoda > Insecta > Diptera > Tipulidae > Tipula > Tipula helvola. The sequence continues at coordinate 285,418,259 of OY744482.1, forward strand.
TTATCTTAGAATTATTAATTTTATCGATTCTGCTGTTGCGCCACTGGTTCGAGTTGGTGAACAACATTGTTACTGGTGACTTCAATCTTCCTGATATTACATGGATTTATGTTGATGGAGTTTTCACGGCCTCTTCCATCGACCAGAAAGGACTAGCAGTCACTGATTATTTTGCTAGCACAGCATTGATGCAGGTGAACCGAATAAGCAATAGTCGAGGGAAATTCCTCGATTTGGTTTTCTCAACTGACCTTATGTATTTGGAGCTCTCGCCTTGTGAGGACTTCACTGGCTGTACGAGCGTATATCATACTCCAATTATGATATACATTTTTCTATAGAATTATAATACTATGTGCACTTCTAGTGATTCTTTTCATTTCGATTTTAGACATGCTGACTACGTTTCTTTAAACAAATTTCTTGTCGATTCGGACTGGTTATTTCTAGAACGAGGAGGAGACTTAAACGATTGTGTTTTTTTTGTTCAACGAGCTTCTCAAGTCTGGTATTGAAAGATGTGTTCCATTAGTGAGAAACGAACCTCGGTATCGGGAGCCATGGTATAACAAACAGCTAATTCGTATTGAAAAACGCCGGAATAAGTTACATACCTTATATAAGTTACACGGTGTTAAGTTTTATCCTAGTTTCAATACTGCTCGTAGGGAGTTTAAAACGTTAAACTGGTTTCTTTACAATAACTACATTTTGCAAATCGAAGAAGAATTAACTTCCCATCCTAAGAAATTCTGTAATTTCATAAATGGTAAAAAGAAGGTTGCTGGGTTTCCTACCCCAATGACTTTTCAGAACTCTTTCGCCAGTCAGCCATCTGATATATCCAATTTGTTTGCCAATTTTTTCGAGTCTGTCTATGAAGAGCCAGTGGTATCATGTAACAAGTATTTAACCCACCGCGGTCGTTCTGATTTTATCTTTTTAAAATTTACTGAAGCAGAAGTCTATGATGGGTTATCTCAACTTGAAGTTGATAAGGGGGCAGGACAGGATGGCTTTCCACCAATCCTTATTAAGAATTGTGCAATGAGTCTAGCCCCTCCACTGACTATTATCTTTAATGATAGCCTACGTACTGGGATTTTTCCCGATCTCTGGAAATTATCTTTCATCCGTCCGATTTTCAAATCTGGCAAAAGAAGTGAAGTCAGCAACTATCGCGGAATCGCTATTCTTTCTGCTATACCAAACCTATTCGAATCCTTGGTACAGAAATTTTTGTTTTTTCATGTAAAAAGGTTTATTTCTCCGGCTCAACACGGATTTTATCCAGGTAGGTCTACGGTGACTAATCTAGCCTCTTTTTGTGGGCATTTATATAGTAGACTGGAACATAGGCAACAAGTATATGTAGTATACACCGATTTTTCAAAGGCGTTCGATAAAATTGACCATTCGATTCTTATCGATAAGCTGGATAAACTAGATTGCCAATTCATCCCTATTAAGTGGTTGCGATCATACCTTTCTGATCGTTACCAATTTGTTAAGATTAATGATTTTAGCTCTCGGTCATTTCTTGTTACCTCAGGAGTTCCTCAAGGAAGTCACATTGGTCCGCTTTTATTTTCGTTATTTATAAATGATGTTGTTGAGTGTTTTGAATTTGCACATTGTCTGCTTTACGCAGATGATATGAAAACATTTGCCCCAATTAATGAGGTTGGTGATTGTGTGAAATTACAAGGTGACTTGAATAACTTTTGCAGTTGGTCGTTCAATAATAAATTGTTGCTGAATGTGGGTAAATGCAGGATTTTGTCATTCACTCGGATGCGTTCACCAATATTCCAGCAATATTTTTTGTATAATATTGCTGTTGATAGAGTTGAGCTCATGTCCGACTTAGGCATAACCTTTTCTTGTGACCTAACTTTTACTACACACATTGATTGTATTATTACAAAAGCTGACATTATGCTAGGTTTCATTAAGCGTAATTGTAAGGACTTTTGCGATCCGCTCACACTGAAAACTCTGTATATATCCTTTGTTCGTTCAGTTCTAGAATACGCTTCTCAGATCTGGTCCCCATTTTATAGGTGCCATTCAGATAGGATTGAGTGTTCAGAAGCAATTTGTTTTATATGCCCTTCGTGGGTTACCCACTGACCGAGTGCATTAATATATTCTCCCACCTTATAATGATCGTTGTAGTTTATTAAAACTACAACGTTTGGATCACCGACGAGACGTTGCATCTGCCATCTTCGTTCACGATGTTTTGACTTCCCGAATAGATTGTGACGAATTAGTTACTCGTTTCAATATCTACGCTCCCATACGCTGTTTGCGCGGTCGTCGTTTGCTACATATTTATCCGGTGTCTACGAATTTTGCACTTTCGGAACCAGTCTTGAGAATGTCGCGGCAATTTAATTCAGTTTACGATGTTTTCGACTTTAACATGACAAGAAATTCGTTTAAAAATGAGTTGTTTAAATTTCTGTCTAGTAATTGTTAAATTATGTCTCTTTTTTTTTTTTTTTTTTTGTTTCTGTATGTTTACTTACCGATTGTATATATATTTACTGTAGGTAATAATAAATAAATAAATAATGAAGCTAGAGATAACAAGGAATCGCCCAGAATCAATTCAAACTTTAAAAGAGTTTTTTGATAGAGTTCTTAAATAAAAGATGTGATGCAAACAAGGAGAAAAATCGATGTAACCATTTATTCACGAATAGATCAAAACTACAATTTAAATATCACGGCTCATATTGTCAGTAATATAACCACATTATTAATCGTAGGAGTGCGCCTCGTTGATCCAGAATTTTTCAAACCAAATAGAATTGACTTATTACTTGGAGCAGATGCATTTTTTGAAATTCTTAACTCCGAAAAACGCGAGGTTGGGACATTTGATAATTAATCGTCAAACATTGTCAATCTACACGCCACGACTGATTCAATCATTCAAACAACCAACGATGACCTTAAGAAGTAAGCCTGCTTAAGAAATTTTGGGAAGTCGAAGAAAATCGCAGATCAACCCAACTAAACCACTAAAAGTATGCGCAGCTTACTACGAACAGTCAACAACACGAAATGCTGATAGCCTATTTGTTGAAAAGCTGCCACTCCAGAACCCAAGATCATCCCTAGGTCAGTCTTTTGAAGCAGCACACCAACGATGGCGAGCAATGGAGAGGAAGTTTGCAATAGTACCAGAATTTTATGACGAATATCAATCCTTCATAAACGAGTATATAGATCTTGGACATATGACGCATACCCCATGGAATGAGGTTCCGAAGGAGAATGACGAGAAGCACTTTCTACCACATTATGCTGTTTTCAAGGCCAGCCGCAGTACCACAAAGTTGAGAGTCGCTTTCGACACCTCATGCAAAACCAGTACGCAGGTGTCTTTGAATGATATTCTCCAAATCGGTCCAAACATTCAAACAGGCCTTTCAACAATTCTGACTAAATTTCGAAAACATCCAATTGCCCTATAGTTGCCGACATCGAAAAAATATATCGGCAAATCGGTGTATCCTCTGATGTTGCCAATTTTCAATTGATATTGTGGCATCACAATCTCAACGAACAGCTGAAGGCATAATTAAATACTGTGACGTATGGCACTGCGTGTGCGCTTTTCTAACAGTAAAATCACTAATAAAAGTTACAGCTTGGGAAGCTTTTAAGCTCCAGCGGGCTAAATTTACGAAAATGGGAATCCAACGCAAACGAATTTTTGAACTAATTTCAAGCCCGCGATATTCAAAATACTCCAAAATTAATTGAAGACGACAGATCAATTAAAACGTTGGGTATAATATGGAATGCATAGAAACCGATATAATGATGGCAACATATTGAATCTAGAGGAGTTAAACCGCAAGTTTTAGGGAAATCGTAGCTCTGGTGGCATGGGCCTGATTGGTTGAGCCAACCTGAGTCCAACTGGCCAAAATCAAAGTCGACAATAGCAGAAACGAGTCACAGCGCACTAGAAGAAAGGACCAAATATTTGTTATTTGACCAAATAGTGATACAAGTTTCGACGTGTATTCCCGCCATGGCTTCCACAATGTAGGATAATTGATGCTCAATGCAATGACGTTTATTGACGTCATGACGGCTATACACGTCTAAAGTGTTTTGTTATGGTGTAAAAAAAATAATTCCGTAAATAATTTATTTACTCACATGCTTTATTGACAAAAATAATAAAATAAAGCTTTTTTCTTAGCCTGAAAATAAATATTACAAAAATAATACTTAACAATAAAAACAATAATTATTTAGTTGTAGGAACTACAAGAAAGGTTTCAATTTATAAACCTAATGGTGATTATTGATCTTCAATTTCACTATCAGTTGTGTGCAATTTTTCAAAATATATCCCAGGACATAGAGGAGGTTTGTCCACACAAACTTTGCATCGGTATGAGGTTTCTCGTCTAACTTTTTCTTTGTAGCACTGTCTACAACGCAAGAAATTTGTTTTCGCTGACTTATTCTCAGTAGCTGAACGAATTTTTTCTTGAAAGTGTTGTAAAAAGTTTTTTCCTTGTAAACTATCCTGGAGAACGACGGAGCTTGGAGCATCTTTTAACCCAAGCAAAGAAGTTATTATTTGCTCTTGAAATTGGAGCTGAGAAATTTTCTTATCGGAATTCTTATAGGAAGCGTTCCACACTGCTCGAGAAGATGAAAAATTACTTTTTTGTACCACCTTATTGTTTTGGTGGGCTAGTGTAATAACTGGTCATTTGGTCGTATATATCGATACCTGGCATCGTCATATTATACGCCTCTATTTTAGCTGGCTTTTGACCAATTTCATTTCAGGTTTATATCCTGTTGTAATACACAACACGTCCCTGTTATCTTTCCATTTGCTTACATAAACTCCTTTGTTGCGCTGCCATTTATACTCGCCCTTTTTCAATTTCTTCAGCGTAACGGCTGTAGGATTTCTTTTTCTATTTGAGCGGAGAGTCCCCGTTGAGTGGGTTTTATATTTGAGTAACGTCCGGCTCAAGTTGGTACTATTATAATAGTTATCCATGTACATATAAATGGTGACACTTGTTCATCAGTGATTCGGTTTTTCCGGTAGCTTTGTCGTTTTCGATTTAGTTCTTGTAAATTTCTATGTTTAATGTGAACCCATCTGGAGTGCACAATTCATAAAATTTTATGCCATATTTGAATTTGTTTCCCTTAATGTATTGTCGGAAAGGGAGACGTCCCTTAAACAATAGCAGCAATTCATCTAATGATAATGATTCACCTGGATAATAAATTTCAGAGCAATTGCTTACTAAGGCATCGAGAAGTTCTTGTACCTTAGATAATTTATCCCCTTTGTTTTCGTACATTTCATAGTTCATGGCAACGTAAAATTTGTTCGAAACGTCTTCCAGACATTGTCGCAGGGAAAATAGGGTAATAATACAATAAAGATTTGCTTGAACAGATGATGAACACGAGGAAATTGTATTTGTCCTTGCAGTAGGCAGAGGCCAAAAACGTTTTTCATTTCTTCCACATTCGTTTCTTTATATTTTTAAACCGACTATTCCTCGTTTTGGTACCTTTCGAATCACATAGCCTTTTGCCATAATTATTGGTGCAGATAACAAATTTTTCCAAAATTTCTGGTGTCCAAAATTTAAAAAATATTTCAATTGGTGTAGCACTATTAGAAAAACTCATTTGTATTCCAGCTCTTTTCATTATCAAAGATAAAATCTGGGATACTTTCTGTGTCTGAAGTCCATTCACCATCATCGCTATCAATTAAAGCATATTGAGCATTTTCTGGTTCACAATCTTCCTCAATATGATCTCTGGGTTCCGATGCTGTTTCTCGTTCCTCCTCGAAGCTGCATGATTCTATGCTGTTTGATACTACGCTTATTTCACCAGGTTCAAAATCTGGATCATTAGAATAAAGCCCATCGTCTTCAAACGGATCTGTTGAAATTGAAGCAACGTCACTAGATGCATTACTGTCCGACTCCGTGTTTGACTTCTTTTTGTTGCAGAAATTGGTCACATAGCTGACATACTTTTACTGTAACATATAAATACAATTATGATTTATTTCCATTTCAATAAATAACATAATATTACCTCATGTATTAGAAAATCCTCAACAGCAGTACAAAAAACGGTAAATTTTATTGAAACACTCGTGTCTTATAACACAAATAACACTTTACAAAAAACTAAATATTTTTATTTCACACGTCTATCCACACGGACACTTTTTTCTCTAATGAAGATATTTTCATAAAAATGTGACGGGTAAACACGTCTTGCAATTTGGTGAACCACACAATTGTATCGCAAAACAACGCATATTTATTCCTTTTCAAGGGACAGTAAAATAATATTTTGAATTTCCCATGGGACACACAAAACCAATAAATAAATTATTTAAACTAGCGCATTACATGACGGCTACACTCGTCATAACTTTATACGAGCTTATAGAATGACGTGTATACACTTCACTGTCCGCGAAAGGGTTAAGAAGAGTGTGATCGATTCGAAGAAAAAAATAATTTTATGGAAACTAAAGAATAATGCCTCAATTCCATTGTGAAAAATTGACTGAGCTGACTTGAAGTTGGAAAAGGACAAAAAAAATAATCGATCAGAGTGACAAAGACAAAGTATGTTGTTATTGTTTTTTATAGCAAAATTTGATGAACACATTTTGACAGCAAACAAAAACATAACCAAAAATTATTAAAGAAAATTAGGTGTTAGTGTTAATTCGATTATTTTCACGTTTCAAAATAATCTAAAAAATCAATTATTATTATTACTCATATCAGAATTATTTTTTTTCGAATATTTTCTGTTTTTAAAATACAAAATTAAAAAAATCTTTCCCATAAAAATGCCATACTATTAAAATTATTAATGTGTGCGAGAAATATTTTTCATCGATACATAATATTTATGTGCTCGTATTAGTTGGACTGCCATAAAATGTTCTCGATTTTAACTTTTTTTAAATTTTGATATCAGTCCACTAACACAAACACACCATTTTTGTAAGTAAAATTTTGACTGACTCCGTTGGGCATCTCGTTCATGCAACCACCGATTTTATATTTTTATCTCAAGTTATTTTGACTGACAAACTTTGTTTCACAATGGAATTGAGGCTTAAAGCAACTGTTATTCATCTTGGATTGCTAGTTTTATTTTCATCTCTTCCATTATCCCAGCGCTAATTGCAACAGTTTTCAAGGGATTAATTTTACTTAAGCGAATTCAGCGTCATTTCAACAACAACAATTCGCTGCTTTCACATACACATACTAAAATAAAAACTTTCCAAAGCCACGTCCTTTCTGTGTAAGGATGTCAAGAAATTATGTAGCTCCTTTTGTTTTCAAATTGTAGTTAACAAAAATTTAATGGAGTCTTCTTTTTTTTAATGGGGCACGTCATTTTGTATTTTTGGATTTTTTTTTGGGATTTTTTATTGTTAGGAACACAAAAACATCACAACTTTTTGGGACATTTAGACATTGCTTTATGCCGAAAAAATGGGGATACCATCATATTCCCGAACGGAAAAAATCCCCAAAAAAATACCGAAAAACACAAAGTAAACTGCCCCATCGAAAGGGAAGACCCCAATAAATTTTTGATAACTAAGTGTTGAGTGGAACATCAACTTGGCCGTGAATCGGACGTCTTTTTTTTTTTTTCTTGCATTGAAAAAATTACATAACTTAAAATAATTTTCCAATTTTAATTTTATTAATAATGTTAGCTTGATTTTTGTGTGTGTTTGTTTGTTAATAACCTTTCTTCTCGTATCTTACGTGAATTACAAAATAGTGATGGAATGTGCAAGTGCGGAGTGTGTTAGCAAGGGGAGACACGAAATATTTGATGTAGCTTGTGCAGGTTTCTGTAACAGGAAATACCACAGGAAATGTGTGCAATTATCCGAATATGACACAACATTAGTACTAAAAAATAAATGGATTAAAGTTATTTGTGATGGTTGTGCTAATAAATACGGGATAATAAAAACGGATTATGAAAACATGCAAAAATGTCTTGAGAATCAAAAAGCCGATATTGTTAATTTAGTTGATAAATTAAATAGTGTGATGGACGGCATGAATAAAATGTTTGATGATAAAATGGAGGAGGTTGTACGAAAGGTGATTGATGGGTTGAAAGGTGAGGTGGAAGTGGTTAAAGACCATGTGAGGTTAGGAGGTGACGGTAATTGTAAGAAAAGTTATGCGGATGTCTTGAAAGTGCCAAAGGATATTCCAGTGCTCATTATTAAGCCGAAGGAAGGTGAGATGGAAACCTCTTCGGATAATACTAGAGAGAGGCTGAGGGAGGCAGTGGACGTTGTGAGCTTGGGAATCGTAATTGAAAAGGTGCAGGGCATAAGTAAAGGAGGGGTAGTAGTTGAATGTAGAGGGCCGGAAGATGTGCAGAAACTGAAAGAGATGGCGGAAGTATTCATGGAAAAGAAGTTCATGTTAGAGATACCGAGAGCTAAAAACCCTATGGTGAAGCTGCAGCAAGTGAAGGAGGATGCTGATGTGAACCAGGCAGAGCTGGTGGAAGCCATAGTGACACAAAATAGGCTGGATAGGGGGAAGGATGGTTTTTCCTTAAGAGTAGTGAAGGTGGTGGAGATAGAAGGTTTCGGGATATGGACTTGGTTCTGGAAGTTGATCCGGGTACGCACAAATGGATGTTAAGCAAGGAGTGGTATACTGCAAGTGGAGCTGTGCGAAGGTAAAAGACTATGTGTTTGTGAGAAGGTGCTATAATTGTGTGAGTCTAAGGCATTTGGCCAGAGATTGTCCCATGAAAGGAAAGCCATTGTGTTGGAAGTGTGGTAAGGAGGACCACCTTTCGAGAAATTGTGACGGGGAGCCTAGGTGCGTAAACTGTGCGGAGGCGATGGTGAAAAGGAATCTTAATGTTGATTACAAACACTCAGCATGGGATGGTAAGTGTCCAGCATATTTTGAGAGAATAAGGAGAGTGGTGAAAAGGACGGCGAATTCAGATTGACGGGGGGATGGGGTGGTATGTGGGCATCTAAAGCTTGTTAATACGGCAAGCATATTAAGTAGTTTGAATGAAATTGTAGAGGTTGAGAGAATGCCGCTGTCTGTACCTATCACTCAACCTGCATTACCGATTTCTGCTGGAGTGAACCATAATGACACGTTATCCATTTATTATCACAACTCTAGCGGTATTCGTTCAAAATCACATGAACTGTATTTATCGGTGTTGGAAAATGACTATGATGTCATTTGTGTCGCGGAAACATGGATGACTCGTTCGCACAATTCTGCAGAGTATTTCCCTCCGGACTACCAAGTCTTCAGACGCGATCGTTATTCGGAGAGTGAATCGCTGGCGAGAGGTGGTGGTCTTCTATATTATTATCCTGGAGAGTAATGGGCTGGAGATTTTAGCTGTTAAACTTGCTTTCAAGGGTAAGCTGTTGTTGATAGTAAGTGTTTATATTCCATGTGGGTCCTCAGCTTATATGTACGGAGAGTTGTCTGCGTGTTTCTCAAACCAACTTGCAGCTGTGGCTGCGGAATTCGATTCTATGATGATTTTGGGTGATTTTAACCTGCCGAAAATAACATGGCGTGCTGTTAATGATGATCTTCTGCCATTAAATGGCGATTTAATCTCAAGCCTCGTGATGGATTCTATCTGTTCTCTTGGACTAAGACAGATTAACAACATTGAGAACCAGAGCGGCAATATCCTTGATCTAGTGTTCATACCAGTAGAATTACATGGCACAATCATTGCTTGTGATGATCTAGGCAGTTCTTCGAGTATTTTTCATACATCATTACATATCCAATTAACTTTTGAGAGTTGGGTTAATGTTAACGTTAATTTTAATTCTAGTGAGTCTTTCAACTTTAAAAAGGGAGACTATCCTGCTTTAAATGAGTTTCTGGATAATATTAATTGGGATCAATATAAGATTGGTAGTTTGGACGCTTATATTGATCAGTTTTATAAAATAATGAACTCTGCAATTGAACAATTTATTCCTCGGTCGCCGGTAGTTTTGTCAGCACGGGAGCCGTGGTTTAATCGTCGCCTGTCAGGCTTAAAAAATCAGAAATCTAAAGCTCATAAAAGGTATAAATTGAATCCATCCGTCGTAAATTATAAGAGATTTAGTGCTCTTAGAGCTCAATTTAAAGTGTTAAATCGTTTCTTGTATAATTCATATATTGTTGAGATTGAATCGAATATTAGAATCAATCCTAAATGTTTCTGGACCTATGTTGATTCGAAGCGGAGCTGTAGAGGTATTCCCTCTCAAATGTCTTTCAATTCTGTGACTGTAAATGATCCACATAGAATCTTTGACATGTTTGCAGCATTTTTTGAAAATGTGTATGTCCCATCTTCAAATAATGATTTCGACTTTGATATTAGTAATAATTCTAACATTCATATTCAGTTTAGCACCGATGACGTTCTGCAGGCATTATTGAATGTTAATGTGAGTATGAGTAGTGGCCCGGACAAAATTCATCCTATTATGTTAAAAGAATATGATTATGGTTTGATTCAACCGCTGACGTACCTCTTCAATTTGAGTTTCGCGAATGGAGTATTTCCTTCAATTTGGAAATCCAGTTTCATTAAGCCAATTTTCAAGAGTGGACGGAGATCAGATATTGAAAATTACCGAGGTATTTCAATCTTATCGGCTATTCCTAAATTATTTGAATCGATGGTCAAAGACCGAATCTTTTACATAATAAAAAATTCCATTTCTGAAAACCAGCATGGGTTTTACCCGGGACGATCAACTGTTACTAATCTTGTTCTGTTCGCAAATTTTTTGACTTTGGCGTTAGAAGGTGGTGACAGTGTTGAAGTTGTGTTTACTGATTTTAGTAAGGCATTCGACAAAATTGACCATGTCTTACTTGTTAAGAAACTAGAACAACTCAAGTGCGACGTTCTTCCTTTAAAATGGATTTTGTCTTTTTTAACGAACCGTACTCAAAAAGTTCTTTTAAATAATATTTTATCTAGAGATATAAATGTTTTGTCTGGTGTTCCACAAGGTAGTCATCTAGGGCCTCTTTTGTTCATTGCATTCATAGACGATGTGAAGCGGTGCTTCAAACATTGTGAGTTTTTAATTTATGCTGATGATGTAAAAGTATTTTGCAAGATTAAAAATGAGGGTGACCTGTTAAATCTACAACAGGAATTAAATATTTTCTGTGAATGGTGTAACCTTAATAAGCTTTGCCTAAACGTTTCAAAATGTAAAGTTATGAACTTTTCAAGAAGACGAGATGGCTGTGATAATAGCTTATTTTTAAATGGAGTTATGATTGATCGGGTCCATTCTTTTATAGATTTAGGTGTCTTATTTTCTCGTAATTTATCGTTTATAGACCATATTGATAGATGTATCAGCAAGGCTAATTCAATGTTAGGGTTTTTATTCCGTTTCTCAAAAGATTTTCATGATCCATATACTCTAAAAGTGTCTTTGTGTTATTAGTTCGTTTACACTTGGAATATACCTCAATTGTCTGAAATCCGTACTATAACAATTCCTCTAGCCGTGTAGAATCAATTCAGAAGCGATTTCTGATGTTTGCTTTAAGGCGTCTCACTCGGGAGGCAAACGCTCCTAGGTATGTGCTACCGCCATATTTGGGCCGTTGCCTGCTACTGAATATTGAACCATTGTCCATCCGTAGGCAAGTTTCATGCGCACTTTTCGCGCGCGACGTTATAATGGGCCGAATTGATAGTTCACAACTACTGTCGTTGTATTCATTACGCATTCCCGTGCGATCACTCAGGCACCGAGGCATTGAGATTAGTCTCCGCTTCCATCGGTCGAATTTTGGTATGTCGGATCCAATTTTTAATTCAAGTCGTATATTTAATAATGTCTCTGCTGTGTTCGATTTTAATTTGTCCAGAAACGAATTTAAAAGTGTTGTTAAGAAATTTTTATTAAGCTAATTTGAATTATATAATTTGTATTGATTTCATGTTAATTTTTTTATAACTACCAGATGTACAATGGTACTGTTGGCTAATAAATAAATAAATATGAAAACAAAAGCGATCTACATAATTTCATGTCATTCTTGCGCGGAAAAGATCAATGCTAAGCTGCTTTGAGGAGTTTTTTATTTTATTGTAGTATGTATGGGAATTATTAAAAAAAATACAAATTTTTCAAAAATGGTTCAATCACTATGAATATTAGAATTTCAAAAAATCGTTAGGGCGGGGGTTTGGGAGCGGCAGCCCCCATCCTCCAAGGTATAAAACGAATTAAAATAATGTTTCAAAAATTTGTTATTTTTAAAAAACTTGGTTTTTGTGATTTTTGTTTTTTTTTATTTTGGATAACGATACCAACCCGAAAAAATGGTCTTCGTTTCTGCACACAACGAATCCAAGGGACTATTTGACTTTCAAGCTTAACAACTCTGCAAGCTCAGTTTTTGTATATTACAAGCACACACATCATCGACATAATTTCTCCAAATTCTTCAGAAAATCAAGTTGGTTTCCGTTTCTCCTTCTTTATCCACACGCTTACGAAATCCTTTGTCTGGTAGAGCTTTGATAATTTGGCAAGTAATCAAGTCATACCCTGGGGCTTTTTCAACATTCATGTTACTTTTCGCTTCTTCTTTTAATTCTTTGAGAGTTACTGGCCGTATTTCAAACTCATCCAGCTTGTGAATAGATATTATATTTTCATTGGCAGTTTGTCTTGGTAGTGGTTGGAAGGTTTCCTGGAGATACTCCGCAAATAGATCAGCCTTCTCTTTGTGACCTCTTGCCCAGGTTCCATCATCCTTTTTAAGTGGAGGCACCTGCATTTTGGGTCTTTTGAGTCCCTTCGTCGGCTTCCACAGTGAGTAATCAGAATTTTTTTTCATCAGTTAGGCTAACTAGATATCTGTTGATTGATTCATTTTTAACTTCTTTAAGAAGGAATTTGAGACTGTTACATAAATTGTTAAGAATTATTTTGTTCTCCGGTGTTAGATTAATTTGCCAGGTTTTACGAGCTCGTCGTTTTTCTCTTACCAACTCTCTAACTTCCTACACACATTTTTTTAAAATTTTTAATTTTTTTTTTTTTTTTTTTTTTTTTCGCCAAGTGCCTACGGCAGAAAGTGTAAGAAGTCTCTAACTTCCATTGGATAGGATATGTTGAGCGTCTTCTTATTTTGCAAAATGGGAGTGCTTGCCAATGCAGCATAGTGAATTATTTCATTGACTTCTTCCAATTCGTCTTCCAACTGTCGAGAATTTCTGATCGGTACCTGGAGATTGATTTTGTCCTCCATTATTTCACGAAAGAGATCCCAGTTACTTCGGTCTAAAAAGACCAAAGTATTGAAATCCTGTCAAAAATGACAAAAAATTTGGTTGGTCCAAAACCACTTTTCTCGACGTTTTGAAAGTCCCTGAGTCTGAAAAAGCAAAAAAAAAAAAAATGTCCGTCCGTCTGTCTGGATGTCTGGATGTCTGGACCCATGGTATCTCGAGAACGGCTTGTCCGATTTGGATTTTTTTTTCGCCAATCTGTTTCTATGGTCAAGGCGGAGATTTGAAAAGCTTTTGGAGACTGTACGCCAAAAGGGGGGGGACCTGCCATACGAATTGACCCAAAATAACTGCTTTTACAAATATTTACGATTTTTTTATATATGAGTATTTGATTATTGAATTGGGCATTGAATTTGGCATTGAATTGGGAATTGATTTGAAGATTAAATTAGGGGTCAATTTGCGCGTTGAGTTGAAGTTGAGTTGGAGTTGAGTAGGGGTTGGATTTGGATGTGGTGAATAGTTAACAAATTTTTTATATGATGGAACTTGCCTATTTATCAACCGATTATGATGAAATTCGACATTTGTATTGGAAATAAGATTCTAAAATGATTTATGGATGAAGTTCTGGGATTTTAAAACGATTTCTGGATGAAGTTCTGGAATATGGCCAAGTATGATGGAACTTGCCCATTTCTCAACCGATTACGATGAAATTCGACATTTGTGTTGGAAATGGGATTCTAAAATGATTTATGGATGAAGTTCTGGGATTTTAAAACGATTTCTGGATGAAGTTCTGGAATATGGCCAAGTATGATGGAACTTGTCTATTTATCAACCGATTATTATGAAATTGAATATGTGTGTTAGAAATGGGATTCTAAAATGAATTTTGGATGAAGTTCTGGAATATGGCCAAGTAGGATGGAACTTGCCCATTTCTCAACCGATTACGATGAAATTCGGCATTTCTATTGGAAATGGGATTCTAAAATGATTTATGGATGAAGTTCTGGGATTTTAAAACGATTTCTGGATGAAGTTCTGGAATATGGCCAAGTATGATGGAACTTGCCTATTTATCAATCGATTATTATGAAATTTAATATGTGTGTTAGAAATGGGATTCTAAAATGAGTTTTGGATGAAGTTCTGGAATATGGCCAAGTAGGATGGAACTTGCCCATTTCTCAACCGATTACGATGAAATTCGACATTTTTATTGGAAATGGGATTCTAAAATGATTTATGGATGAAGTTCTGGGATTTTAAAACGATTTCTGGATGAAGTTCTGGAATATGACTAAGTATGATGGAACTTGCCCATTTCTCAACCGATTACGATGAAATTCGACATTTGTATTAGAAATGGGAGTCTGAAATGAGGTTTGGGCGAAGTTCAGGAATATGGCCAAGTATGATGGAATTTGGCTATTTCTTAACCGATTATAATGAAATTTGATATGTGCGTTGGAAATGGCAATATTTGATATGTGTGGAATATGGCCAAGTAGGATGGAACTAATTGACTATGCCTTAATCGCGGGTTTCATTGTGTTAGACATGTGCGTTGTAAATGGGATTCTAAAATGAGTTTTCGGATAAATTTCTGGAGTATGGTCAGTTAAACGGTTAGAAGTATCAGTATAATTTGTTATACTACTTTCGGTATAAAGTTCTAGAATACGATTTTTCGTTTTAAATTGGATGCCTGTACCCATGTTGAAGCTTTTGACCTGTTTGGCTGTTGTTGTATAAGTAAATATATATTGGTTAAAATAGAAATCAATAATGTCAAAACAGTCACACCAACTTTATGATATTATTGAAGATACCAAAGACCGAAGTTCTGATCACCTCGTGAGGTTTCAGCCCTTTATATTTTTTGTTTTTGAGTTTGTTAATCTGGGTGCACTTTCCCTTTAAATTACAGTTTCACTGACTGTCATGATAACCGGTGAGTGATCCGATACTAGAGAATTGCTGTTTTCAATGTGAATATAGTTCTGAGATATACTTCTTGCTACATAAAATATTAGGTCCGGTATCTTAGCTTCGTCACTGGGCCAGTATGTTGGGGAACCACCAGAGTAAAATTCACATTTTGATCTCTGCCCTGCTTGAAACAATTCTTTACCCTTTGACGTCGTAAGTCTAGATCCCCAATAGGTATTTTTTGCATTAAAGTCTCCCCCAATAATAAAATCACGTCCTAGCGATTTAAATAGTTTAATGTAGTCCTCCCTTTTCAAGTTATGCCGGGGAGGACAGTATATTGCGGAGACAGTAAGCTGTCTGTGTTTAATGTGAATCCTAGCAGTGGTGACTTGCATTGTTTCTTCTTCGATTTCTGTTTCTACATGGTGTTTTACATTTTCTTTTATTAGAAATGCTGAATCACCTCTTGCTTTTTCCGCTGGATGAATGGAATGATATATGTTATGTGATAATGGTGAAATTTATTTTAAATTATTATTTGTGTATCTAGAGCGCAAAGTAATATTTTATTGCTCGAGCGAAGATATTGTTGACCTGTTGCCTAGCGAATTTTTGGTTTTTGTTTCAATCTAAAAATTCCTGCTAAACAATTACCGTTCCACTCTTCTTCTTCCGATGGCGCTACATTCCATGAAAGGATTTGGCCGAGAACGCCAGACACGGTGACCGAGTGTGTATAGGTCCCTCTAAACGTCGTCCATCCATCGTGTAGGTGGTCTCCCACGAGGTCCTACTTTCGTTGGTTCCGACTCCAAGGCTTGTTTAGTGGTCCGATTTTGTGAACGAAGTACGTGCCCAAGCCATCTAAGCCTTAACGATTTTATGAATCCGATGATATCGACTTTATAAAGATCATTTCTGATCTTGTGATTCATTCGCATTATGTACGTGGCTCCCTCTTTAATGGGCCGAGAATTCTTCTTATAATCTTACGCTCAGTTATAGCGATTTTCTGGATGTTTTGCGCTGTTAGTGTCCAAGACTCGCAACCAAAGGTGCCAACTGGTCTTATCAGCGCCTTGTAGATGTCCAATTTTATTTTGCGCGATATATGAGGAGACTCGAAAATTTTGATATTGGCGCCTAATGCTCGGTTTACCGTTCCTCTCACTAAACACATAAAATCACTTTAGAGTTAATATATTTCATGAAATTCTGTTAACCAAAGAATACGTATTATTAACACAAATACGCATTTTACATATTTATATTGCTGAATGCGACATTTAGGGGAGATATTATTCTGCGATATACATATATATGTAAGTTGGCAGTTAAAATTACAACTAATATCATCTAATATCATGTTTATATATTATCGTAACGCAAATACTGCCAATTTAAAATAAATCCATACCTTAAGTTTCAATAATCGGTGTAGAGTTCGTTTCATTTGTAATGTCAAAAACGATATGGCACAAATCCAAAAAGAAAAAAAACTGAATCTGTGTATTTTCAATTTATTTTCCTATTAAACTTTTAATTTATTTTACTCTCGTATTTATATTATGTGTGCGTATAAAAAAGCAGTATGTGGAAATCAGGCGCAAATCACCACCACCTTGAATAAATTCGTAGATTGGGAATTTCCCAATTTTTTTTTTCCTTTTTGGATAAACGAATATACATAAGTAGTATGGCACACCAATAATCATTATTTAATTTGTGTTTGTAGGTATCGTGTTCTGGATATTTATGCAACACATACTACATACATAGATCGATGTGTGGTGAAATTATAAAATGTTTATAATATGATTGTGGAAAAAAGAGAAAATTCCAAAAAAAAATCCGAATATTATGTGCCTTCCAAAGAATTTTAATCAAATATTTTTCGTTCATTCGATTTTATTATGATACGATAATATGTATGTATCGTATGTATGTTTGATTATGGTTAAAATAGAATTAAATTCTATTTTAACTGTACACACATAATGGTTTTTCTTTCATAACCATACCGTATTTGGTTTCTGTTGAATAGGTACATGGCCAAAAAAATGCAAATGCTCATATTATGTGTGAATTTGAATTGGTAATTATATTGAATATTTTTTCATTCTGTTGTATTTTCCCTGCTGCCGCAAAAATTAATTTTGATTGGTTTGAATAATTCGATACGTTGTATATAGAATATTTCTACCTATGTACATTCGGATTATTGCTATAGTGCCACATTAAAAAATAAATAAAAATTGGTATCTGTTTGAGCCCAACAATTGTACAGAATCTAAAAAATAAATAAAATTAGAAAATTTGATTATTATGAAAATTTATAGAAAACAATTGAATATGCAATTTCGAAAAGGACACATGTCTGAAAAATTAAATATTTCAGGAATTAAAGAAAACTATCTATTTTCTAAAGTAGTATATAAATGTATACAATTTATTTTCAGGTTAAGTGTAGGGTCAAAAAGTTATTGGAAATTATATAAATATTTAATGTTAGTCTTTATTTTATATATTCTTTTATGTATTAAATGCATACGAGATGTGCCGTTTTCGAAATTTATAAAATATTAAGTATATCTAATTAAAAACACAACGTATAAACTTTATGAAACTGTTATCATAAGTATCAAAATCACTTCAGCGACAGATAGAGATATATCGCCGTCGCCGATTAATAAATGCATTACTCCAAGAGTTGTGACCTTTTCGAAATTATCGTTATACAAACCGACTCTGGTGGCCGCATTAACACAAGAAATGTGCCTATTCCAAACTAAATAGGTGCGGGGATATATTTCCATCACATTAAAGTGAAAAAACGGTTTTGTCAAAAGTTTCGAGATGTACCCTTTTCAAAATTGCATATTCAATTGTATACTTCAGTATAATTTTTTTTTTTTTTTTGTGAAAAATTGTTAAGCACAAGACAACACAATTTCCTAATATAGCGTCCCCCGTTACAGCCGCAAGTTCTGAAAAGCTGTCAGAAAATCCTCAGCCGGTCCTTTTAACGAGACAGTTAAAGGATTGATTGCTTCTACATACACTCTCACAAATATTGGTGGCGCCATTATTTTTTTTTATTGGGCGGTTGTTCGAGCTCCTCAGGCAAACTATGAAATCGTGTAGATAAAAAGCTGCTTTAACTAGTAATCGTTTATCTACATTTGTTTATATTTAGTGTTAGGTGATATTGATGTATGTGAAGTTAGCCCGAAAAGCCTCTTCAGCCCGAAAAAAAGGTCTTTTAAAAATGTGTCCCTACTAACACGATGTGAACTCCATCCCGAAATACCATCCCGAAAAAAAACCTTTTCAAAAAAATTATATGTGTCTTCACTAAATTTATCAATAAAAAGCCTTACAGCACGAAAAATATTTTATTATGTATAAGTACAAAGAAAATAACACTCCATCCCTAAAAATATTATTTTTATGTTTACCTGTAACAAAAAAAAAGATATTCGAGTACTTCATACGTATTTCATATAAAATTTATTTTATTTTGTAAAAACTAAAGAAGTGTTTTTATGGCCATTTGATTTGGGCAAAAGACAATTTTTTTTGAAAATTTTACAAGTGATTTATCTACTGTACCGCCGATCACAAGGATTGCCCCCTACTTCGGGAATTGGTACGTGCCTGGTATAACTAGTCTTAACAAAATTACATTAGTCTCATTTCTCAACCAGGTCAAACTAAATATTTATGGCCATTTGATTTGGGCAAAAGAAAATTTTTTTTGAAAATTTACAAGTGATTTATCTACTGTACCGCCGATCACAGGGATTGCCACCTACTTCGGGAATTGGTACGTGCTTGGTATAACTAGTCTTAACGAAATTACATTAGTCTCAATTCTCCACCAGCCATAAATATTTAGTTTGACCTGGTTGAGAAATGAGACTAATGTAATTTCGTTAAGATTAGTTATACCAAGCACGTACCAATTCCCGAAGTAGGGGGCAATCCCTGTGATCGGCGGTACAGTAGATAAATCACTTGTAAAATTTTCAAAAAAATTGACTTTTGCCCAAATCAAATGACCATAAATATTTAGTTTGACCTGGTTGAGAAATGAGACTAATGTAATTTCGTTAAGACTAGTTATACCAAGCACGTACCAATTCCCGAAGTAGGGGGCAATCCCTGTGATCGGCGGTACAGTAGATAAATCACTTGTAAATTTTCAAAAAATTGACTTTTGCCCAAATCAAATGACCATAAATATTTAGTTTGACCTGGTTGAGAAATGAGACTAATGTAATTTTGTTAAGACTAGTTATACCAAGCACGTACCAATTCCCGAAGTAGGGGGCAATCCCTGTGATCGGCGGTACAGTAGATAAATCACTTGTAAAATTTTCAAAAAAATTGACTTTTGCCCAAATCAAATGACCATAAATATTTAGTTTGACCTGGTTGAGAAATGAGACTAATGTAATTTCGTTAAGATTAGTTATACCAAGCACGTACCAATTCCCGAAGTAGGGGGCAATCCCTGTGATCGGCGGTACAGTAGATAAATCACTTGTAAAATTTTCAAAAAAATTGACTTTTGCCCAAATCAAATGACCATAAATATTTAGTTTGACCTGGTTGAGAAATGAGACTAATGTAATTTCGTTAAGACTAGTTATACCAAGCACGTACCAATTCCCGAAGTAGGGGGCAATCCCTGTGATCGGCGGTACAGTAGATAAATCACTTGTAAATTTTCAAAAAATTGACTTTTGCCCAAATCAAATGACCATAAATATTTAGTTTGACCTGGTTGAGAAATGAGACTAATGTAATTTTGTTAAGACTAGTTATACCAAGCACGTACCAATTCCCGAAGTAGGGGGCAATCCCTGTGATCGGCGGTACAGTAGATAAATCACTTGTAAAACTTTCAATAAAA
This sequence comes from Tipula helvola, assembly GCA_963556165.1. Lineage (NCBI taxonomy): Eukaryota > Metazoa > Arthropoda > Insecta > Diptera > Tipulidae > Tipula > Tipula helvola. The sequence goes on from OY744482.1 coordinate 285,438,486, forward strand.
TTGTCTTTTGCCCAAATCAAATGGCTATAAATATTTAGTTTGACCTGGTTGAGAAATGAGACTAATGTAATTTCGTTAAGACTAGTTATACCAGGCACGTACCAATTCCCGAAGTAGGGGGCAATCCCTGTGATCGGCGGTACAGTAGATAAATCACTTGTAAAATTTTCAATAAAATTGTCTTTTGCCCAAATCAAATGGCTATAAATATTTAGTTTGACCTGGTTGAGAAATGAGACTAATGTAATTTCGTTAAGACTAGTTATACCAGGCACGTACCAATTCCCGAAGTAGGGGGCAATCCCTGTGATCGGCGGTACAGTAGATAAATCACTTGTAAAATTTTCAAAAAAAATGGCTTTTGCCCAAATCAAATGACCATAAATATTTAGTTTGACCTGGTTGAGAAATGAGACTAATGTAATTTCGTTAAGACTAGTTATACCAAGCACGTACCAATTCCCGAAGTAGGGGGCAATCCCTGTGATCGGCGGTACAGTAGATAAATCACTTGTAAATTTTCAAAAAATTTTCTTTTGCCCAAATCAAATGACCATAAATATTTAGTTTGACCTGGTTGAGAAATGAGACTAATGTAATTTCGTTAAGACTAGTTATACCAGGCACGTACCAATTCCCGAAGTAGGGGGCAATCCCTGTGATCGGCGGTACAGTAGATAAATCACTTGTAAAATTTTCAAAAAAATTGACTTTTGCCCAAATCAAATGACCATAAATATTTAGTTTGACCCTCTAATGAGAGTGTATTACTTTGACAAATATTATGATAACAATAACAGTTTAAGGGTTTAGCTAAGTCGATTTAATAAATCGCCTTCTGTCAAGTATGACTAATTCACTAAATAAAGGATTTAATGCTCTTTTAATATTCCAGTAACTCCTTTAACATTTAAAAGCAAAATATACACTTATAAAAATGACCGCTTGGGTTTTTATTTTTAAAATTTACAGAAGGGTAAATATTTTATTATAAAAAAATTTGTGGGCGTATAAAATATTTATGTTTGGGAGTAACTTTACCACTAAATACATACATTAGGAATTTAAAGACATTGCTGTTTAGATTAGTCAGTTTTACCAATTAGCAATAAACAATAAAAATTATATTCCAGTAATTTCTCACAAAATTGACCATAATTTATTTAGATATTGCTGGTTGGTAAAAAATATTTTCGGTTTTTTCATGAGGAGCAAAAATAAGGAGATTTGAACAATCATCAATCCTTAATGCTCATATTATATTGCCAGTGCCCAAATCAAATGGCCATAAATACACTTTTTTAGTTTCTACAAAATAAAATAAATTTTATATGAAATATATACATACGTACTCGAATATCTTTTTTTTTTGTTACAGGTAAACATAAAAATAATATTTTTAGGGATGGAGTGGTATTTTCTCTGTACTTGTACATAATAAAATATTTTTCGTGCTGTAAGGCCTTTTATTAATAAATTTAGTGAAGACACATATAATTTTTTTGAAAAGGTTTTTTTTTCGGGATGGTTTTTCGGGCCAAGTTCACATCGGTGTGATATTGGCCTCATGTCTCTATGCATTTTGTTGGCCATAATCAACGAAAGATATGGATGGCGTCTAGACAAATGGATTGCTCGACTCTTTAGGTTGTCCCTACTTTGAATTCATGTGTAGTTTTGTTTATTAAAATCTAAATCTTTATTAAAGATATTAATGGCAATAGCTAGCATTTCATTTTTATTTTACTTTAGGCCAACTAAAGTCAATTTACACAAAACGTTTTATTGATTTTTTTGATATCACTGCACTTTTTATTTTTATTTTTTTGCACAATAGAATAAATTTGAATATTTGCTGTATAATAGTTGGACAATTAATATGATTCTATTATATCCATAACTGTTTAAAGAGTGAACTGTTTAAAGAGCCACCAGTTACTACATGAAGCGCCGTTGAGGCCATCAATGATATTCCACCCCATATCATTGTAAATGGCCCACCGAATAACGTCATTCTTAAATATAACATTGCGCATAGCACCCATTTGACCGTTGGAAAACTTTTTCACGTCGAATACAGAGAGAATCTTGACACGTCCGTGAACAAAACGCGTTCCCAATCATCGAGATTCAAATTCAAATGCTCTCTCATGAATTTCAATGGACTCTTCGATGTTCTACAGTTAATGCTGCTATCATATGATGCGAATGAAGTTTATCCTAAATTAATATTATATTTTACAACAATAACAAAAATGTGTTTGTATGTGTTTAAAAAAGCATACATTCGGGCGAATTTGTTATATGTATACAATGAAAAATTCATTCATATATTTGAACTTAATATTAAATTTCAAAAAAATCCAAATAGACAAAATTTATCAAGATTTAAACTATTTGGGCTTTCACAAAGCCAATCCCCTTAAACTTAATAACGGATCAAAGCGCTAACATATTAATCGACAATGTTTGACTATTTAAAAATTTAATATTATTCATGTCTAAGAAAATTAACATCGCAAAATTTTCTTTCATTGAGCAATGTCTTACTTTGATATTCTATGGTGCACAATAATCATGATGAACCGCTGAAATTTCATAAAAATGCCTATGGCCCGAATTTATAGTCGTAACTATTGCTATTGTTAATCTAGCAAAGACATGAACCATAAGGGCTTATAAGTACTTGCGGTGGTCGATTGGAGACACTTGTTCGATCAAACACCGAATTAATGATGAAAATAATGATAAAGTACACACGTAGGCCTATCAGGAAATCATAGTGCCATGTTTGCCGATAGAACAAGTTTTGAGATATCGATTTTCTTAGTCATCCATAAGATTCAAAATTTCACTTTTTCGAATAATCGTTGTTTTAATAGGTAAACCTAATATACAAGACTCGCTATAACATGAACAAAATAAAACCAGGCAGAGTTAATTTTTTTCATATGGAATTTGGATATTCCCTAGTTTGCATCCAAATTCTTCTTACAATTTGGCCCATTGGCTGAATGACCGGGGTGAAATTTGGTCCATCGTTGGAATTTACATATTTCATTCTCAGGTGGATGAGATTGAGCATTATCCAACAATAATAGCGCTTGTACTGACAGACCTTGACTTTTCGAAAATGTTTGTATTTAATTTGATAAAATGTTAATTTATTGGCCAAAAAAAATGTATACCTATACTTAAATTCGTTTATACCAATAAATTAACATGTGGTACAAAAGATTTATGGAACCTATCTTTAAGCAGCTGTCACCCACGCAGTTTTTGAATGTTTAAAGTCAACAGGGCAATTACAATTTTTAAATGATCGGGAATTTCTCGCTATTAAAATTACTAACGTTGTTACTAGAGTAACGTTGTAATTTATGAAGTCCATTTGTATTAGTAAAATATGCTAAAGTAAAAGCCAGTATAAGCCTGTTTCATCTGCATTATAAATTTGGTTTACAGACAGAGCAACTTAAATTATTTTGGGTTGCAATTGCCTTTTAAATAGCTCTACAAGCTCAAGTTGAGAGGACAACAGTAATTTTAAGGAATCACACTCACACACCAAAACGAATTCTAAAACATAATAGCCACTAACTACTTGCTTGGAACGTACTCTCTTTTGCTTTTATTTTACTAAGGGTCTGCTCGAATACTGTAGTAATTGTTTCATCGTAGCAGTTTTTGACATTTATTTTGAAAAATTGCTTTGTTCTTCCGTTTTGCTGCACGAATACTATCTTTGACATTATTCGATTTGAATTTATAACGGCTTTCATTTATTTTTTCTCAAATTTAAATTTAATTTTTTTATTTTATTAATAAAAATGGATGAAATTGAAAATGATCAACAAATGATATTTATATTGTTTTTATACTATTGGAATTTTCTCAAAAGACGTAATAATTTCAGACGGCTCATTTCCAGTTTTGTAAAAAATTCCAAGGTAACTCAATGAAAACATTTATATAAGTGTTATTTATAATGAAATAATGCATCATTTTTAAATTATAGCGGTTAAATTATACTCGCCGATCACACAACCCAATTATCGTACAAATTTTGTTATACGATGAAAATGAAACCAGAAAACATTTAAGGATTTCTGCAACAAGTTTTCGGGAAATAGCCAAATTTTTACCACGTAAAACCCATGAGTGGTCGCCTGAGATTGAACTAATGACATTTCTGTTCTGGCTAGCCAGTGGCACAAGCCATAGAATGGTCAGAGCGTTAATGGGAATACCGAGAACAACCGTCACAGAAATCATTCATAAGTTGCTGGATTTTACGGTGGGTCACATTATGCCACAGGTAATTAAATTACCTAAAACAAACGAACTCGACAATATTGGATTGCAGTTCAGTAGAAGAGCCGGAACTTCGGTGTTTAAGAATGTGGTAGGTGCAATCGATGGAACCCATATAAGTATTTTGTGTCCCGTACATTTGCATGACCAATATATCAACAGAAAATTAGATTATTCCATCCAATGACAGGCAATTTGTGGTGCTAATTTACAATTTTTAGACGTTTTTATTGGGTATCCGGGGAGTGTTCATGACACTCGGGTACTTTACAACAGCCCAATTTTTACAAAATTATACCCTCCTCCTCCATATATTATTCTGGGTGACAGTGGGTACCCCTGTATGGGGTACCCCAGCTTGCTTTATGGGCCCCAAGTCGCAATTAACGAATATCGATTTGTAATTTCTGCTGTATACCAGCTAACGGATATTGCCTCGCACCCGATTGCTTTCAACTAATGAGCTGTGTACAGCTTAAATAAATCGAAAATACTAATAAGTTCATTAAATTAAGCAAAATGTTTTCGTTATTTTTCAATGATTTACAAAACTAGTTAGAATCGCATTTTTAATAACCATAACTCGTTTACCCACTTGCTTTTCTGTATAGAAAATAAGGTAGCTGTATTTTATTCAAATTACCGATATCATTTAATAGTCAAATTTTATTTAACTAAGTAATTCGAAAACACGCGATCAATTAAATGTTAATTGTTCTTGGATTATCGATTTATCGACTTAAAATAGGCTGGTAAATGACGAAGCAAATAAAAAAAATTTATTTGTGATGAAGATGTTAACATATTTTACGCCTATAATATAATTGTATGATAATGGTTTTGAATTTTAGTTAATTTGTACCTTATTATGTATAATGTGTTTCTAATGAGGGGAATATATTTAAGTGATTAAAGGTGATTGATGGCTCTTAATGTAACAACAATTTTATGTTTGCGGCATGCCCGATGAGAAAGTGAGACGGCGTTAGCACGTCAACTTTTTCGTTTCTGGACTTGCATAAAGGTCTAGAATTCGTGTTACAGTGCGTGGTAGCTTTTGTTGTACTTTTACAAGGAGGAACTTGGGATACTTAGTCTAATCGTGGATTGGGAATCTGCTTGAAAAGCTCGACTTTTAATTGGGATGAACGCTGATGATTATCTGGGAGCACTTATTTTTGCTGTATCGTTTATGATTTCTCTCATTTCATTCCATCTATCTTCTACATCGACCGCTAATTTGCCATCCCAATTGAAGTCGGACCTTCACAACGATTGTGCTTGAAGCCAGCCACCCCAATGGATTAACAATTTACTACTCTTTGAGAGTGTGATTCGTTTACTGATCGATGTAGCCCGTTGCAAATCTATTGAATAATGAAACTTGTCATTACGTGAGTTCCAATTAATTAATAAGAGCATCAAACAGGGACAATTAATTATTTTTATTTATTTATTTATTTTTATTTAACATGGTAATAGCAATCTGTGGATCAGAAGGTTCAGTGGCGATTGCCGTTAATACATATAATTAAATTTTAATTGAATGTTGTAATAAACTATAAAAATTCAAAAATCAAGCAATAATATTAAAATAGCTTAACTACTAAGTATATCTACTAAAAAATAATACACACATAATAATAAAAAACTATGTACATTTAAACTTGGAATTGCAGCAAATCATTTAAATTTGGGTAGCTAAAAAGGAAAGCCTTTAGACGCGTGGTAGACATATTAAAATTCTCACATGTTTTTAATTCATCTGGCAGTTCATTAAATATTTTTGGCCCCAAAATTAAAAAGGAATTCTGAAAATTAGTGTTCATGAATTTTTGAAGATGAATATGAAGTATTACGGGTATAGTGCAAGTCATGATAAACAATAATAGGATCAACAATGGAAACGTCATTAAGACTAAAATATATAAGTTTGGTTTTTGAACTTAAAATCATTGAATGTTCTGTTCATTGTACATAAAAACTAGATCATCAGCAAAATCAACCAAATCGGATTTATAAGTATAGAGATATGTAGCATAAAAATAAATTAAAAATATCAGATGTCCTAATACGGACACTTGCGGAACCCCTTCATTAATTAATTTACTTTGACTTACACAATCTTTAATCTTGACAATCTAACGACAGATAAGAATCAAACCATATTAGTGTTACCCCACGAAATCCAGCAAAATAAATTTTCTGTAGCAACACCGAATGATTGACCATATATCAAACGCCTTCTTCAAATCCACGAAAACTAAAGCAATACAATTTCTTTTGTCTAGACCTTTATTCAAAAAGTTCGTGAATTCCAGCAATGCATTTTCGGTACTTTTAGATTTCCTAAAACCAAACTGCTTCAGATGTAGAAAATTTGTGTGATTCCAAAAGCTAGTGATTCTCGAATGATCTAGTTTTTCAAATATTTTGGCAAAAACTGGGAGCAAATTAATTGGACAATAATTACAAATACCCTTTTGATCACCGCTCTTATGTACAGGAATAACATCCGTTTTTTTCAGCTTATTCGGAAAGATTCCAGAAGTAAAACTGATATTAGCAATAAATAAAGACACGTCACGGCAATTTTATCATTGCCAAGATGTTATTCCAAAATCTCAAGAAAAAATGTTTCATAGAAGACAAACGTTTTCAGTTCCGAGTTGTTGAACTCAATGTCACTAACTGTTACATGTTAGGTTTAAACTCAAGAACAGTATCAACAAAGTAGTTATTAAATAACTCAGATATTTCATAGTCGTTTCATTACTAACCACATGCTGATCGTCAATAACAATTTCATCAATTGCAGTATTATGTGCCTATCCTGTCCCAGTAATTCATCAAGCAATTTCCAGTTTTTTTTTGTATCACCCTTAGCATTTCTAAATTTCTTTTTATAAAATTTCATTTTAGCTATTTTCGTTTCTTTCTGAATAGTTTTGCATAGTATTATGTGTACCGAATGAAATTTGTGATTTGTACATGAAGAATTAAAACTAAACGACAATATATAATCATTATTTTTCTGTACTTGTTCTATTGCACATATTGTACAGTTTTTAAATAATCGTATTCATTCAAACTTTTTGTTCATTTTACGGCGAACATTCACCTTTTCATAATCCCATTTATTATGTATGGATGTGATCTTAAGCCGCATTGGCAAACTGCTTGCCAAACCATATGTTTTTTTGCCAAATTTTTCAACAGCTATAGTAGTAATTGCTCCGTCCAGTTCTTTACCTTTCTTTTTGATGTAATATTGGGGACCTGGAAGTGTCGAGAAATCCATTTTGACGTAGGTCTCGTCGTTCATTACGAAACAAGAATCTTTTCTTTCGTTCAACCATTTGTTGTGTTTCTTTGCTCGATCGATCCCTCTATTAAATAGTTCAACACTTCTTTTGGGGATTTTTGACTTCTTGTATGTCCGTAGATTATTTCTGGTTTTAGCTCGTTCCACAATCGATTTGGTTGTTTTGGTTTTTCTGGCCAAATCTCGCACAGACATCGAGGGATGTTTCGAAATGACTCTTACAATTTTCTGATCCAACATTTTATTTGGAGTACCTAATTTTTCTCCGGATCTGGGCTTGCGTGATACAGAAAGATTGAGTTGACATTTTTTTTTACATTTGTTACCGTATTATTGGAAACACCGGCCAATTTACCAATTTTTTTATTGGTATACTCGGGATGATCATTGCACAATCTAATTATTAAATCACATTTTTCTCCTTATGATGCGTCCATTTCGAAACAAATAAAACAAATGCCCAATTTGACAATTATTCGTTTTTTTAAATTGTTTTTCTACAAAATAACGGTACCAGTTTTTTTCTTTTGCGTAGTAACCTATGAGATAATATAAATTTGGGAATCACAAATTTCATTCGGTACACATAATAAGTTAACCTGTTTTATAAGATCTATAGATTGCTCGGGTATTTTTTTGGATAATCTATTTTTAAATCGAATTTTATAACATAACTCAACAGTCCACGGTTTGATTATGCTTTCTTTGTTTTTCCGATTATCAAAAAAAGTATTTCTATCAACGAAATATTTTAATAAATGGATAAAACAATTATAAGCATCAGAAGCATTTGATTGCGAATAAACTGAGAACGATTTTACTTATCCAAGTCAAAGAATAATTTTAAGAAATTCATCTTACTAAACTTAAGCTTTTATAAAGGAGCAACGTTTGGGTGACTATAGGTGAAATTGAAATAGAAGTCAAACAATAGTCAGTAATACGGAGGTCATGAACATCAGATTCATAAACAAAATTAAATCTAGGTCCATGTCTTAAGAAAACATGTTCTAAACAAGTAGAAGAGTTATTTGTTATTCGAGCAGCCTTATTTATCAAAGACTTTAAGCCGTGCGAACCCATCATAAAAATATATTCATTAGCTGCAGGCTGCTGGCTAAGAATGTTGATGTTCATGTCACCAAGAATGATCAGATTTTTAGTTGTATCCTCTCTCAAGACCTTATGAAAATCTTCAACAAAAAATGACGTGGACACAGAATGAAACTTATGTTATAGGCACAAATAATTGAGAACAAATCACCACTAAAATTAACGTTAAACTGAACAATATCAGCACTAGAAATACTAATATTATAAATGTTATTAAACTTAATTCCCTCATTTAAAAACACAACCACTCCATCGGCTCTATATGTTGATGGTCTATATGTTGAGTTACAATTACCATAAATGTTGAATCCAGGAATATTATAATTATTCAGCTCGAAGTTATTAATCTAAACTTCGGTTAATAAAATGATTTGATCTGATGTCCAGTAATACACCACACAACGCTTGATTTCCAAAATGATCGTGTACCTAATTAACACCGTAGGTAGTATCGATTGAGTAGGCATGCCGAGATTGTGAAAAAATACCCTCGGCTCAGTAACGGATCAACGAAAATTCAAAATTTCCTGGCCTCCTCGAAGTAATAGGAAAATGATGGTCCTAAGCTGGTTCCTAAAATTTCGTTTTCCTAGAAAAAGCGTGAAAAGGTGCTTGACGTTATTTAAATTAATTTATCTTTCGATTCGATATTGGGCGTGTTTTTTTTAATGTCGGCGAAATAAGAGAGAATAGATAGATAATATATCGAAGAAATCCGATAAATATTTTCTCTGATATATCCGAGAAAAAATAAATGACAATTTTTTAGAGTCGTAGAAATGTCGTATTATTTAATAAAAAAAATGTATGTTTTATCTAAATGCACAACAGTCGTGATATTTGAGTTTATCAAAAAGCGCACTGCTGTTAAACAACAATCCAAATTTTTTTGTTGAATCCGAACGTGAAAAAAACGACAACAATTTGTAATCTTTTGCATATTGGTAGTAAAAAAATGTCCTTTAACAGATTGCAATTGCAAGTATTGTGGTAAATTAATCCAATTATCCTTACGCATAAAATAATTTAAATTTTAGGTTATGTCTATTAAATTATAATGAAATTAACATATTTTGTCAATAATGCTAACATTACAGTTAGAGAAATCGATTTCCCTAGATATTTTATTTCCCAAGAAACCAATAATTTTCGAGGCTTTGAAATTGTTTCTCGAGTATCTTGGTAATTTCGGGAATTTTTATAATTTTTAAAGCAGTAAAAATTTACAAAAAAATAATGACTTCCAATAGCATTGATTTATTTCATAATTCCTGACGAAGAAACATTTCTTTCATTTTGAGATTTAGTATGGACCGGAGAGTAGTTAAGTTGTTTTGATTAATAAAAACTGATCTGAATAAAAAAAAAAATGAAATAATTTAGCTGTTTTTATCGGATCAGATTTTTTGCGTCACAAGAACACGACATAAGACTATTTACTCAAAATCATTATATTCAAAAATCTCTGTACTACATTAGAAGAAGCAGATTCTGAATTACTGTGATATGTGATATCTATACTCCTCTTGAGGAATTATTGGAATCACTATTAGCCGCTCAGCTGATTGTACTGTGTATGATGACTGCTATGGTGAAGGTCGTGAGTATGTTTGTGATGAAGGTGGTCGAGATAATTCGGCTTAAACAGACACAGTACTACCTTCAGAAAGCCGATTCAATTGGCGTCCTAATAAAATTTAATGAATTAAGTGACCGGCGTACAAGCGTTTTCGTTCCGCCATATTTTTTTAATTTAGTGGCATAAGCCTTTGCTATAATCAAATATTCGTTGTCTTCTTTATTTCCTTAATTTCCATTTTAAACATTTCTTCCGATGTGTCGGTTTGTTTACAACGCTTTGGCTTAGGAATCCGAATACTTTCCTCAATTATTTCTAACGTGTCCAATTCGGTGTCTTGGCTCAGTTGATGGGAAACACATTGTAAGATTGAAACCATCAGAAACATTTTCGCGGTACTATAATTATAAAAGTACTCACAGCCTTGTATTGTCAATGCAAATTACGAGTTCATTTATGCTGATATTGGCATAAAGGGAAGAATTTCCGATGGAGGTGTTATAAATAACTCCGAATTCTACCATCGGTTTAAAGAAAATAAACTAAATCTCCCTCACCCTGAAAATCTTCCAAATAAGTCTACAATTGCGCCCTTTGTATTTATTGGAGATGACGCGTTTCAGCTAAATGAACATTTTTTGAAACCGTCTTTGCATCATAGATTAGGTGAGGAAAAACGGATTTTAAACTACCGCCTGTCTCACGCTAGGTGCATTGTTTAAAATGTTTTCAGCATTTTGTTGATAAAATTTGGCATTTCTCGAAAGCCAATTAACTTAGCTCGCGCTTAGTTCGCGCTTTATCAAAACAACACAAAATGCAAATAACACAAATCCATCGGGCTGTACATTCGAGGGATTACAGAGTAATGTAAATCATAGGTTAGCGCAATCATCCGATATCGTACGTCAAAAGTTTCTTCATTACTTCAATAACGATGGTAGTGTTCCTTGGCAACATGACATTATACATTGATTTGATTAAAATATAAAAATATTAAATACTCATACTATTGTTTTCTTCATTTTTCAATAATGAAAGTTATCCTGTTCCTCTACTATATTAGATCTAGTAAAATCTGGAGTTTCTTAATCTGTTAGGAACAACAGATCATCAAAGAACCATAAAGTAGGTATATAAATATTTTCCCTAACCACACCGGATTTAGTTCGCAAGGAATTAATTTTTTAACAAGATTTTCCCGAGTGGCTGTTGCTATATTTGTCGAATATTTTGAATAATTTGTCGTATGCGAAAGCTTTTGCGTTCCTATTGTTATATGTTGCATTGTTTGTGTTCCGTAACTCGGCGGATAAATTTGGGTATCGGATGACATTTGTATTAAAACAACTGAGAATAAATAGCACAATGTAGTGCGCAAAAATTACGTCACTCAAGTAAATTGCGCAATTTAATTGTACAATTACAAAAATAACATTGCTGTAAATAGCGCACTAGGTAAAACTTAATTTTTTAACTGTGATGAGTAAATATAAGAACTATCCATTAAACCTTATAAGATGCCATTAACCCTTACAAAGGCACAGGGTTTCGATAAAGAACCCAGAAAAGAAAAACGTCCTCGGTTGTCCTCGGTTGCCGTCTACTACAAATATGTGCCTATAGTTTTGTATCTTGGTGTACTGTTTTGTACCTTGTGGTAACTAAAGCAAATGTGGCATCTTTCAGAAACTCTTCGAAGCTTGTAAAATCTTGATTACGCGTTTATTATGACCACCATTTTCTTGTCTCAACGTCGACGTTATTAAGCAATATGAAAATGAGCGACAGAGACCTCTAATGTTTTCGTCTGATGTATTTAGTAATCTTCTAATATTGAATAAAAAAGTTCATACAAATCGCACTACTGTTCTTCCGATCATATCGCTCGGGTAATTTCTTGAGTGCTGCTAATAAACCTTTAGCATATTGAAATTTTTGCGATTAGGTCAGACAGCATTTTCATGAGTGGTAGTTAAGACAGCATTTTCATGAATGATGAATATACAAAAACGTCGAATTAACTCATAAATTAATGGACATATATTGGGTGTGTGAATTAATTATAGACTTTTTTTTTATAAAAAAGAAATGTTTATTAAAAGATAACGATACAGTATATTTTATCCAATATATTCTCCATCGTTAGCTATGACTTCCTGCCATCTCCTGGGAAGTTTGTGGATTCCTCGTTTGAAGAAGCCTTCAACTTTCCCAGCTATCCAGCTATCGTTCCAATTTCGCACTTCTCCGGCGTTTCGGAAGCGTACGTTAGCCAGGCCTATTTGTATTGATCGAAACAAATGGTAGTCGGAAGGTGCAAGGTCTGGAGAATACGTAGGTTGTTCAAGCCGATCCCAACCGAGTTGCTCTACCTTGTTTTGAGCGGTTTTTGCACGATGTGGTCTGGCATTGTCATCATGAAACAAAACTTTATAGCTTTTGTTCGCTATTGCTGGCCGTTTTTCGTATAATGCACGTGCCAAATTGTCCAGTTGGCGTCGGTAGCGATCACCTGTAACCGTTTCATTTGGATTTAACAGCTCATAATACACCACTCCTTTCTGGTCCCACCAAATACTCAGCATAAGCTGCTTTACGTTTGGGATTGTCGTAATAGACCCACTTGTCATCGCCAGTAACAATTCGATGCAAAAAACTATGTTCTTTGTACTCAGCAAGATTCTTTTTGCATGCTTCAATTCGTGCTCTCAATTGATTTTGAGACAGTTGATGTGAGACCCATCTTCCTAGCTTTCGAATCTTTCCCATTGCGTGCAAACGATGAGAAATGGTTGATCGGTTAATGTTTAACTGCATTGCAAGTTCTTCTTGCGTTTGACATGCATTTTCATCCAATAATGTTTGTAATTCGGCATCTTCAAACTTTTTTGGCTGACCTGGCCGTTTTTTTCTTCTCAAAATCACCACTTTGGAATTGATGAAACCAATTGAAACAGCTTGTCAGAAAGCAATCGAGATGGTGAGCTTCAGCGGCAGTTTTCTTGGAATCAAAAAAGAAAAGAAGAACCCCTCGAAAAAAACAACTTATCACGATCCATTTTAAATCGATTACAAAAAAATGACGTAATATGAAAAATAACACTTTCTGCTCTGAATTAGATTGACAATTGTGACAGCTACAAAATGCAATTGGAATTGCTTGTCAAACTATACGCAATCTCACGTATCGACATCTAAATGTCGGGTATAAGAATTAATTCACACACCCAATAGCAATCTCGATGTATCATGTATGTAATTTGTTTCGTACTTTTCGTATCACAGACCTATATCATTAATAAAGTTTTAACACAGTAATTATTTGTTTACTTGATTTCTTTCCTGAACCCGACGAAAGGAAAATGTTGCCATCACAAATAAAACATAGAAATCTGAAGGACTTCTTAGTGTTCAAAAATGATTATGACATATAGTATACAATACGCTCAAACAAAATATTACTCGTAACGTACACGTATTCACTTAAAACACACGGCTGTGTCCACGACACAGCCACGCCAATGTTTTTTTCCTTACCATTTGTTTTAGATGTGGATATATGATGACGTCATTAAATTGAATTTTCTCTTTTTAATACACATTGTTATTGTTGTAGAATGTTTTTTAATTTAATTTCCCTTATTTTCTTTTGATTATTGCTGGAAAATAAAGAAATTTGAGAATCTGTGTTTTAAATGAGTAAGACATTTAGTTGTTTGTTAGCTGGATTTATTCATGCTTTATCGGCAATCAAAATCACGTTTTTTCATACAAACTCTATGAAAATAAATGAATTTTTAGTATTTCTATATCCCTTATTTTAAGTTCATTTCTCACACGGAGGCTCTATTTATACATCAAGATGGTTTTGGTTTTTGTTAGGTCGGAGCAATTGTTTTACATTACTCTGTAATGTGTTGAATGAGAACTTTTAAAAGCTGATTGGTTGCATTGCCAATATTTGCAAAAAAACATGGCTTAATAGCGCACTAGGTAACACTTATTATTTTAACTGCGATTAGTAAAAATGTAAGCTGTCCATTAAACCCATATAAAGGCACCATAAAGGCAGCATATAAAATGCATGATTTGTTCAAATTATTTTGGAACTGATGATGGATGAAAATTCGAAACTGGTCTTCCATTTTTAAATTAATAATTATTACATAAAGAGATATTTTTTAACGCTTATTGAAAGTTTTGTAAAAAATTTTATTAATGGTGAAAAAAAATAAATAAAACTTTTTCGAAAGTTTTATTTTTGAATAATTTATTGTAATTAAAGCCACGGCATAAAATATAATATGGACTCCTTCCATTTTTATTGTAACTTATTTTAAATGTTTTGATTATTTATGTTTGTAGAACTTTACTCTGCACATGTGCGGTAATCGTAATGATTAACAAAATAAGAGAAATTATTTGACAACTTAATTTCGAAAACTCAACCATTTTTGATTTCAAACAACAATTTTTTACATAACTAATTTTGTTTCGGTATTTTGGGTTTCCAAACTGATCTTTGACATTTTTATCAAAACACAAATAATTAAGATGGTATATAAGGTATGGTGCTTTAAACAAAACCTAAATTTAATTTAATTTTAAGCATTTTTTAAGCAATGTATTGACTATGTTGACTGTGTATAGTACAAACCACTATCTTCTAAACAAGATAGAACATATACAAACTGTAATCGAATTTCAAATTTTGTAAATTGTTAGGTGACTATTGTCCTCGGTGGCAATTTCATTTAAAAGTGTTTATTGATTTTTGATAAAATTGAGTAATAAACTGATAACTGAAACAAATAAACATTTTACTTTTTGAAGGAATTTTAAATTCTGTGACAAAGAACTCTTTTTCCCATCCATTTATATATGTTACATGTTGCTTGATCTAATTTCAAAATCCTATTCTCTGACTCATAACAGTAATTATTATTTTTATGTTTTAGAATAAGGAACTGATAAAATTTAACGATCAAATTCAAAATGAACCAATTAAGATCTAGACATATTTTTGATCTTCCTCTCCTACGGTATTTCCTTGTTTTTTGATAAAAATTAGATTTTTCTGTTGTTTTAAAAGAACAACAGATTATCAACTTTTAATCAACAAAAGAACAATTTCATTTATATATGTTCATTTTTGATTAAAATTAACTCAATCAAAATTCGTTTTGTTTTATAAAATTTTAATTATTTGGATTCTATTCAAATTAAATCAGCGTCCTGTTTAAAAAATTATAATGTTTTCTGATTTATTTTTTAATTACATAATATATATTTATAATTGGATTTCTGGGCAGTATCAAAGTTGGATAAAATATGTATTGCCTCCCCTCAAACCACCAACTGAGTCTAATACATTTTCTTGGTAATTTCTAATAAATTAATTTGTTTACATTTTTCCTTCCATTTGGAATAACAATGTGGGCTTCGTACAATTAAAATAAATTTAATAACAAAAATATTTCCTTAATCTAATCAATGAGGCTCTGTTATAGTTTGTAAATCAAATTGTTTATAATAAATTTGTGGGTTAATCGAGTCCACGTCAGAAAATGGTGACCACGACGTGATCGGGGATAAGCGGGACAACTATTATAATACATATGGTGTACGAATACTTTACGTAAAACAATAGTTATAAAGTAATACGAAGAGTAAGGTTAGGAGCCATTTTCTAAACCTGGTAAAAAAAGTGAAGTGTGTGGAATGGGAAATATCAAAGTTGCTGTAAATATGTGTACGCCCTTATATCAGCATCATCTGAAACAGTATTGATACCGCAATAAAACATTTATTGGAGTTATCCGTAGCTAACTTACACATATCAATCTTACCAGCAGAGCTAAAACTAAAATTGTGATTTACATATTAGCAAGGCAAGAGCAGCACTGTTCGCAGTTAAAATTAATAATTACAAATAAATTAACAAATTGCCTGATCAGCGAGTATGAGCATATTAACACTAAGTAGTCCTCTCAATCACAATTTAATGTCTTTAACATTAAAACCGAAACAACAATGTATTCACATGCAATTGGCGCACTTGATTCACGATTACATAACACTTTCGCTAGTTTAATTACTCGTGATAAACATAATAAACCTTATTCTGGATTTAAGCAAGAAGTAATCAAAGTTCGAAATTCTCACAATTACCAGCCCAGTTCAAACTCAATGCTGGTATTAATTTTAGATGATTCAATACCTAAGTCAACTGTAGGAGAAACGATTACCACATCAGTTGCAGATATGTTTAATACCGTTTGACAATTACGTTTTGTTATCGGTACTGGCTGAGAGTGCCAATAATGTAGTAGAAAACATGTCGCATTTACACATTAATGAGGTTTGAAATCCATATAGTTCGACTGCAAATACGGTTACGTGTTTCTTCGTGTATTTATCATGCGGAATTATATCTGACCACTGATAACGTTAATTTAAAAAACTAAACCCCTGTTTTGCGTAAGGCGACTTGCATGAATGAGGAAAATGTAAGTCGCCTAATATTTAGTAAAATAGTTCCAAAAAAAAAAATGTTTAGTATATAATGGTGCAGAAGTTTCAATAAAATCTCCGGATTTAACAATAATTACCAGAATATTGGTAGAGTTGAACCTATTTGCAGCAAATAGCACTCGAGTTAAAGCGGTATTAAAATTTAACTTAGGTTTACGAAGAATTCGAATAGACCTTTACAGTTGCCAATGTTTGAAGGAACATTATTATTATTATTATTATTACTTGAGGGCCATGTGGGGGCTCAAGCCACCCCGCACTGCGACCTAAAAGATCTTTTGTGCATTAAGCCCTACTTAATTATCCGTCCAGTCAATATTCAAGCTCTTAATGAACCTGATAATACTGCCTAACGGTACGTGATACATACTATCTGGGCTCATTGCTCTCCCTCCTAGATGTTTTGATTATCCGTCCAGCCAATATTCAGGCTCTTAAAGAACCTGATAATACTGCCGACCGGTGTGTGATACATACTATCTGGGCTCATTGCTCTCCCTCCTAGATGTAATAACATTTACTTCTGCTAGAAGAGCGGTAGCATTGGGACTCAAGGACATCGAGAGGGCAGACCCACTCCCGTATATTCCTATCCATGCCTCGTCTACCGTTTTGATTTTACTCTTGCGAGTTGCTGGGACATACTATCTGGGCTCATTGCTCTCCCTCCTAGATGTTTACTGTTGGAAGTACTTCTACACGCGATACATATTATCTGGGCTCATTGCTCTCCCTCCTAAATGTTTACTGTAGGAAGTACTTCTACACGCGTTACATACTATCTGGGCTCATTGCTCTCCCTCCTAGATGTAATAACATTTACTTCTGCTAGAAAAGCGGTAGCATTGGGACTCAAGGACTTTGAGAGGGTAGACCCACTCCCGTGTATTCCTTCCCGTGCCTCGTCTACCGTTTTGATTTAACTCTTGCGAGTTGCTGGGAATAAAAAAGTCGCCTGTAGGTCACCCAGGTTTACTACAGGAAGGCTAAATAAAACTGGAGGGTGCCTGGTATCCAGAGTCCGCATATATAGACTGATTAACCTATCAGCCATTCATCCATCGGCATATGCTGTTTCACCTTAGATTAGGGATTTTTTGTCAAGGTTTTCTCCTTTAGCGTCGTACTTTAGCCTGTCACCAATGGCCACATTCAGCCTAATGGTTACAGTTACCGGTGGTTGCCACGAGGAGGCAGTACGTACACCTGCGCCTACTGGAAGTTTACGGAGCCCCTTCCAATAGACGCCAAACCACCTTGAAGGAACATGATCTAAAAACATCAAGAGTTTAAGTGACCGCAGACCATAAAGATTTAGATTCGCTAGAACGATTTTTAGGAATTCTAAATTTGTATAGTCGTTTACCAGGAGCGTCCAGATGTTAATGGACCGAGAAAGCAGTAGTTACCTTCGACATATGTAAAACTAATTTATATAAAGCAACGGTCCTGGCGCACCCATTAGCAGCAACACGTCTTTCGGTTATGGTTAAAACGTCTAATATGGCTGTAAGAGCCGTAATGCAATATTTGGTCACTTGCTCCTGGCAACCACAAGTTTTTTTCGGGGCATCTTCAGCTAATACAACAAAGATATAGCACGTACGATAGAGAGTTATTAGTGACATATTTAGAGATCAAGCATTTACCGCATTTATTAGAAGGTCGTAATTTTACCCAATATGTGGATCATAAACTGCTAGTTTCAGTTTTCAGTCGATGCAAACATTAGTATTACTTCGGCCAATTTATAAAGGATTTACAACAGGCGTAGAAAATTTTGTGGCAGAATACTTTATCGCAAAGATAAATTGGCATTAGCTGAAGATATTGATTAAGTCGGAATAGGCAGAAGCTCGCGTTAATGAACAGGAACTTCGAAAGCGCCTGTCAACAATAATTCATCAGTAAGAATTCAGGGGCCTTACTATGCAATTCGACGACTATTTTCGACGGCTATCGTTTTGTATCAGAAAGTACAAGAAGAAAAAGGAACACAATAACTATTGTTTTCTTTTTTCTTCCTGCACCTTCTTATACAAAACGATAGCCGTCGAAAATAGTCGTCGAATTGCATAGTAAGGCCCCAGCAAATTCCAGTTGAATTTGGTACAGGTAAAATATTTTACTATGATATTTCAACAAAGAAGCCTAGATCAATACATCTGTTGGTTTTTGAGGCAATCCCAGTACATGATATTATAGTAAGGACAGTAGCTTTCGCAGTCTGCTCTACTTGGATTGCCCGAATTGACGTGCCCTCATTCATCTTA
The DNA here is from genome assembly GCA_963556165.1 of Tipula helvola. Classification (NCBI taxonomy): domain Eukaryota; kingdom Metazoa; phylum Arthropoda; class Insecta; order Diptera; family Tipulidae; genus Tipula; species Tipula helvola. The sequence continues at coordinate 285,457,627 of OY744482.1, forward strand.
ATGTAGCAAGAAGCCCAGTTTGAGTCACAACCATTTTCAGACATTCTTGCTGGGTTTTCAGCGAACACGAACAACCACTTATAATCGTAAATGTTATGGCATAATTGAGCGCAGGTACTATACCTCGAAAGGGGCTATTATGACTCACAAACGCTCAGAAGGTTTAACTACCCTACCATTTATTCTATTATGGTTAAGAGCGTCATTCCGGGAGGAACTTCAAACTTTGTCGGCAGGATGCATATGAGAATAAATTGCGTATTTTGGGACAATTTTTCAAAACTTTACATAACAGACATTTTCAATAAAACATTTTTATCAACCAAGAACTAAATATAAGTTCGAATAGCGTGTTAACGAATGGATGCTAAACAAATGAAACAAAACCCTTACACCTGCACAAGCAAGTCGACATTTCGATTGATTGGACTACCATCACATAATCGAGATTAGATCGATAAAACGTTTGAGCACCCGTTGGATTTTGAGGCAATTCCAGTACATGATATTACAGCAACGACAGTAACTTGCTCTATTGGGACTGCCCGAATTGGTGTGCCTTCATTCATCTTAATGGATCAAGTAGCACAGCTTGAGCCACATCCATTTTCAGATATCCTTGCTAGGTTCTGAGCGAACACAAACAACCACTTATAATCATAAATGTAATGGTATGATCAAGCGCAGGTACGAATTTTAATAATTTTTTGAATAACACTAATTTTTTACATAATAACCAGTATGGTTAAGGGAAATTTAGGATTTACTAATTTTTTATAAAAAGTTACGGATCAGAGAGAATCGATTGGCTCTATTTTTGTAAATTTGACAAAAGTATTTCGATATAGTAAATCATAATGTCTTACTACAAAAACTTTCCCTTGCTGGTTTCCGCTCTTTTCAGTAATTTCGATTGTATTTATTTGGGCGATCTCAGGTTGTTAAAATAAGCAATGATTTGAGTCAAGTTATAACTATTAATCATGGGGTTCCGCAAGGTTGAGGGTCAGGTCCATTGCTTTTTGTAATTTATAAAAATTTTATTTTGTATATTGATTTAATGACCTGTGCCACTATTCTGGTTTTCCTGGGGAATGTTTTAGTGTATTTTAGTATAATTTTTTTTTTTTTCAAAGCATAATGTTGCGATTGGTATTTTGGTGAGGCATATGGAGGCGTTATTGTACCAAGATTCATGCCATACTAAAGAGAAGCTCACTGAAACTTTGGGAGTGACTCAACAAGCAATTGCAAACTGTCTCAAGGCCATGGATATGGTACAAAAACCAGGAAGTTGGGTTCCGTATGAACCGAAGCCAAGAGACGTCGAACGCCGTTTTTCACGTACGAACAACTGCTCCAAAGACAAAATCGGAAGGGTTTTCTGCATCGAATCATGACCGGGGACGAAAAATGGTTCCAATCTAATGCTGTGCTTCTGGTGGGATCAGTTCGGATAGTGATCTATTATGAGCTACTCCAGCCTAACGAAACGTTGTAGAACGTTAGCAACAACAATTGATGCAATCAAGGAAGCTTTGGAGGTGCTTCAATGGGATGTCCTATCCCACTCGCCATATTCACCTAACATTGCTCCTTCCGATTACCACTTGTTCCGGTCGATGTCTCATGGCCTGGCCGAGGAGTACTTCATTGCTTATGAAGAAGCTAAAAATTGGGACGATTCTTGGATCACCACAAAAGACGAGGAATTTTTTCGACGCGGAACCGTATGCTGCCTGAAAGATGGGAAAAGTTGTAGCCAACGATGGACAATACTTTGAATAAAATACATTATACCAATTTCTTTGAATAAAGCTTTGAAGTTATAGAAAAAGAAAACCTCAAAACTTATTTTTACACCCAATATATTTACATTAGAAAATTTGGTTACAAGGCAAACAGTTTTAATTTATGTTGAATACTGCCGGATCAAACAATTTTGATCCCAAATACATTTAATATTATTTTGAAAGATAATATTGATCTTTTTTTGTGATCTGGGATAAATTTAAAAAATACGTGATTTTCGGCAAATTTTATTTGATTTTTTTAACATAACATACATAGCAAATTAAAACTTCAAAGTATAGAAACGTCAAAAAAATGAGTTAGAACGACTTTTCGATAGTTTACATTGGACTCCGTCTCGAATGAAAATGATGTGATTTAATAAACGTCAAATTCCTATATTTTTATTGTTATTTTTGCACCAATACAACAACAAATAGAGATTTTTTTTTTTGATATTCTTTAAAGGTCGCTGCACGAGTATGGATATAAATCCGTACAATCTGAATCCGAATGAAGTTAGTAACTTATTTAACCTTTTGCTAAATAAATTCCTGTAAATTCGTCTATTTTACTTATCAACTTCTTTTACTTTTAGTTTCAATAATATATGATAATTTCAATAATAACAAAATAATAATAGTACATTGTGTCATTAGGATTAAAAGTAATACTTTGTTTGACGAGCAATTATATTTGCATGCGAGGCGAAGCGCAGCGTAGCCGAGCAAAAGCAAAGATTGCGAGTCAAGTCAAACAAAGTCACTTTTAATCCGAATAACACAATACTATTTTTTCTCCAACGAAGAGCTCATGTCGTGTCGGTTGTATATTACTAATTATACGAGTAAGTACAAGTTATGTAATTAAAACTTCAAAATTGAAACTAATTTTGTTTAAATATTTTGTGAAACTAAGGACATCATGAGTTTTGTTTGGTTTGACTATTGTACGCGTCAAATACAATGCAATAGGGCCTATCCACACTAGTATTTTTAACAACCGTATTCACCCTCGTTTCTTTACCTCTCTGCCTACAAACCTAAATTTGTGGTGGGGATTTGTAATGCACTTTTGCATTATGAAATTTCTGGTATTCTCGTGTTGTTACACACTAATACAAATATAAAATTAAATAAATAACAAAATTAAATGTGCATTGGCACGTGTTTTTCTATTGTTTAACCCACAAAATGAAATAATTGTTTTTCTCCTTGTAGTTCGTACCTCGAACAAAGCAATCCAAAAATGAAGTAAATTTACACATACATAAAGAAGAATAACAACAGTGTGAATACAGAATGCTGTTGTTACAGTGCTGTTAAAAATATTCGTGTGGATAGGCCCATAAGTCAAACCAAACAAAATTCATGGTCTCCTTAGTTTCAAAAAATATTTTAACAAAATTAGTTTCAATTTTAAAGTTCTAATTACATAATTTGTACTTACTCGTATAATTAATAATATACAACCGACATGCCATGAACTCTTCGTTGGAGAAAAAATAGTATGTGTTATTCGGATTAAAAGTGACTTTGTTTGACTCGCAATCTTTGCTTTTGCTCGTCAAACAAAGTATCACTTTTAATTCTAATGACACAATGTACTATTTTAAATCGAAAAGTCAGAAATAAGCAACCAAAAAAAAAATTGGGGAAAAAATAGCTCGTAATATATATTTTTTGGTATGGTTGTGTTGGTTTTCTGCGGATATTTTGCTTAATGTTGAAATAATTTTAACTCGAGAGGAGAAAAAGGGGAATATTTTTTCGGTCACATGACAATATTTGGGTAATTTAATTGGATGATGGATGAATGATCGGATTCAGATTGTACGGATTTATATCCATACTCGTGCAGCGACCTTTACAGATTAAAAGCAGGATTTTATTATGAAATCTGAAAGAATTCTACATTAGAATCCGTTATCTTGAAATACTACTTTGATCAAATCGTAGTAAAACTTTTCCATTTAAATCGGGCGAGCATATCCAAACTAGTAGTTTTTTTTCTTAAGCTTAAACCACCCAGATATCTGTGTTAAATTCCATGTCTTAGTAATTAATGAGATGCGCTTGTTTACTTTCAACCAAATACGTGCATTTTTCGATTTTTTAATGAGCTCAGTAAAGAAGTTGCATCAAATTTTGCTTCAAAAATGGAATTTGATCTTCCAAAATATTCGAAATGTTGGAAAACGCTTTTGGTATAAGTTGTTCAAAGAAGGCAGAGAACGCGTAAATAACATCCTTGAACGTGTACTGATGGAGCTCAAGAAATTCAAAGATTTGGTGCTCAAAAATCGTCGATTGATAATTAGAGATCTTGCTGACATCACGCAAATATCGTTTGGGCCGTCTCATACTGAATTGGTTGTATATGACTATTGTGCCAAAAAGTCGATCCATATTGTTCCGCAACTATCCTTTTTACCTGATTTAGATTCATTTGACGGATTACTTTGAAGGGATTTGTGTTTTATTTAAAAAGACTTACTACTTTTTGATCACGGTGTTTTATCATATTTCGTTAAAATCTCAGCTTATAAATCTCTCATGATAATCGCTTAATCGCACATTAAAATGACTTTTTCCACTAACAAAAACTGAAAGGGTAGCCGGATTTTTTTTTTAAATTACAGTATTATCTAATTCTGTTTGTTAATATTTACTGTTTTACGTATAAAATATTTTGTTAAAAGAATTTTTTGATTTTTAAATAAATTTTTTTAATTTACATTTATCAAACGAGAAAACTTACAAAAGAACATTTTAATATTTGTTCAGGTATATGTATGTAACAAACAACTAATCCTTATGAATTATTCTTTTTATATGGAAACTATTTTTATATTTTGTTAATATAAAATACTAAAGTTTCTTTTTTACGATGCCAACAAATTTTTACAATAAGGAAATTCCTTTTAGTACAATTAGAAAATAAATATTCTTAGGTAGGTACTGCATTTACTTGATTAGGTACTGGAGCTCGAATATTCAATTTAAATATTTATGTATTTATTCTGTAAATAATGTACAATATTTGAATATTCAAATCGTGACTGTTTGAAAATAAACAGCCAAAGTTACATCCTGTTAAAGTTAGCTGAACTTAAAAAGTCAATAATGCTGATTACGTTATTAACATTCTAGCCGAAAACAAAAAAAATTAGTGGTTATCAGCCAAAACTAAACAGGATCCATGGATTGCAATAAAAGCTTTTGTAAATAGTCTTACGTGGGAACTTTGTTCCATCTACTCGTGGAAAATATCGAAAAATCAGAAGAATCCAAAAAATTGGAATAAGGTCAGCCTCTAGAGTGTAAATCTGAAAATAAATCGTTTTTATGTGATTTTTCAATAGCTATCGCTGGCAAAAATATCAAGTGAAGTTTCCTGTGGGAAATCTGGGAAAACTCGATTTTTGAAAAATCATTAGAAAATTGGTATAAAATCAGCCTCTAGGATGTTATGTCTGGAGATAAATTACGTTGATGTGTTTTATCAATAGCTATTGCAGAAAAAAAAATTCACTTCAAGTTTCTCTTGAGAATTCTGAGAAAATTTGATAAAGTTTCCAGACGAAAGTTATAAATGAATGTATTGTATAAAATCAGTCGCTAAAGCGTTTTGTCTGGAGAGGAATTGCATTAACATGACTTTTTAATACCTATCGCAGGAAAAAATTTAGTTAAAGTTTCCAGTGAGAAATCTGAGAAAACGATTTCGATTTTTCAAAAATCATGAGAAAATTTGTATAAAAAGATTCTCGAGAGGGTTATGTCTGGAGATTCCAGACATCCTTATTTATTGCTACCAGCTTGAAGTCTTTGTCCATCATTGATGTCATGAGAACTCAGCAGTCGGATAGTCTTTGACATTAACTACGTTAATAGTTGGAGCCTGTTTTTATTTCTTTCTTTACTCTTTAGTTTGATTTTCCTAGTTGTGCTACGTTGATAAGTTACTCGATGTTGATATTTGCTTTGCTTGCTTAAAATTTTCTGGAGATGATTCTATATTTATTTTCTTTATGGGATTGCTTTTCTTCATGAACCAATCAGATTCTCTTGTCTTTTGTTTTTCTTAGTTTTCTTAGCGTTAGTGTCCAACGGCGATAAGATTCTGTTTCTATGTCGAGTTCTTCTTCGTCTGTGTATTATTCACTACAGACTTTGTTATTTCCATGGCCTGATTGGATGTTCTTTTCAGGCCTTCTTTGTCTCTCTTTAGTAAGGAAATTTTGTTGTTCAGTTTTAAAACAACTTCTTCTAGGCATTTTAGCTTCGTATGAAGTATGCGTTTTTCGCTTTCACCGGTTTAGGTATAGGAAAAGAAAAATCATATTAATATCTCCCATAGAACTCTTTTTTGTTATATTATTATAGACGAGCATACGGTTCGGTTACCCTTTTGTTAAAAGGACTCTCATTTTCTTGTTGTGTTTACTGTTAATGCAGCCAAGTTTGCCACAATAGTAGCAGTGATGGTAGTGTTATCTGTCCCGAAGGTCGGCGGTAACGGATGCCGGAATCCCCGCACCGAATATTTTTCTGAACTACTGTTCATGTTAGTTTTTTTTCAGGGTATCCTTCCCTTAGCATTATAAACTTACTGCCAGGGAACAAATCAGCCGCCTCTCACATGAGGAACAGACGCTGTCTGAAGCTGCACCTGGTATTTTATTTCCCATTTACTCTCCGATGAACAGATGGGGATGCCTCCTTCCGTCACCTGGAGACGTCCCCGATAAGAGACTTAAACTTCCACGGGATTAATAATTAATAATACATGAATGAATAAAATATATGATTGGTCGGTCGTTGACGCTCGAAGAAGAAGGACGTGTTTTTGTCGTCTTCTTCGAGAAAATTTTAATTTAATTAATTTTTAGTTTATTTTATTTTCTAATGTAGTGTAAAGTGTTTAAATATATAATTTATATATAATTTATTTTAATTTAAGTTATTTAAGTAAAAGTGTGTGCATAAGAATAGTGAAAATTTAAATATGGATAGAATGCAATCCATCGGGATGCATTCAACAGGCATTGTTTTATATTTTATTTTTATTCTCATATTTATAGCGAAACAAGTCAAATTTTGGCTTTCTCGCTTAATAATGCATGTCTTAAATTTGTGTAGTTGGTGCATAAAATTCGAATGGTCAAATACATTATCTCGTATTTAAATTTAATTAAAATCGAATAAATAAATTTACGCATTAAATTTCTGTTTCTGTACATGAATATACAAGTTTTCGGTTTCTCTCTTTCCTCTTACGAGATTATGTATGTGTTGTATTTTTTGTTTTATGTGGAAACGACACAAACACATATATTCTTGATTTATATACATAAAAAGAATATAATTTCTATTATATAATTTCTATCAAGACAACATTGGTTCTATAGTGTTCGATTGTTGATATTTGCTTCTGAATTGTATTCACAGTCGTGTATGTGTAGTGTACGAGGTTATTTTCGGAAATATATACAGTAATATATAATATAGTGAAGCCTATTATATATGTATATAATATAGAAAAGGCATGTACCAAAACACACTATGTACACATCGATACTTTCCCTGCTGCGCACGTGAAGGATTATATGAAAAGTTTGTTTTCTCTATGTGCGTTGGTGGTTTTAGTTTGTACTGTAATACGATTTTATTACTTGGCGTTGTTGTATTCTTTGTGTTTATAGTGCTATTTATATACAATGAACTACACAACGCAAAATTTTCATGTATTCAATTCAAATAAGATTCTTATACTACGTATAATCGAGTAATTTTGAGTTGAATTGGAAATTTAATTAGAATTAAAAGTTTCTTGTGTTCGATTCTAATGGGATTTGTTTACTTTGTATTATCGAGTAAATTTGAGTTGAACCAGAAACTATCGTATGTAATACAGTGAGGTCTCGTTATAGTGAATACTGATTTAAGGAAATTGTAATTTCGCAAGGGTATTTTATTCGCTAAAGTGATAAGTGTTTATGTGAAAATATATGGTTAATAAGGAAATAAAATAATAAAACTTTGCATATCATGAATTCCACAAAAAGGTAACCCTCAAACTTGAAAAATGGAATCGATAGATGATAATAACAGCTATATTGTTTAGAAAAGAAATATTTCGACATTAGAATTTGACATAATTTTTCATGTTTTTGCACTTGAATAACGAATTACACTTGAATAAAGAATTAAAAAATTTTCGCCATAGTAAAGTTTGTATGGTGTCACACGTACGTTATCCATGTGACATGTACGTTATTTAGTGAAAAATTAAAAAGTCAGTCAGTATTAGTTTATTCTGAATGAAAACAGCACTAAAATGTTTTAGCATAGCTCCCTCTATTTAGATAAAAAAATTGATTTTCAGGTCCAAACCAATTCGCAAGTAATTTTATATAACGTACACAACTCAAAATCAGAGGAAAAAATTTGTCACATGTACGTTACACGTATTTTGTTAAATATTTTGGTAATTAGTAGGGCTGTGAATTTTAGGTGCTAAAAAAAGCATTTTAGGTACCTAAAATATGCTCTATAAAATTAAAAAAAGGTGGTAAAAAGGTTCCAAAAATCAAAATTATTTGAGTAATAAAGCTGCTTTTAATTAATTTATTAACTTAAATTTGTTGCTTATTTCATCATAGTAAAATTCATAAATAAAAAGTATTAGCTATTTGCTTTGGTGGAAGCTCCAAACCCGGTTCAAATTCTCTAAAAATTTGGACTCTCGAGGCGCTTTTAAAAATAAATTTTTGGCGTAAGCAATCATCTCTCTACACTCGATGTAATCCCGTGTGCCAAACAAGTAACGTGTAAAATTTTCGGGTAGACAATTTTAATTGCGGCAGCCGCCTACACCATAAAGGCACATCATCTGATAAAAACATTAAAATTTTGCCTAGGTTAAAATCTTCGCCCACAATTTTAACGGACTCGTCGAAAAGTCTAGCTACTGTGAAACTATTGGCTTTGTCTAATATAGCAGTATTCAATAAAAACTGTTTGCGGCTTTCATCTTCATCCCTATTTAAAACACCTTCCACAACATTAGCCACATATCTTCCGGTTGTGTCGGTTGTTTCGTCTATAGTCACTCGTATATATTCATATTTTCTCGCACTTTTTACGTGTTAAATAGTTTCATCGTTTATAGGCTTTTTGTTTAACCAAAAAAGCTGGGTGCGTAACGTTTCCATTCCTCACCTCAGATATAAACGTCTAATTTGTAGTTCTGTGGTTCTTTGTGGCACCTTTTTGTGTTTTTGGGATCTTATATATTGATCTTTTTGTGATTTTTTGACTGCAACGATTGTCACATTACAAATTTGACAAAATAACACTTGTCCATCGATGAAACCGACTGAAAAAAAACTATTTATGCCAAATTTTTCCTCATGGATGCCATAAAAGTAAAAAAAATACATTTAAAGTAGTTTTGGGAAAAACTTCACTTTTTAGAAATAAAAATACTGAACAAATGTGTTTTCGTATTCAACTTTTTTAACTAAGGAAATTTTTTATGTCGCGTTCACATTTGTCCCTTGTCTTAAAATTTATTTCCAAAGACCAAAAATATACGATACCAATTTGATGTAAAATCCAGACATTTCATGATTATTTTGGAAATGATTTTGAATACTATACTATTTAGGCGACAAAAAGGTTCAAAAATGTTTATTTAGGTCAAAAAGGTTCCAAACCACGGAAAAGGTGAGAAAAGGTGCTAACAAACCGATGCCATATGAAAGGAAATTTTATGAATCAAGTTTCTATGTAACCAAAACACGTAAACCTGGCTCCAGCACGAAAAGGTTTTTACCTAAAAATCACAGCCCTAGTAATTAGTAATGCGATTTTTAAATATTTAATATATTCTAAATGAAGAGATAAATTGGTCATTATAAATCATAAAGAATTGTTTTAAAAAAAGTAATTTGTTATTCAATTTTGGTAAAAACATTCGCACACTGTCACAGTACGTTCTATGGAATTCGTGATATGTAAATACACAACTAAATTAAATTATTAAATAATTAAATACATTTCTCCGGTTCCTTTGGCTGCGCTGTTTCGAGATTTCACTGTTCATATAAAAATTTTTTTTTTTTTTTTTTTTTTTTTTTTTTTTTTTTTTTATTTAAGCATGATTATTTTTAATACGGGGTAGTTAATTTTACTGAACTGCACGGAATTCCTAAACTGAATTCATACTTTAGAAACTAATTAGTTCTTATAACTTTAATTTTGGGTACTGGTGATATTAATTGTAATTCATTCCAGAAAAGTCATCACAGATGAAACTTCTATACTTTAAGTGGCAGGTTCACGAAAATGGTTCATTTATAATAGTAGTTTTGAGTTAAACTGTAGTTTTTTTGGATCGGATTGGTGAAATTGGGATTCCGGGAAGGACTGGCACCCTATTGTTTTTGTTTATCAGTTATTTTTGTTAATATGTGAATAGTATCTAAAGGAGTTCCTTTTTTAGTTCACGGATTAATAAGTTAATTTTCAGAATATAACTCAGTTCCAGAATTAATCATTATTAGAGGGATTAAAATTAATCCTTTCTAATAAAGAAGCTAATTTCAAGTATAGATTATAGTTTCAGAATTAGTAATTATTAGGGATTAAATTAATCCCGTGTTTCAGAATTAAATTCCAGCTTAAATCAACCTTCCAGGATCAACAAGGAGTGAAGAAGCTGAAATTAAAAATTGTGTTAATTTTGTAAGCTGATGAAATTAATTAATTGTTAACATTTGTAGGGGTGCCAACTAGAGGATTTTTAAAATTATTTATTGAATTATTTAAGTGGCCTAGGCTAGGATTGATGCGGATGTAATTTTAAGTATACTTAAATTAATAATATCTTAGGTGTTTAGAGGGGTTTATTTTAAGTATACTGATGAATAATTTAATTTGTTTCAGAATTTAGGATTGCTCCAGAATTAATCATTCTTAAAGGGATTAAATTTAATCCTAATTTTCAGTAACAAAGGTATAGCCGGACTCAACGCTCCAGGAACAACAAGCAGTTAACAATCATGTAGTTTAGAAATTGTGTTGTCTCGTGTTGTCTTATTTACTAACTATCAACCGCCATGGTGTCTGGAACCGGGTTGAGTCTCTGTTACTAACATACCTTTCCTTTCCCTCGATTTTGTTATTCGTAAGAGGGTGTACGGTGGACCCGGCGTATCCGGGAAACTTGCCTTAGGCTTGGTCGTACACACTAAATCAATCAATCAATGAATGAATAAAATATATGATTGCGACAATCAACAAACGAATTTTGAACTTTTGTGCGCCGCTCTTATTGATGTATGTGAAATTATATGTATCGGGCTGGCCCAAAATGTTCCTAATATAACCTAATATTTTCTAGTTTCATGCCGAAAAAAATTAAAATAGTGTACAGAAAAAATTACAACCAACTACAAAACAACTTGTATGTTGTAATTTGTAGCAACAAATGTACTCCAGCCTTACCTTATTCGAGATTAATACGATCAAAATCAAAGTAACTGTAATAAGTTAAGGCTGGAGTTATTTTAAAGTCTACAATAAGTCATCTTGCGAGCAGACTTATTGAAGATAGTTTTGGCTTACATATTTATTTTGGACGAACTTTCACAAACATATTAATCAAAATTAAAGTTTTCTTTTTTTTTAGAAAATCTGCAAACTGTTAGTTTAAATAAAATAAGAAATTGTGATTTAAACAAAGTAAAGCGCTTTAACCACTGTACACTGTGTGTGCACCATCTGTTAAGAACCACCGCACTACAAGATTTTCGAGATGTTATCTTGAATTTTGTTTCGTTTTCGTCTTTTTGTTATTAGTTTTAAAACCTAATAATCTAACGTTCAAATTCAGTGGACTGATATATTCCGGAACGTCAGCCTTGTTTGTCTTGTCGTCTTAGACCAAGTTCTTGGTTAGTGGCAAGCAGTCTATGAGTTATGAGCATAATCTGGAGTCAATATTGGTGCCTCTATAAGCCCTAATTCTAGAGACATTGGTGGTTTGAAACAAGATTTTACCTTTACGAGATCGTATTTTACATAAGTTTATGAAGAAAAATATATTTGCTGCTATTAAATTAGATATCGTACGATCATTTGTTAGTCTGAGTTCGCATTGCACTGTTTTTAGGCGGAATTATTTACACTGATAAATAGTGCCATTGAGGCTTTTAATCTCTCTGTTAATAGCCAAAATATTTTTTTATGTACGTAAAGCACAGCTGTACTTAACTCATTGAATAATCCCTTGCCGAATTCTAAACTTATCTAGGACTGAAAACATTTGTTTAACCATCTTTGTTGGCTCATTGTAAAATTTAAGGTAAAGAGATAATTGTTTCCTTGGCCCATGCTGGGTCGCGATTTTCGGTAAATAGTTCGTTCGCAGACATTTAACTACATTACTATCGATATAAGTAGACTGCCTTCCCGCAATTGGCCAATATTGATTTAATTTTCCAAGGTAGATGTGCGTCTATGTTATTTGTGATAGAATCCTGGGTTTGCACCATGGGCCCTTGTGGAATTGAGTATGGAACCTTTCTTGGTCCATATGTCCACAATAGTTCTCACAATGAAGGAACTCCGCAAAGAACAAGTGTTTAAAGTTACCGAATTTATTTGCGGTACATATGCACGCAATATCGGCCATCCTAGCTTCTAATTGCTTGGCTTCTATAGGTTAATATAAATGGCCCCAAACTAAGGTATACGAAGAGTTCGCTCAAACGCGAAAGGTGTTTAGCCCGTTGAGGCATAGAAGCACCTCATTCTATGCCTCAACAGGCTAAACACCTTTCGCGTTTGAGCGAACTCTTCGTATACCTTAGTTTGGGGCCATTTATATTATTGTATTGTTTTTGTGGTGATGGCAATTGTAGCCCCATCGCTCAAAACCATCGAGAAGGTATGGTATATAATTAGTTATTTGATTGCCTTATGTATAGTTATTTGGCGCTCACTTTTAAATTCTTAGATTCGTGAAAAGTTTAAATAATGAAACTCAAGTGTGGAATGAAAAGTATGATTTTGCAAAGGAAACAAAGGAAAATAGGTTATGTGCCCGAAAATGTCTAAGCAAATTTCCAGCCCAAAATACACATCATTTGTGCATCTTCCCTTTACAGCATCCGTCATTATCCATCAGGATACCTGCCATACGAATTACCATGCGGTTTTCGATAGACGTTGACCAGGTTTTTATATATTTTGGTTTGAAGATTAGGTTGAGCTTGACCTTGGGGTAGAGTTGAGGAGTCGATTTGCGGTTTGAGTTGGGGTTAAGTTGGAGTTGAGTTGAGGTTGGGTTCATAGTGAACAGTATTGAGTTGAATTGAGGGTTGAGTTTAGAGTTAGTTGTGTCATGTAGTTTTTAAGATCATATTGATTTGGGAGCGGAGTTGGCCATTGAGTTTTCAGCTGTTCAGTTGAGGATTTATTTGGGGATTGTGAGTTGTGCTGAGTTGAGTTTATGTATAAGTATGTAGTTTTTCGGCCACAAGGGTTGAGTATGCTATTTGGTTGAGCATGAATTTGGGATCGAGTTGAAGGTTAAATTGAGTTGATTTGACCATCAAACCAAGAAATTGAGATTTGTGTTGAGTTCTTCTACGCAAGTGATTTTTCGGGCCACGTTGATTGGTTGGACATTGAGCTGAAGGTTAAGTGGGGTTGATTTGGAGGTTGAGGTAAACTTGATTTGGAGATTTATTTAGGGTTAAATTCTAGATTAGACTGAGTTGAGTTCATGAAAGTATCGAGTTTTTGCATTCCACGCTGATTTTAGGTTTAAGTTGGTCGATGAGTTTCCAAATTGGGTAAATTAAATTATGGTTGAGTTGAAAGTTGAATTGGGGCTGTATTGGTGATCGAGTTGAGGGCTTATCTGGGAATAGATTTGATGATTGCTTTGGGATTGAGTTGACGGATGAGTTCGAAGTAGGGTTTACAAAACCTGGGTTTACCCGGGTTTTAAAAATTTTCAAACCTGGAAACTCGGGTTTTTGCAAACCCTAATTTTGAATAGAATTTATTTTGAAATATAAATCCGGGTGTTAAGTGAAACACCCTGGTTTTCGGGTTCATCACATTTGAAAAACCTGGATTTTTGAAACCGGGTGAACCCGTTCGGCAAACTCTAGTTGAAGATTGAACTGCACGTTGAGTTGGGGAATGAGCTGGGATTAATTAAGAAATTAAGAGGTTAAGTTAAGGATTAATTTAGGAGTTAAGTTGGAAGTTAGATTGAGTAGAGTTGATTTTAAATGAGTATAATGTATAGTATACACGTAATTTTCCTGACCGAAGTTCTGATCACCTCGTGATAGGTTTCAGCCCTTTATATTTTATTCTTTGAAGTCCTCCTTTAGAAAACAAAGGAGGACTTCAAAGTATAAAACAACGCTAAAATCCAGTTTGATTCCAATTAACTAATTAATGATTTTGTGTGGTATTTCGCTCTAGGCCAGGTCAACCGCTATTCTCAGGTCATTAACCGTCTGAAGTTGTCAAGAACTCTACTCAAGTTTTTCTAAATGTTACTCTTCATAGATTTCCTATAGAATTCTTTTCCGACAGAATACCTACTTAGATTAATTTAATGACACATCACAAAACTGCTCATTGTGAAATTATGAGGGCAAATTTGACCCATGACAGGTTATGTAATTGAAAAATATTTTGTTACTTTTCCATTTTAACAAACCAGTATTATAACAGGTGCCGCCGATAAGAGAAACTGAAACCTGGATGACCCTAATGGTTTTCAATAATTTTTAAATCCACTAGAATCAACCGTGAGGAGTACATTGCCGTCCGTGAATGCATCTGTCTAAAATTTCTGAAACTTCATCGAACTTAAACTTAAATTTCCAACAGGATTCATCTGCATTCTGGTGCTTAGTATAGATGCGAATGGGAATGGACTCCTCGTTGTCCCTCATCTAGGTTTCACTTGCTACCAGGTAGTTACATCACTTCACAGCAGAGTGTGTATCAATCTCGCTCAAGAGGCTCTTCGAATTAAGATTGAGTACGAGCATCTGAAAGGGTACGGCGGCCATATTGGTGAAATTACGGAAAACGATGTGAAGTGTATCTATTTCAAATTATACGAACTATTTTTTTCATAACAATTTTGTTCGTAATTTGAATTTTGTAGTTTGTAATTTAAATAAAAATGTTTGTGGAGATTAATTTGTTTTAATTTAAAATGTATTAGCCGCCACTATTTCTTTATACAAAAATTGACATCGAAATTGCTTCGATCAGATCAGGTGTTCTCTAGCTACAGTGGTATCAAGGCCGTCACTTGATGGCGTCGGTGCGTTTAAATAATGCATGAGGCATATGTAATCATATATTCAATTTAATGCTGATTCTTGACGAGTAAGTGCCTGCAACCCAAGGTCAATTTTCGTGTCGCTTACTTTTTCGAACGTTAGGGGCTGAGTTGTAAGACGTTGTTACGTCAAAAGGTCAAATAAAAACAAACAACCGGTCACTTAAAACCACGATCTTCAAAACAGCCAGAGAGAATCAAACGAAACTTACCATTGGTAATTGTTTTTGGATTGGAATCTACAATTATAATGCCATTATAATTGTACGGGTTTAATTTCAAGTCTATTGTAAAACAAACAAACAAAAATATTGTTTCTGTCCGTACAGTCCGAGTGGTCGTTTAACTCAACAAAATATTGCTTTGGCTGATTACTGAATTTAAGAAGATCTTTGGGCGTTACACAGCTCTGCATAACAATATTTTTGTTTCGTTTGTTTCTATCTTCGCAATATTTCCCAGGGCTCAAGGCACTCTTAAATGAGCCTACCTTTCGCAGTAGCCAAATCGAAGAAGTACAGCTATAACTTCAATAACTTCCACAAAGAAATCAATTTAATACGTTATCCTTCTTGACATACATACATTATGTAGATTTAAAATCAATAAAGTAAAAATATTTCAACTTAATCATTTCTTCAAAATCGTTTTGAAAGTCAATGTTTCGGTAAATTATTTCAACTTGAACTGATACATTTTTGGCCATATACTCGTAACGCTCTGTGTATGTAAAGAAACAGCAAAAAATAATTTAAAATTCAAATATTGCAAAAAATATCGATTTTTTATCTCTTTATTGTCATCAATTTCGTCAATCTCTATTCTCGACAATAAAGTGGTAACATTGTTTTTTATTATTTTGATTGCTAATTTAAAATCATCGTATTATATTATATTGTATAATATTCGGTACGGTAGCGGCGTAAACGATTTATTCGATTCGTACGTAATATTGTATCTTTTCTAGAGCAATAGAAATGTATGCGATTTATATGCTAAAATTGATTTATGTGTCATGTACTCGTAAACAAATAAAAAAATCATTCAGTTTTCTATTCTTACAGGTTAAAAGAAAACATTTTTTTTGTTGTTATAAGCATTTTCATTATTGAATAAAATACATCTACATACATACATGCACACATTCATGCAGACATACTTATATTTTATGTAATGAAAAAAGGAGGAGTTGTTGTGTAGGGAACTCAATTTTAAACATTTCACTGAGTATTTACTCAACTGTAGATTATTCTATTTAATTTATATTTATTTTTATCATTATTTTTATTCCAAATTGAGATGTTAAAGCAGATGTTGATCAAATTGATGATGATGATAAAAATGAAAATGTTTAACCATATATTATCTTTACCTCGTTTTTCAATTTTTCACTGATTTATCATTTACTTGTAAAAGTTCGGTTATATTGTTATTTATATAGCTAAAGCTTTCGATAATAAAATATATAACAAACAATATTGGAAATGGTTTGATTATACTATACTACATGAAAAAGGTATCTAAGTTACGAGACGTATAAATATAATTTAATATTAGAAATTTATTTGTTATTTTCTCCATTGTGCCATTTGGTAAAAAATAAAATTGGTTTTATTTTATAAAATATTGAAAAGTTATCATTTTGATTGCTCATCGTCAATGACACAGGGATTTTAAATTGATTTTTATACCTTTAAATTACCAGACGTTTGCCAATTATTTATAGTTACTATTTTTCCGTAAGATTATTTTTATTGTTGAAAATTTGATATAATACAATTTTGTATTACGCTGTGAACAACACAACAACCACTTGTATAAAAAATTTGATTCTAATATTTTGTTAAATAATAGCAAACAAATGAAACTCTTCAGAATATATTCTTATCGGCATTGCAACAAGGTACTCGGATATGCAAATAATACCTGAACTCGAGCCTCGTTCACAAAATGAGATACAAGGTTAGCTGTCTGTAGAATAAATTATACTTATACAATGAGTACATAAATAAGAGTAAATTGTACAACAAGTGAAGAAAATAGATGGAAGAAAAGGAGTTGCTCGAAAAAAAATTCTCGAAAAAATCTCGAAACTAAAATCCCTTTTTTAAAATCTCGTGAGAATTATCTCGAACAAAAATATAGGCGGTCATTGGGGACTGCCGACAGAACTGAAAACTTATATTTATGAAATATCAGTGTTTTTTTTAATTTTAAAATTAATTGTAGTATCAAAAATTAAAATTTCATAATTTGTATGTAAATCATTAACAATAGTCTGATTTTCATATTTACCGGCATTCCGAACAACAATTATATACAATTTTATATGGTTTATTTATTAATCAAAACATATGAGGAGCTATTGTAATTAATATACATTTATATAATTTACATATATACACTACTCCAAAAAATTAAAGGAACACTAATTTTTTTAGTGTTTTTTGAAGAGCTGTATCTTTGTAAAATACGGTCGTACAGAGATGAAAAGAAAACCATTTTAAAGCTTCAAATCTCCCTAGTTTTGAGACTTTTGAGCGGAAAATTTTTGTGAGATACCGTTATTACGCAATCATAAGAAAGAGCGCGAAATAAAAAAATTCGAATTTTTTTTTTTTTTGTAAGGATCCATGGGCGCGGGAAATTTTTTTTAAGTAAAACCAATGCATAGGTCGGTTAGCCTGTTAATTAGGCGTAAATTTAATTTCATTCTGGTCGCTCTATGTCAACTTTTTGCTGAGATATCTGACTTTAAATTAAAAAAGATCCTTTTGCATATGATCATATCGATGATCAGCAACCAATGATTGCACGGTAAACTTTAGGGCAGCCTTAAAACTTCAGTAAATTTCCTACAAGACCCTTTAATGATTAGTTGAGAACAAATTTTTTTTTCACCCTCAATTCTGATTTGAAAAAAGTACAAAAAAACGACTTTTTAGGTTGTCTTAGTAAATCTACCGTTACTTTACAAATATTGATGAAAAGACTAATGTTGCCAGGTCATTTTACAGTTTAATGTACTCCTAATAGCCCTGTATTATTTTCAAATTGATCCATCCAACCGTTTTTCCGGACAGATTGATCAAAGTTTTACAAAACAATTAAAGGAACAAGTGATCATCAAAATAAAAAAACGACTTTTTTCACATTTTGCATTAGTTATTTGTTAACCCTAAACGATCGTACGATTTTTTTTGTAATACTAATAAGAGACGATAGAAAATTAAATAAAGTTCTGCAATATGACCAATTATTATGGAAGTTTGCCATTTCTTATCCGATTTTAGTGAAATTTGGTATACGCGATGGAAATGGGATTCTACAATGATTCGTGAATGAAGTTCTGGAAAATGCCGAACTAGGAAGGAACTTAGCCATTTCTTATCCGATTTTAATGAAATTCGGCATGTACGATGGAAATGGGATTCTAAAATGATTCGTGGATGAAGTTCTGGAATATGGCCAGCTAGGTAGGAACTTGGCCATTTCTAATACGATATTAATGAAATTCAGCACGTGCCTTAGAAATGGGATTCTAAACTGATTTTTGGATAAAGTTCCAGAATTTGGCCATTTGTTATGGAACTTGGAAATTTTGTATCGTATTTTTATGAATTTCAGCATTCACGATGAAAATGATTCTTAAATTATTGATAAAATAAATCATTGAATACATGGAATAACCATTTTAGTTTTTCACTTTTAAAGCACACGTCGAATTTCTTTTATTCGGTTAAAGAATAGGCAAGCGCCTTCCAAATTAATCATATAAATTTAACCAAAAATAATTTTAGAGTTTTATTTCTATAGTACATGCTGAATTTGTTTAAAATCGGATAAAAAATGGCCAAGTTCCATCCTAATACGGCTTATTCCAGAATTTCATCTATACATAATTTTAAACCGCAATTTTTATTACACATGCTGAATTTCATCCAAATCGGATAAGAAATGGCCAAGTTCCTACCTACTTGGCCATATTCCAGAACTTTAGCTAAAATTCATTTGAGAATCCCATTTCCATCGCCCATTCCAAATTTAACTAAAATCGGTTCAGCAATAGCCAAGTTCCATCCTAGTTGGCCATATTCCATAACTTTATCCAAAGATCACTTTAGAATCCCATTTCCATCGCGAATACCAAATTTCACTAAAATCGGTTAAGAAATGGCCAAGTTCCATCCTAGTTGGCCATATTCCAGAACTTTATCAAAAATTAATTTTAGAATCCCATTTCCATCGTACATGCCGAATTTCATCAAAATCGGATAAGAAATGGCCAAGTTCCATCCTAGTTGGCCATATTCCAGAACTTTATCCAAAAATCACTTTAGAATCCCATTTGCATCGTAGGTGCCGAATTTCATCAAAATCGGTTAAGAAATGGCCAAGTCCCATCCTAGTTGGCCATTTTCCAGAACTTTATCCAAAAATCACTTTAGAATCCCATTTCCATCGTACATGCCGAATTACATCAAAATCGGATAAGAAATGGCCAAGTTCCTCGCTAGTTGGCTATTTTTCAGAATTTCATCCAAAAATCAGTTTAGAATCCCATTTCCATCGTACATACTGAATTTCATCAAAATCGGATGAGAAATGGCTAAGTTCCTTCCTAGTTGGCCATTTTCCAGAACTTCATCCACGAATCGTTTTAGAATCCCATTTCAATAACTCATACCAAATTTCACTAAAATCGGATGAGAAATTGCAAACTTCCATAATAATTTCTCATATTGCAGAACTTTATTTAGTTTTCTGTCATATGTGCGAGTATTGCAAAAAAATCTTACGATCGTTAAGGGTTAACAAATAACTAACGCAAAATGTGAAAAAAGTCGTTTTTTTATTTTGATGATCACTTGTTCCTTTAATTGTTTTGTAAAACTTTGATCAATCTGTCCGGAAAAACGGTTGGATGGATCAATTTGAAAATAATACAGGGCTATTAGGAGTACATTAAACTGTAAAATGACCTGGCAACATTAGTATTTTCATCAATATTTGTAAAGTAACGGTAGATTTACTAAGGCAACCTAAAAAGTCGCTTTTTTATACTTTTTTCAAATCAGTATTGAGGGTGAAAAAAAAATTTGTTCTCAACTAATCATTAAAGGGCGTTGTAGAAAATTTACTGAAGTTTTTAAGGCTGCCCTAAAGTTAACTGTGCAGTCATTGGTTGCTGAGATATCGATGATCAAAGGCAAAAGGATCTTTTGAAGAATGAAATTAAATTTACGCTTAATTAACAGGCTAACCGATCTATGCATTGGTTTTACTTAACAAAAATTCCCCGCGCCCATGGATCCTTACAAAAAAAAAAAAATCGAATTTTTTTATTTCTCGCTCTTTCTTATGATTGCGTGATAACGGTATCTCACAAAAATTTTCCGCTCAAAAGTCTCAAAACTAGAGATTTGAAGCTTTAAAATGGTTTTCTTTTCATCTCTGTACGACCGTATTTTACAAAGATACAGCTCTTCAAAAAACACTAAAAAAATTAGTGTTCATTTAATTTTTTGGAATAGTGTATATACCATTACTATCATTAATTTCAACAATACTTAGGTTATTGGTACTATCAATCGTTTTATTATATTCAAAAAGGGATATACATATGCTTATGTTAACTGAAGTAAAAAACAAAAATGTTTGATTGGAATTTATGTAAATATCTTGTAAAAACCGCATCGATCGTCGTTTTATATATTGTTGTGCTGAGTTTTAGATCGTTGGACATAGTCAAACCAAATGATTCATTCAAAAATTAAATTAATCAGATTGTTATCATCTGCAAAGTTAATATTGTAGTCTCCAACTAATATCATAGGTACATCGTCAAATTTTTTACTGCCAACTCTTTTTTCGAGTACATATTTCAGAACCTTCTTTTGTATATTTAAAATGTAAATGATCAAATTTTCGAATAGAAATTGTTTTACCTGTTTCATGGATTTTTCAGGAGAAATATGAACGGCAATAACCATTAAAATATATTTTGCCATTTTCGGAGCAACGCATATTTCGCCTATATCAGAAACATTAACGCTACTCCCTCTAGTGAATTTGGTATCGATGTCCATATATATGAAATGACAATGTGTGATGTATCTTGCGTGTATTGTGATAAATAACTATTCTCGCCACTGGACTTTCAGGTCTTTTGTAACTTATTACAAAATTGAAATTCGGAATATCAATTTGTTCTTCGTTTTTCATATGAGTTTCTGACAAAAGTAGAATATTTGACTTTTTTACGACAGCATCGTTTTTTAGATCAGATGTATGTACATGTAAACTTTGGCAATTGAATGAAAATATAGAAAATCAAATCCTATCAGAGATGAATTGAAGAAAATTTTGATAAAATTTCTTGATTTTGTTGCCCGATTTCGTTCACATGATTTTGGAAATTTCATTCAAAGTCTTATTCTTTCTCCACATGGTATAATTATGCTACAGTGCCATTTGATAATCCATCTGCAACATCTATGTTATTGGTTATCATGTAAGGTCGGTTAAGAACTAAAATTAATTCGTAATGCAATCCACCAGTATCATTAGTTCTCATTTTATGAAACTTCTGCCTAACGAAATTTTCTTGCTCAACATGCCAAAGATATTATTTTATTATCTACACAGTTTAAAATGGAATGGTTGTCGAACTCCTTCAGGACATACTAAATTTAGCTTCATCTTTTGTGATAAACCTTGATTCCATTATTTCTATTTCTTCTTCCGTTAAAATATTTCCATTTTCAATCTTCGTTAAAATTTCGACAAACTGACTATCTTCTTGTCTCATTACTTGCTTCAATTCAATTTTTTTTTAATTTTCACCAAGGTGTTTCACCAATCGTTCTCCTTTTAATTTGCTTCAAGATTGGCGTGGCCTTTACTGGAGGTAATTGGACAGGAAGTCTACTAACAACAAACATCTCTTATTTTTTCATTATCATCTGGAACTTCTTCGCGGCATAATTCTCGACAAATTTCTAATGTTTTTTAAATGTCTATGTTGGATTCAAATTCTTTTCCCTTCTGTAATATCAGATCTACATTTTCATCATATAATCTAATACATTTCATTTCTTCAAGAATTTCTGCCTCCTCATGACGAAATGGATTGTGCAAAGTTACCATTTCTCTCTTATATTCGCTAAAATCAGTTGCGATATCATAATTGCGTTGCGATAACGTATTACTCTCGGTTCATCTCGTTTGACATACTCTCGTTTGTTATTTTTGTAGTACTTAGAAACGAATTGCGCGAGAGAAATATACTTTCCAAATCTTCAGGTCTTTTTTCATACTTGTCGAACAAATTTTCTTTCGATATATCTGTCCAATTCACTCAATCCCTTTATGGTCGTTTTTATGCTTGATCTTTCAATGGGCCAGACAGTCGATATATAGACAATAATGATTGAACTTTTTGACATATACGCTCTCTTGATAAATACCAGGCAGCTTCTTGACTTGTTATCTCGGTGTGATTTAAAAGATTGATACTAATATGTTTAGTGATTTATATTTGAAATCTAATTCAAGGTGTTCATCCATGATTTCAATTATATTCCTTTGTAAATTGCTAACACGTCTATGAGATTTATTGACGTATTCCATAACGTAAGCTGCCCATGAATACTCTTCTATTATAAATTAAAAGCCTGTATTAAGTTTGACAATGTTCAATATAAATAGTTTAAAAGGATTGTACAATTTTTCATGAGGTTGACATATTCCTGATCTGAATTTATATTATTACATATCTTCATAAAATTATTGGAAGTCATCGTATTCATAATTTTCCAATTTTTTTCTGAGAGCATTGTATTTTGCTTTATTATCTTTAAATTCATCTTTGGTGTCGTTCATCAGTGTCCAAAATCATTGTTGTCTTAATTGGCATAAAAGGAGCTTCAAATCTGCATTTTTGTATTCTTTTTGATGCTACTTCTTCGTAACATGTAAAGGTATGCTTGTGAGTTTGTAATTTAATATTACCTGATGTCTGTGCTGCACATACTGATATAAGGAAGTCTATGAGACCGATGGCTTTATTGAGATCTTTCCAATTCTTTCATGAGAAGACTGACCAACTTGTTGAAATATAGAGCACAAGTAACTGCTTCTTCATTAATTTTCTATGAAATGTAATGCAGCTGCATCTTCAACCGAAACTTCAGAATTATTTTATAAATTATGCAATAATTGTAGCAATTTAGAATAGCCAAATTACTTTCAATGCAATTCTGTATGTAATTTCTGATTCTATCATATATTTTGCTCTTTAGTGATTGTGGTGCCTTTTCCAACATGGTTCAACGCAACAGAAAGCGAATCTCGTATTCTTATTCTCATTATTTTCATGGCCAAGTATAACAAATGGTGAAGAGTAACCCCTCGTCTGTCAGATCATCTAAGTTCACTTGTTGCCATTAAGTACGTTTCGTCGTTCCACATTAATGTTTGATACTGTGCTAGTAAGCTTTGGTTAATTGGTATTCGTTATGAAGTGTCATTATGACCATCTTCATAGTAGATGATTTCATCTTATACATGATCTTGGCCGTTTAAGAAGCTATCATCAACCGTAATGCTTATGGCGGAAGTATAAAGAGGCGTATCTTTCAAATATCGCAACCACGCTTTTATTTTTGCTTTATTGACTGTAACATAAACGTAGCTGGATTTGTATATTTTCCTTCTCTTGATGTGAACCATAATACTATGATCGTCATCTATATGTCTCTATCACCTGCCCATACATTCCAAATTGACCGTGAACATGCCGAAGTCAACGAATTTGCATGAATGGAATTCTCGGAGATAAAAGTTATTTCTGAGCATTGTTCTTATTAATTCAATATTAGAAGTTGTATCGTTGTTAACAACAATTTTCAAATTTTTTTTAAATCACAGTCTATCGCAAATGTCACAAGCTTGGCCAAAATCATTTTCAAAAAAATCTTTTTACAATTTTTTATGTGCACTGGAATTTTGTTGGAAAATAGAGTACGTTTGTATAGGAAGATTATGTTGATAATCCATGTTGTGAGTATTATTTTGAACATCACTTGGAATAATATTTTAATAAGGAAAATTTTAAGTATTTGGTTCATAGTTTGTTATTATTGGTTCATGTAATTTGGACACATAATTAATCTGAACTTGTCAAGGAATATCATTGTGAATTTCGTCATCATAATCTGAATGTGACTCTGGAATACATGATTTATTCCTTGGTGCGTCTGCCATTTGTGAATTATGGAAATTCTAACAGTTATTAACATGCTTTACAATTGTTTTTGAGAATTGATCTGTCAGAAGTTTTCACTTCAAAAATCTCGAAAAAGGAAAACCTCGAATTGAAAATCTCGAAAATAGAAATGATCGATTTTGCATAAGATTTGATATTTATAATCAGGCCGCCGATTTTTCTACGGAGGACTTTATTGAAGTAAATACAAACCCTTAACATTTGTATACACAAATATAAGCTGTAATGTAGTTTCATTAGATTTGTTACCTAAACCTCTAATCTATTTATCTTCTGTATGATAACACTGGGACTGTGTCCGAAACCTGTGGTAAATATTTCTTATTAGTACTAATTTTTGTCATTTCCCAATAAACGTATCGCACGGAATTCCGTAAGATTCCAGTAATATTCTTACACGGATTTCCGTGTTGTTAGCCAAAGAAAAGTGGCACAAAAATTCCAAGTATGTCAATTACGAATAGCATGTGGATTTCCGAATATAAATTGTACTAATTTCCGTGTGTAAATTACACGTAATTCTTAGTACATTTCACACAGATTTCCTTGTAAATAAAAAACGGATTTTCCTATGAATTATAGAACGGATTTCCTTAGATTTATATTCTCATTTTCTTCATTATATACATAAATAAAAACATATTGCAGAATATTTTTTGAAAAAATATTTTATTTATTTAATAATTACTTCATATACATATATTATACATACTATACGATGTACAAATTACCTTTCATTGTTCGATCAATTTCCTCCTCCGAAGAATCGGAATCCTCTACATGTGGGCGCCTTTTCAAGCAATCCGCTTGATTTTTTTCTGTTGATGTAGTAGGTATAATTTTATTGGTTTTTAAAAAATTATCCCAACTCGTCATCCGACCAACAAAATGATTCCGCAGATTCTTTCAGGTTGCGAGTACTATGGTTGATTTTTCCGCCTAAACATAAAATTGGCAAGGTTATTTAACTTCGAAAAAGGTTTAAATATTTAATTTTATTCAACGTACCTTTTTTATAATAATAAATTTAAAATAATTACTTACCTTAAATTACACAAAACACAAATGGCGTCCAGCCTGAAGTAAATATGGCGGAAATGACAGTACGACTTTCAACTCGGATTTCCGTATTAAAACTGCAGTACTAATTCCGAGTTGGAAATAAAGTTTATTGGGTTATTTGAAAAAAAAACTGCACGCAGCCTAATTAGCACAGTCAAATATTATGACAATTGTTGACACTTGAAAAATAAATTCATTGTGTGATTGATGTAGTCGCCTTAGCGTTTTACTTCAAAGGGAAGGATTTTCATTCGCTGTTACGAAGATGTGTTTTTCAACTAGGGCGTGATCTAATTCTCTTGCTATAATTTTTGTTGTAGAATTGACTTGCTTAATTATGATTTAATGAGTCTTAATGTGAGTGTAAAAGTGTCGTGTACATCGACCGGATATTTTCCAGAAATCGGAAATTATTCGATGATTTATGTGAAAAGTTCAATTTGTGGTTTATATTTTGGGCGTATCTGCTTATTCTATTCGCATCGCAAACACTTAATTTTACAAACAGTAAAATTTTCAAAAATATTATCTTTGTTTTCCGAATATCTTTCTGCAGTTAGCATTTCTTTCTCGACCAATTCTTAAAAATTCAATAGCATGAACCTAAATTTAGGAATTTATTCAGCATTTCATTAATCGTTCTTGTTTCTTTAATAACATAAACAGCAATAATTATTTTTTAAATATTAAACTACCTAGGGGCAATATAAGAGCCATGAAGCTTTTTTTTGGGAATAGGCACATACAGTATAGGTCAATGGTCAAAAGTTGTCATTTTCTATCCAAAAATTTCCGTATTTCTTAGGAGTTATTGTATTTAAAGTGAGGCAACAAATATATGAGGCGGAGAAAATTTGCCAAACAATTATTTTCATAATTTGAACCGCAGAAAAAATCATTGTGAATGTAGGGGAATATTTTGCAAATAAATATCAAAAATTTGTACTAACAAATATTTATCATTGTTTCGGGCACAGACTAAGGGTAATTGTTACACTTTGTATGTATAGAGTAGTAAAATTGGCATCAACAATCATGTCGATTATAGAATCCGCGGGAGCGGATCAATCGCGGATCGAAAACTACATATAAAAAAAATTGGAAACAATAATTTTATATCATAGTTTCATTGAAATTCCTTAGGATATTTTTACGATTCGTCAAAAAAAAATTGTTTTAGATCCGCAATAAAAATATTGCGTTTGTACGAGGAATCAAAAAATCTAAATTGCATGTAAATGAATAGAATTTTTCCAGGATACTTTGATTTACACCAATTGTTTTCTATTTTTTTTATATGTAGTTTTGGATCCGCGATTGATCCGCTCCCGCGGATTCTATAATCGACGTGTATATAAATTTAGAAGGGTATGGCAACATTCATGTAATATATAGTAGAGCGACTGAATATAATATACATTATTCAGCAACTGAGTCCAACAATTTATGAACCAGTCCAACAATTTATGAGTCCAACAATTTATGAACAATATACAAGCAGTAGATCTTGATAAATCTGTTGCTGCTCCTACTATTCTGTAGCTTGTGCCACTTACCAACCAGAGCTAAACTACTAATAATTCCATTTCTGGCCCCCAACCGAGATTTTTGTTTGGCAAAAACTTGCTGATTTCCCTAAAAGTTTACGATGAAATTCTTAGATGTATATTCATTACTGAATCATCGTAAGCCAAAATTTACTGAAGAATGCTGTTGATGGAAGCCATGGTGTACATTGTTGGTCGCTACAATCAGTAAAAAATTATAACTTTAACAAACAAAAGTACATTTATCATTTTGAGTTGGAATAGCTGTGTTGTTAAATTATTACAAAAAAATAATTGTATCACAAACTTCGGACTCGTCCTTAAACAATAAATTGATTGTAATATTTAAAAACTGACGACTGTCAGTCACATTCTATTTATTTTAAATGAAAAAAATACTAATCAATAATCAAATTAATCAACAACCAAAACAAATGATTTAGTCAATTTTATAGCCGTTCATTATTGTTCCGAAGTAATTGGAGTATTACCATCCGTGTGCCTACATAATTATAATAACAGGCATAATGGAAAATTTGTAGTATTAAACACTTTTAGGGCAATCGTGGAAACAGAGGGTTCACTGATTCCACCACTCTAACATGTGTACATAAGTTTTAGTTTAAATACAGTAGAATGTCAATAAAAACAAAAATACATTGAGAAAAATTATAAACTGAGGTAGGTTTTAATTTATCAGGTTTTAGTCTGTTGTTAGTTTTAGGCGAGGTGATTGTTTTAGGGCTCGTACATATGCTAGTAGTACAAAATCCAGAATGCACAAAATCCCGTAGGTCGCAAAATACCCTCTTTGAAAATCCCCTTTTTTTAAATCCCGTATTCTAAAATCACATATTTCAAAGCTTCGTATTCTAAAATTCAGCAGATTAAATTTTTTACGGGATTACGTGATTAACTAAATTAGAAACGATATTCTTTCTCGTACAATTTTATTTTATTGCGCTTCGTGTTTCTCTTCATGTTAAAGTACCCCATTAAAAAGAAGACCCCATTAAATTTTTATTAACTACAATATGGAAACAAATGGCTCATCGTTGCGTAAAGGATCCAATGCTAAGCTGGTTTGGGGAGTTCTTTGTTTTAGTATAATTATTAGAAAACACAAAATTTTGAAAAATGTTAAAAGGGGGGGTTTGCGGAAGGCAGCCCCATCTCCTAAACAAAGTATAAAATAAATTAAAATAATATTTAAAAAATTTGTTATAACAAACTCACTTGATTTTTTGGGGGATTTTATTTTTTAGATATCGCAACCAACCATGGATATCGCCGCCGCCATTTTGTAGGGATCACCTCTTTTTCTCGAAAGAAAAAATTTCGAATGGGGCAAAATTTCGAAAAACAGAACATTGAAAGAAATCTCGACACATGAAGGTTTAGAGACTTTATATAATATTGCTGTATCATGATTGTAAATGTTACAAGATATGACATGGAAAAAGAAAAAATTCTTAAAAGATTTTAGAACCGTGACATTGCAAACATTAAAAATTTAAAATGGACCTCCAAGTTTTAAAATCAAACAAAGGCCAAGACAAGTTGGTTGTAGAAAAACATATACAATTTTTTTTTTATTGGTGTTGTTCTCAGAAGAAATCGCTCAAATATAAGAACCGTGCAATAAGCACATGAGTCAATGGTGCAATAAAATTAACAAAAGGGCCTTCACAGCACAGTCACAACCCTAGTCCTGGACAGCTAGCGATGTGTCAAGCTAATAAGATTATAAACAATTTAAGTAAAAATTCAATGACTAATCCATCGCAAATTATTCGAAAATCAATAGTGCAAACATCCACTGACTGTAGAATATATTTACCATCGAAAACGGCGCAAAAATCAAAAATTCGTCGGGCAAGATTTGCTAATTTAAAGGAACCAAATAATTTAGCTGAAATCCCGAATACCTTAAATATTGCGATGGAGAGCTGTTTGTATTAAAAGAATCCAATTTTAATGACCAAACAATTATACTACTTGAAGTTCTAGTTAAAATTTCTAGTCTTTTAGGTGAATGTTATTGCTGGTTGATGGACGGAACTTTTCTTGTAGTGCCACAAATAATGCGTCAAACTTTTACGATTCATGGAAAGATAGAAAATGAATGTGTACAGCTTGTATTTTGTCTGATGAGCAGCAAAAATAATAAATGCTGTTCTCAGTATTTCTATGAACTTTTTAGATTAACATGTGATTGAAATATTAAGCATTAAAACGAAAAATTAAATTTGCCTGAACCGTTGGTGGTTATTGTAGAATGTGACACGTAAAGATAGAGATATGAATAATGATTTATAGGTATGGAAGAATAACGCAAATTGGAATTAAACAAACATATTTTTGCGATTTTAGTTTGCAATGAAATAATTAAATTTTCTTGCATGCATTGCATTCAAGAACCAGCCGCCTCTAATTTTGCGGCCATCATGCACAAAAAAATGAAAATTGTATAATGTTTAATAATGTTTTTGTTTAAATTGTTTAAAGATTTTTGTGCGTAAGCAAATACTTAAATATGTATCAAAAGCGCAAAGTAGCCGTTTGTCAGCACCCTTTCAAGTAAGATAAAGTACTTTACATCACATACATTTTATTCCCTATATGTAATTACTTAAAAAAACTTATCAAAAAGTATCTTTTTTTCGTAAAGCTGTTCTTTATTGCCTTATAAAGCAATGCGGAAAAGGATGGAAGAAAATAGAAGTGTTGGGCTTGGGAAATAGAACGCCTCCTTTTCACGCATTTTGATTGACAAGAAAATTTTGCTTCGGGAAATGAAAGCTTGCTTAGGGCCAAGGTCGCTATTATCTTGAGGGGCCCGGTTTTCCTTAATCCGCCACTGGATGGTGTTATAAAAATATGTGTCTAACGTTCACACTTTTGCTAAAATATTAAACACATTTCTGTGGGGTGGCGGGATGCGTTTCCTTACTTTGCCTTATGGAAAATGGCGCGGTTTTAAGTACATTTGCGCAAAATCAATGAACAAATTCGTATTAATTCGTCTGATTGTTGTTCTCTGTGAGGGAACTTTTCAGCCCATGTAGAAGTATTTTCCTGTATTTTGCTCGCGGGAAATCTAATTTACCACGCAATTCGATTTAAACAAGTTCTTTAATTTCTGACCTTTAATGTAACATGTATTGCTTTCATACGAATCTACTTTAGCAGAATTATGTAGAGAGAGGACAATGAATATGAATTGAGGTTTTCGAAGTTACTTTTGTGGACTCATGCAGACGTCAAATCAGTTGTGTTACATCTACACGTTACATACTTACCTAATTATTTGCTACGAAGCAACAATAAGTTTTACGTTTATAGTGATTTTTAACATTACCTTATGTGAAACTGAATAACAAAATCAAAAATTAAAATATAACATTTATATATATAAAACAGCCTTAAATATTTTCTTCCATACATTATTAATTTTATAACTACTTACGAAATGAGAGCTTTAATAAAAAAAAATATTTTCTTTCGTTTCAGGTACGAACTTTTCAAGTATATAACAAAAACTTTATGGTAATGTTAAAGCAATTCAATTTTTATTTTATTGATAGTTAAAAAAAATATTTAGTTTCAATAAGTTTGTATTTTAGTATAGCTGGAAGAATCATTTATCGACTTAAATAACTTTTATATGCCTGTAGTGCAAAGGAATGATCTCTATTAAAATTTTCTAGATGCAAATGAAAAACAAGAGGGCTTGAAGAGTTTCGAAAGTCTGCGGGTTTTCCTTTCATTACAATTTTCAAATTTTTTACAAACGACAATAACATTTGAACTGAAGTTCTGAATTAATTTTTTTTTATGGAAATTCTCAATATTTATCAACATCAAAATTTATATTTATAGTAAATATTCTATCAATTAAATAAATTAGAAGGTTCCATTTTAACACTTAAATTTTGTTGCATAGCATATAAGCTAAGTTATACTTTATTTAACATTTTTATCCAGCAATATCATAAACTGGACATTTGTCTCGTAACTAATTTATAAAAACAGCAGCGACTTCGAAACTAGTTATTTACGTTATAAGGGCGGTAAATGAGTTGTTACAGTAGGAGTTCTTGGGACACGTATAAAGGGCTAATTGACTCTTCACATGGAGGTTGGTTTTTTTACTGAAACAAGTTACGTATAAATAAAAACACAATTTATAATGTTTAGGTTATTTCAATATTTTATTTACACATAAATAACTAGTAAACTGGTACATCGGTTAAAGCTTTAACGCCGATTTCCTTTATGGAAGATTAACAACAATTAAAGTCCTTACTTATTTTATCTTCACTGGTTGTACAAAGTTGTGTTCCTTTTCGTTATTCTACACTACTCCAAAAAATTAAAGGAACACTAATTTTTTTCAATTTTTTTAGTGTTTTTTGAAGAGTTGTATCTTAGTAAAATACGGTCGTACAGAGATGAAAAGAAAAGCATTTTAAAGCTTCAAATCTCTAGTTTTACCGAGATACCGTATCACGCAATCATAAGAAAGAGCGCGACGAAAAAAAATTCGATTTTTTTTTTTTTGTTTGTAATGTGCCTTGGGCTCGGAAAATTTGTTTTAAGTTAAACCAATGCATAGGTCGGTTAGCCTGTTAATTAGGCGTAAATGTAATTTCATTCTGGTCTCTCTATGTCAACTTTTTGCTGAGATATCTGACTTTGAATCAAAAAAGATCCTTTTGCCTTTGATCATCGATATCTCAGCAACCAATGATTGCACAGTAAACTTTAGGGCAGCATTAAAAACTTCAGTAAATTTCCTACAAGACCCTTTAATGATTGGTTGAGAACAAATTTTTTTTTCACCCTCAATACTGATTTGAATAAAGTACAAAAAAACGACTTTTTAGGTTGGCTTAGTAAATCTACCGTTACTTTACAAATATTGATGAAAAGACTAATGTTGCCAGGTCATTTTACAGTTTAATGTACTCCTAATAGCCCTGTATTATTTTCAAATTGATCCATCCAACCGTTTTTTCGGACAGATTGATCAAAGTTTTACAAAACAATTAAAGGAACAAGTATTCATCAAAATAAAAAAACGACTTTTTTCACATTTTGCGTTAGTTACTTGTTAACCCTTAACGATCGTACGATTTTTTTGTAATACTCGCCGATAAGAGACGATAGAAAATTAAATAAAGTTCTGCAATATGACCAATTATTATGGAACTTGGCCATTTCTCATCCGATTTTAGTGAAATTTGGTATGCACGATGGAAATGGGATTCTAAACTGATTTTTCGATAAAGTTCTGGAATATGGCCAACTGGGATTGAACTTGGCCATTTCTTAATCGATTTTGATGAAATTTGGTACTCACGATGGAAATGGGATTCTAAACTGATTTTTGGATAAAGTTCTGGAAGATGGCCAACTAGGATGGAACTTGGCCATTTCTTAACCGATTTTGATGAAATTTGGTATGCACGATGGAAATGGGATTCTAAACTGATTTTTGGATAAAGTTCTGGAATGTGGCCAATTAGGTTGGAACTTGGCCAT
Organism: Tipula helvola; assembly: GCA_963556165.1. Taxonomy (NCBI): domain Eukaryota; kingdom Metazoa; phylum Arthropoda; class Insecta; order Diptera; family Tipulidae; genus Tipula; species Tipula helvola. The sequence continues at coordinate 285,490,255 of OY744482.1, forward strand.
TTCTTGTCCGATTTTGATTAAATTGAGCATGTACGATGGAAATGGGATTCTAAAATGATTTGTGGATGAAGTTCTGGTATATGGCCAACTAGGAAGGAAATTGGCCATTTCTTATCCGATATTGATGAAATTCAGCACGTGCCTTAGAAATGGGATTCTAAACTGATTTTTGGATAAAGTTCCAGAATTTGGCCAATTGTCATGGAACTTGGAAGTTTTGTATCCTATTTTGATGAATTTCAGCTTTTACGATGAAAATGAGATTGTTAAATTATTGATAAAATAAATCATTAAATACATGGAGTAACGATTTTAGTTTTTCACTTTTAAAGCACATGTCGAATTTCTATTATTCGTTGAAGGAATAGGCAAGCGCCTTCCAACTTTAACATATAACTTTAACCAAAAATAATTTTAGAGTTTTATTTCTATAGTACATGCTGAATTTGTTTAAAATCGGATAAAAAATGGCCAAGTTCCATCCTAATACGGCTTATTCCAGAATTTCATCTAGACATAATTTTAAAATCCAATTTTCATTACACATGCTGAATTTCATCAAAATCTTATAAGAAATTGCCAAGTTCAATCCTAATACGGCTTATTCCAGAATTTCATCTAAACATAATTTTAAAACCCAATTTTCATTACAAATGCTGAATTTCATCAAAATCGGATAAGAAATGGCCAAGTTCCTACCTAATTGGACATATTCCAGAACTATAGCTAAAATTCATTATAGAATCCCATTTCCATCGCGAACACCAAATTTCATCAAAATCGGTTAAGAAATAGCCAAGTTCCATCCTAGTTGGCCATATTCCAGAACTTTATCCAAAAATCAGTTTAGAATCCCATTTCCATCGTGAGTACCAAATTTCATCAAAATCGGTTAAGAAATGGCCAAGTTCCATCCTAGTTGGCCATATTCCAGAACTTTATCGAAAAATCGGTTTAGAATCCCATTTCCATCGTGCATACCAAATTTCACTAAAATCGGATGAAAAATGGCCAAGTTCCATAATAATTGGTCATATTGCAGAACTTTATTTAATTTTCTATCGTCTCTTATCGGCGAGTATTACAAAAAAATCGTACGATAGTTAAGGGTTAACAAGTAACTAACGCAAAATGTGAAAAAAGTCGTTTTTTTATTTTGATGAATACTTGTTCCTTTAATTGTTTTGTAAAACTTTGATCAATCTGTCCGAAAAAACGGTTGGATGGATCAATTTGAAAATAATACAGGGCTATTAGGAGTACATTAAACTGTAAAATGACCTGGCAACATTAGTCTTTTCATCAATATTTGTAAAGTAACGGTAGATTTATTAAGACAACCTAAAAAGTCGTTTTTTTGTACTTTTTTCAAATCAGTATTGAGGGTGAAAAAAAAATTTGTTCTCAACCAATCATTAAAGGGTCTTGTAGGAAATTTACTGAAGTTTTTAAGGCTGCTCTAAAGTTTACTGTGCAGTCATTGGTTGCTGAGATATCGATGATCAAAGACAAAAGGATCATTTTTGATTCAAAGTCAGATATCTCAGCAAAAAGTTGACATAGAGAGACCAGAATGAAATTAAATTTACGCCTAATTAATAGGCTAACCGACCTATGCATTGGTTTAACTTAAAACAAATTTCCCGAGCCCATGGCACATTACAAAAAAAAAAAAAAATCGAATTTTTTTTCTTCGCGCTCTTTTTTATGATTGCGTGATAACGGTATCTCACAAAAATTTTCCGTTCAAAAGTCTCAAAACTAGAGATTTAAAGCTTTAAAATGCTTTTCTTTTCATCTCTGTACGACCGTATTTTACTAAGATACAGCTCTTCAAAAAACACTAAAAAAATTGAAAAAAATTAGTGTTCCTTTAATTTTTTGGAGTAGTGTAGTATAACTAACTTTTTTTTTCACTTAGCAGAGCTGTGCTTTTTTGGATTTTTTGCCCATCATTGCGCTTTCTGGGACACGTCGTAAAATATTCTATTTTTGAATACCCTTTAAATCAAATGAAATAGGGTGCCAAAAATAAAAAATAATTGTGTACAAAAAATGCAAAGCAAACCTATTACCAAATTGTGCAATCACCATAGGTGAATGTTGTTGCAGATGCTACCTCGCACATTAGTTCCATTCCGGAAAGTATTCACTGTTGCGTTTAACTCCAATAAATATTTTACGATATTTTGATAGCTGTATCAAAGCAATGTATTTCTTTAAATTTTCGGCAAACAGTTTTTGGCTCTTTTGATAAATTTTCACATCCAGCCATTAATGTTTTAATTAAAATTTTAATTAAAATTATTAATTAACCTTCAATTAATAAGACTCAAAATTGTTTGCTCAAAATTTTATAGCTTGTCAAAAATCAGCAATTTTAAAATAACTTTACAGCGGTTTACAGAAAACGGACCAATGAATCATTGATCCGTTAATGAATCATTGATCCGTTACCGGTTTCTGACAATCAGTAGAATGATGCTATTCCTGTTCCGAATATTAGTGCTCCTGCTGTCGACTTTGCTGTACATGCTTCTTGGGTTTTTCGTTTTATTGTTTCAGGAACGATTGTCACTGATTAGGGAACCCAATTTCAGTTCCAATTATTTCCAGAACGATGAAAGATACCAGATTGCGCCACTATTCCACCATGCTGTTTTTAAGGATCGCCTTCAGCGAAAAACTGCAGATAAGGTCTGTAGAAGAAGTTTTTGTGAAACAAAATTTTTATAACCAAAGAAATGAGTTTTTATATTTACGCTTTTTATGAACCGATTCTTTATGTAAATCGTTACAACTACTCTATTCTCGCTCACGTTGCTTTGTATCTCGATCAGGAAAATATTTTGTGATTGAAATTAACGAAAATAAAGTAAGAATTTAAACAGGATTGAACCCGTGATATCTGGAGACCAGTGTAATAAATACATAGATATTGATTGATTGATTGAAGTGTTCGACCAAGCTTTAAGCAAGATCTCCCGGAGTTATCAATGGCCGGGCCTCACCGAACACCTTGTTACATAAAACATAAAGAGGATTTGGATAGGTTTAGTTAGTGAGATAGAAATTGACCCGGTTACAGACACCTAAGTATAGCCAATAGTTAGTAACACAATGACAGCACATTTCGAATCTACTTTTATATTTATTTAAATTACAATTAAAACTGCACTCTGAAATAATATTTATTAGTATGCTGAATCATATTCCTGAGCCCTTCTGAAAATCATAATCGTAATTAATAAATATATACTTAATAAATATATAATACTCATAAATTTATTTAAAATTGACTTAAAAACTAATAAATAAAATTGAAATCAACTGATCATTCACATGATTTCCCCCATACTGGTTCCTGTCGCTACTTATAACTATAATTTAGTTCACACTTTAATACATATGGAGTTCCAGCAAGATCAACCACTAAATTCTATCAGTTTGACCTGTAATGGGAGCTGTTCTGTAATGAATTAATGTTATCAGTAATCAAATTAAAATTATAAGACACTGTTGCTAGATATGATTTATCGCTACAGCCACCCACGCACTCGATATTAAGTAAAAATTGTTAATAATTAGATAATCGAATAATTAGCACAGAACAACACAATTTCTAAACTACAACTTATTCACTATGTACTTTTTGATCCTGTAGGGTTGATTTAATTTAAAATTCAATTCTGAACATCCGGATTAATTTTAATCCCTATAGTAATGATGATTCATACTGTAACTATATTATATTCTGAAAATGAATTAACCATACAATTAACCTAATCAACAATAGCCCACCTATCTTGAAAAAAGGAAATTAACCAAAAATAACCGTAGATGACGTCTAAATACTACTATTAAAAAATAAACTACATATTATTAAAGCATTGAGATCCTCATGGTTTAGTTGTTAAATTTCTCTAGTATAAGTAATTAATTTAATTGATCATCATGATCATCTGAAAGATTTAATTTATTGATTAGAGACTCGACCGGTTCCAGCCACCTTTGTATTTGTTAGTTAATAAAATTGTTAGTAATAAATATAGTAATCCTTAAAAAATTGTTATTTCTGGAATTATGATGTATTCTGAAAATTAATTTATTTATCAGTAAACCAAGGAAGAAACTCCGTTAAACACTCTTCACACTTATATTAATAAATAATAACTGATGAATACAATAAATAAGATGCCGCGCCTAGTTTCTTCATTCTGAAATCCTAATGTATCCAATCCAATCCAGTCCTAAAACTAAAGATTAGCTCAACCTAATATTATACATGTAGCATTTCCGCTAACTTGCCACTCAGATTATAAAAGTTTGATCTGTAATGCATGCTGTCCTGTAAAGAATTACAATTAATGTCACCAGTAACTAAGATTTAAATGGTAAGACACTAATTAGTTTCTGAAGTATGTATTCCGAGCTACAGTTCATGTTAATTAGGGGACAAAAATCGAAACAGCAGAATATCTAAAACTACCTGTCCGCTGAATACTTAAAGTTTCTGGAAATCTGCGTTCGGTCTGTCCGAATATTTCTGAAAATTAAGATAGAAATTAGTTAATTATCACTAAATACTACTATTAAAATAAACTAGACTTATTACAGCTCTGATTTCTAATCTAATTTTATGTTTATTAAAATTAAAATTAAAACTGCATTCTGAAATAATATTGGTTAGGCTACTGAATCAGATTCCTGAGCACTTCTGAAAATCATAATCATAATTAATAAATATATACTTAATAAATATATAAATATAAAATAATCATAAATTAATTTAAAATTGGCTTAAAGCTAATAAATATAATCGAAATAACCATAAAATCAATTAAGTTAAATATATTTAACATCTCGCTCGTACATACAAAGTTGTTCCCATTCATAAGATCCAAGTTTGACATGCAAATTTAGATACATACTTTGTTATGTTTTTCGAAAGAAAAACTCAGCTTAACCAAAAAATAATATTTTATATTAATATTTTATTTAAATATTTTATTGAGATTTTTAATCCTTTAATTTAGTTTAAATTAATTTAACATAAATTATAAAATTTAATGCTATATACTCCTTTTAATACCCCATATTAAAATTAATCATGTTTAAATAAACAAATTTTATATGTACGTACAGTGAAAACTCGCTATCGCGAAGCCAAAGTGACCGGAGAAATTATTTTATTTTACTTAGTTATGCCTTCATGTAAAGTTTTATTAATTTATTTCCATATAAACCATATTACATTTTCACATAAAACAATTTACACTTTGGCGAATAAAAATTTCCTTGCGAAATTTCAATTTCCTAAAATCAATATTCGCTATAACGAGACCTCACCGTATTACATACATATGATTTATTCCGATACGATTCAAATTCACTCCCTATGTCCCTAATACAAATTATGTATAAAAAATCCCATTAGAATCGAATACATGAAACTTTTAATTCTAATTAAATTTCCAATGCGACTCAAACTTAAGAATTCCATTTGATCTGCTACATGAAAATTTTGCGTTGTACACAAATAGTTTTGCAACTACTACGTCAGAAATGCAACAGCAAAATGAGGACAAAAATACACACAAAAGGATAAAAATAAAATAAAAAACGAAAACTTTGAAAATATAAACCTTTGAAACTATAAAAATTGAAAACAAATCGTTTATGTTCTTATGATTAAAAGAAGGACCCACGACACTACATATATATTTTGTACATATATATGCATCCCTCTCCAACTGTCCACGCTTGAAATGGAAATCCCTATATTCGGGGAAAAAATATATTTCTAGTATGTATATGTAATACAAAGTTTTTTACTCTCAGAAATACAAAGCACCAATTGAATTCACACATATGTAAACAGATTCAAACGCATTCGAGAAGGAAAAACTTATGTAGCCAAACAATAATTAGCAACTACGTTACATGTAAGATAAAAATTAAAGATTTAAAGAAATACGAGTATGTTTTCTTGAAAATTGCATAAAAACCTAGCAAATGTTCCGGATGGACACATTTTATCTGTCATTTAAGCGTTTTTCATACACTTATGTACCCACTCTCTCCCAGCCCGACAAAGTATGTCAATTAAAAAAAAAAAAAATCCTGTCGAAAGGTAAAAATCTGCACTATTCATTTATGCAAACTAAAAAAATTGAACCCCTCCCAGTTTTCCATAAAAAAATACCAAAGTTACGTCATTTTAACAAGCCGATATCTTAAAAAATAAAGGTTTTTTCGATCCTCCCTTGGATGATAAAAACTGAACCTTTTTAAAAAAAAATTGAGCCACCTTTAGATTTTCGATTATTTATATGGTTTTATTATAAACAATAAAAGCGATTTCTCAGTTATAACGGGTGGACTGCGCATGCGTCGGTCGTAATAAAAAACTACTCCCCAACACAAAATGTCAAAATCATTAACATTTTAAGAAAGACTTGAATCGATTAGGTGATGGAACACAGATGGTCAATGGTTTTGGTCGACAACAATTTGGATGACAAAATTTAAAAAAATACTAGTCAACCGAACAATAACTATACAGAATTTGAACCCCTCCCAGATTTCTGTAAAAAAATCCCGAAGTTACGCCATATTGATTCGACGATATCGTGAAGAATAAACATTTTTAAGATTCACTTTTGGACTATATACGCTTAACCTTGTCTATAAAAAATTGAATCATCTTTAGGTCATCGATTATTTATATGCATTTATTATAAACAATAAAAATAGTAAGTCCGTACAAAGCGCAAAGACTCACGATGATACATTGACGCACGTGCAGTAGCTCCAAAATATCTAAGTGCTGGTACTGATATAATTAATGTTTTAGGATAGCAAAATTAAGAACAAAATACTGACCGGCAGAACAATAAATATACCTTTCATTTATGCAAATTACGGAAATTGAACCCCTCCCAGATTTCTGTAAAAAATCGCAAAGTTACGCCATATTGAATCGGCGATATCGTAATCGTGAAGTTTTTGATACTTCTCGCGCTCATATCCTCAAGTCCTTGACACCAGTTGCGAATGGTGAAATAGATTGTGAACAGTATATTCATGTCTTATTTATAAATTTAATGAACCGATGTTCTAGTTTCGTTGAAATATCTGACTGTAATGTTTGTCAAGAAAAAAAACAAATTAAAAAATATGTTGTTCCAATACCTGATACAAGGATGATTGAAAAAAATATATAAGAATTTGGAGAAAATTGTTCAGAACTATTTTGCAACAAAATTTATGCATTGTGAATCATGTAAACGCCCCTACTCTTCATTAACACAGTATGATCTAGGTACGTATCTCTGCTTAGATACTGATGATGCTTATATAGATTTTCCAAAGACGACGCATCCAGAAATGCATAAGAAAACGCGGACTAGTGAAGTGATCAATGGCCAAGATGAAGATGATTCAGACAACTTTGATGAGAAACTTGACGAAGACTCCAATGATAATAGCTCTACAATAAAGGAGAGTAAATTAGAGCACATTCCAACCAAGTTACAAATTGGCAGCTTTACTTATGTATTATGTGGTATAATACAATACAAGCCTGGTACAATAGGTCATTACGTAGCTTTCTGCCGTAACATCAATAATTTGTGGACAGAGAAAAATTATCTGTGCAAATACGGTAAGAAAGCTAATCCGCAAAAAACCAAAATAAAAATACGTTCACTTTTTTATGTTAAAGTCAAATAAAATGTCATTTGTCGTCTAACTTTTTGTAGTTATGTTTTGTAAGTTTTAATTCAAGAATAAAAAAAATTGAAGTATATACTTCCGGCTTGTTTATTATATTATTGATTATTGTATATTCATTCCTATTTCCTTACCCCTATACTAAATTCTTGGTTTGTACGGGCACCCCTTACCACTACCTATATGTGGAGGGTATCAATCTAAAATTCATCATTTTTTCCCACGATCCCCCCACATCACCCTGTGGTTAAGAAAAACCTCTTCCACGAGGGAAAACCTTCACCAGCCGCATGATCCGGAAACTAACCTCAAAGGAGAAAATCCAGAAAAAGATATCGGAATTTCTACAACAACCGGAATTCAAACCCGCGTGCCACTTGAGCAGTCGTACCTCAGTCTATCGTACAGACTAAGCTTTAACACCCCAATAAGCTACGACCGCTTATGGTTAAATTTTTTTTTTAAACAAGGTTAAGCTTATATAGTCCAAAGGTGAATGATTATTCTTCACGATATCGTCGAATCAATATGACGTAACTTTGGGATATTTTTACAAAAATCTGGGAAGGGCTCAATTTCTGTAATTTGCATAAATGAAAGGTATATTTATTGTTCTGCCGGTCAGTATTTTGTTCTTAATTTTGCTATCCTAAAACATTAATTATATCAGTACCAGCACTTAGATATTTTGGAGCTACTGCACGTGCGTCAATGTATCATCGTGAGTCTTTGCGCTTTGTACGGACTTACTATTTTTATTGTTTATAATAAATGCATATAAATAATCGATGACCTAAAGATGATTCAATTTTTTATAGACAAGGTTAAGCGTATATAGTCCAAAAGTGAATCTTAAAAATGTTTATTCTTCACGATATCGTCGAATCATTATGGCGTAACTTCGGGATTTTTTTACAGAAATCTGGGAGGGGTTCAAATTCTGTATAGTTATTGTTCGGTTGACTAGTATTTTTTTAAATTTTGTCATCCAAATTGTTGTCGACCAAAACCATTGACCATCTGTGTTCCATCACCTAATCGATTCAAGTCTTTCTTAAAATGTTAATGATTTTGACATTTTGTGTTGGGGAGCAGTTTTTTATTACGTATTGTTTCATTTTTAAATATGTAAAGTAATTTAAATATCTGAGCTTTTGCGTATTTTTGGCGTCCGACGCATGCGCAGTCCACCCGTTATAACTGAGAAATCGCTTTTATTGTTTATAATAAAACCATATAAATAATCGAAAATCTAAAGGTGGCTCAATTTTTTTTAAAAAGGTTCAGTTTTTATCATCCAAGGGAGGATCGAAAAAACCTTTATTTTTTAAGATATCGGCTTGTTAAAATGACGTAACTTTGGTATTTTTTTATGGAAAACTAGAGGGGTTCAATTTTTTTAGTTTGCATAAATGAATAGTGCAGATTTTTTCCTTTCGACAGGATTTTTTTTTTTTTAATTGACATACTTTGTCGGGCTGGGAGAGAGTGGGTCACTTATGTGATCTTCCAGCTGCATCAAAATTGACAGATGAAAAAAACCGGGCGAAAACGGGGCGACAGCAGCTGTCATTCGTCGCCCAGTAAAACTTTTCGGGGCGACACCACTAACACAATTACATTTCAAACGTCATTTAAATAAAAACTAAATATAATTAAATAAATTAACACGAAAAAAATCTTTCATTGCAAAATTAACGTAGAATTGTCAAAATAATTTGACCATTAATACGTATACACAAGCAAAAAAACAAAAAATTACGAAAATCGCATTTTTTGCTGTTCCAGTTGAAACGTCAAAAAACTAACCCGGTTTCGCACGATTTTTTTTTTTTTTTTTTTTTTTGTCCAACTGGAAAACCACATTAGCAAATGCATACACAGAAAGACTCGCACCAACGCCATTTTTCATTTATTTATTTTTTTTTTCACATTTTATTTCCTTGTTTTTCACTGCACCACACTTTTATCAAATTTCCCGCACTATCTATACCTATAACATTATATCTAAGATTAAAACAAATACACTTTAAACACAACAAAACACGAAAACTATTTTAATTTATTTTTTTATAGTCAGAGGAAAAAATTGCGCATCCACACACAATGGGCGCTTTCAGAGCACCAAACAGTTGGCAACATGTTGAGTAAAATCACGGCCAACCCTATGAAATTTAAGAACTTTATTAGTAATTCAAATCAAATTAGCAATGATTTCACTAAACATGATGCCAACAGTTTGAGGATCTGAAAGCGCCCAATGACGTTTCCCGTGTAATAAATACATAGATATATAGAAAAATTCTCAATTGCATCGCAAAACTAAAAAAGTTCAAATTGACTTAAAACTTAAAGAACGAGTCCTATAGCCAGAATTCTTGCTCGGTTTTTAAATTCGTTAAATAAGTCCATCATCAATCTTTAAGGGTCAGTGTTGTGCTTAATCCTTAATACATTCATTTCCTAAAAGTTCAAATACCAATATATAATTTTTGTGGAAGCTCTCACTAAAATTTTCTAGCTAATCAAATGTGGTAGTAGTTCGAAGCATTTCTTTGCGCAGGCTTTAGTCTCCAAGTGTGACCCAATAAAATAATCAAGAGGATTTAACCCCTTAAGGACCAATTTTTTTTAAGAAATATAATATATAACCAAATAATACGTAGAAAAGTTAAAATAATCAATAATTTAATTCTGTATGGTAAACCTGGAAGCACGGGTTGTTTCACACATAATGCAACATTACAAGGTTTACAATATTAACCGAGCTCCTCCTCTTTTTTAAATCCAGAAAATACTGTGGGTCCGCAGATCATAATAGATTTAGGCTTTTGGCTTCTGGTAACGATGGTTAGCAATAACTTTCCCGTAGGTGTTTTTGACCAAATATGGTCATTTTGTGAATAGCAAAATGGAAAAAATAATTTTTCTGGATTTTTTCCCCTGAACCGGTTCAGTAACACTTTGCATCTTTCAAGGCGTGTAAGCTTCATTTTATCCTTAAGAAGATGGCCTTTTTGGAGCTTGTACGGATAGTTGTAAAGGTTTTCTTCGTCTTCGCCATTTAATGATGTTGGGGAACTGTGGAGTGCTGATGGTGCGCATATGCCCTCTCCGTGGACGAAGAACAACCTAGCTCCCAGTATCGTTTTATCGCTTTGAAGACTGTTGAACGAGGAAGACGAATACCTTGAATTATTTTTTTTGTCAACCTTCCAGCTTCGTATACAGTTCGATAATAGCGAGACAACTTTTTTAAGACCACTTGAAAATTAAAAGTATTAGAGAACTGATTTTTTAATGAAGAGACTTAGCTACATATACACAAAAAAATAAAAACAGAAAAAAAATAATTTAAAAACAGTCTCCGTATTTTGTTGAGATTTATTGAATTTAATATATTTTGTCTTATTCGACTCGCTGCATGGTTGTTGGGTTCATTTGAAGTCATTAATTCAATATAATCTTCTAAATTATTTTCGATTTCTACCTCAAATGGAATTTTGAAATGACAGCAAATATTGTGGAAAGCGCAGCGTACATTTACTGTTTGGTATGCTTTTTTAGAATTATAATGTAGCTCCCGGGCTCCCAACATACATCTGAACCTAGATTCCAGCATTCCAATAGTGTGTTCTACTATATTTCGTGTCTTAGTATATACCGTATTGAATAATGCCTCTCTACTACCCTCCTGCTGCTCTAAATGGCGTTATGAGCCATGGTCCCAATGGGTACCCTGAAAATCCTAATAAAAAATTAAAAACAAAGTTTAAGTCTACTTAATAATGAGCAGAATAATTTTTCTATTACCTAACAATCAATAGTTATGGTTGTCATTGTTCTGCCGATCTTGCAAATAACGACGGAAGCTGCTTAAACTCAAAACTAATGAATCATGGGCTGCGCTACCGTATTTTGAATCTACAGCTAATACCCTTATTGAATGATCGCAATATTATTTGTATTAATTGTGTAACAAATTTAACACAAGTAAAGAAAAACTTACTATCATTGTTTAAACTGTGTCTTCCTTTTCTGTTAAAATATAGGTGCTCACTCTCAAAAGGTCGTACAATATTTACATGTCTTGCATCGACACATCCAATTACCCTCGGAAATCCCGTCCTATTGTAAAACTTGGTTGCCGCCATTTGCTGCTCAACATTAAATTGTCGAAAGGAAATCCATTTTGAGCACAGTTTTTCTTCAATAAGGTCGATCACCTAACTCAGCACAGAAGAAACTGTTGATTGCGACATGCCTACCAAGAAATCTTGACCTACACTTTCTTGGTAGCTACCTTACGCACAGAACCGAAGAGGGCGGCTATTTTCGAAATACTGGAAATCGATGTCGATCTTGTGCTGCTAGTCAATTTGACGTTTAACTCTTCCGGCAAAGCGTGTTTTGATATCAAAACAAATTCGTAAATCTAAAACAAATATTTTATACGTAAATTAGAATTGTTGGTACAAATAACATATTCCGTATCGGAAAGACTAAAAAATACTGGAGTTATCACGTATTTGTCTTAATCGAAATGGATTTGGTTGGTAAGTTCTCATTAACATAGCGGAATCCAGATAAGGAAGATTAGCATATCAAGTGTGCTGGCTGTTCCAGGTTGCTAAGTCAGCAACCAGCGAAATTTTACAATGCCAAAACTTATTTTAACGCGCTTACGCTGCCGATTGAATCCATCTTTTTTCAGAATATCATTTTTGTAAAGCTCATTCATAGAACTTTTGCAATAAAAGTTGGAATGCTTATTTCATAATTATTATATTTTTAATGTTAATGAAATAATTAATTTTATTATTTTTATTTTTATAGTTGTATATACAACTGATGTTTTAAGCTTCTTATGTCTTATTAATTTCTCAAAAATGTCTTCAGTGTCACTGGAGCGGAGAGGAAATGGCAAATTTTGCCCAGACCGCAGCGACACTGGAGAGACTTCCGATGCATTCGGGCTTCGGAGTGAGAATCCCTTAAAAAAAAAATAGAAAATTTAAAAAAGTAAAGGAACAAATTAAAATGTCGTTTTAACTAGGGGAATACGCTTCCTGTTCGCCACGCTCACCAACCCCCGACAACACCTGCTGGCTAGGCTCGTCATTCATCGATTAATTAATCATAACAGCTGAGTTCCGAAGCCCTTGTAGTTCGTTTACATATCGCGGAGCATAAACTCATCACATTTTAGATCGGACGACCGTAGAACTTCTTCTTCTTCTTCCGCTGGCGCTACATCCCATGAAGGGATTTGGCCGCCTCAACGATGCTCCTCCAAATAATCCGATCCGCTACAAGAGAACGCCAGACACGGTGACCGAGTGTGTATAGGTCCCTCTCAACGTCGTCCATCCATCGGGTAGGTGGTCTCCCACGAGGTCCTACTTTCGCTGGTGCCGGCTCCAAGGCCTATTTGGTGGTCACGTAGTACGTGCCCAAGCCATCTCAGCCTTGACGATTTTATGAATCCTATGATGTCGACTTTATCGAGATCATTTCTGATCTCGTGATTCATTTGCATTCTGTACGTGGCTCCCTCTTTAATGGGACCGAGAATTCTTCTTATCATCTTACGCTCAGTTACAGCGATTTTCTGGATGTTTTGCGCTGTTAGTGTCCAAGACTCGCAACCAAAGGTGACAACTGGTCTTATCAGCGCCTTGTAGATGTCCAATTTTATTTTGCGCGATATATGAGGAGACTTGAAAATTTTGATATTGGCGTAAAATGCTCGGTAGCCTGCTGCGATCCTCGATGAAATGTCCACAGAAACGGAGTTTTGCTCAGTGATCAGTGATCCTAGGTATTTAAACTCATTCACCTTTTCATATTGAGTATCTCCTGAAATGAAGTCCCCACGAGTCTGCCTTCTCGCGGTCACCATGTATTTGGTCTTCGCTTCATTGATCTGAAGGCCTATTTGTTGGGCTGTTAATTCCAACGGGAGGAGGACCTCTTTCAGAGAGATGATGTTGCGACCCAGAATGCAAATATCGTCAGCGTATGCTAATAGCTGGGTTGATTTATAATACAGGCAGCTACGCTGCGCTATATTAAGCTGACGAATGACATACTCTAATGATAGATTGAATAGAGTTTGAGCTATTGGGTCTCCTTGCCGCACTCCAGATGTTATCTCGAAGGCATCCAAAATTTTTCCTTCTATTAGCACCTTACATATTGAGCCATTCATTAAAAGCTGGCACATTGAAACCAATTTTGACGGTATGCCCAGATAGGACAATATGTTCCATAACGTATTCCTCTGAATGCTGTCGTACGCCTGTTGAAAGTCTATGAATAGACTGTGTACAGGGATGTCCTTTTCATAGCATTTCTCCAGCAAAATCCTCAGCGTAAAAGTTTGATCGGTCGTTGATCTATTTGGTCGAAAACCACATTGATAATCACCCAAGATCCTCTCGCTATAAGTTGATAACTTTGCTGCGACTACGTTGGCCAAAACCTTGTAGCCCGTGTTCAGCAAAGCTATACCGCGGTAGTTGTTACAGTTCAATCGATCTCCCTTTTTATGAAGTGGACATATAATAGCCGTCTTCCACTCTACTGGGAGTTCTTCTCTAGACCAAATTGTTGATATTAGCTCAAACATGCGGTAGAACAGATAATCGCCGCCATATTTGAGCATTTCGAGGACGGTTTTGGTGTCCATTTCAAACTCACCGGATTTGTTGCGAATAGCGCTGCTACGTGAATGAAAGTCCGTAGCTAATTCTCTTATGCAACGATATCTATCTCTCAGGCTAGAATTTTGGATGTTGCGTGCCTGTTGTTCATGCCATTCCCGTTTTTTCCGTTTACATAGCAATCAGCGATTCTCCTCGCAGTCATGTAAACGTTATGGGATTGCCTTGTTCTTTGCGATAGATCTCGTTGTCGTGCGCGATCTTTTTCCCGAATAGCACCAATACAATCATCATCAATCCAGAGATTTTTAGGCCTTGACGGATTTTGGCCTATGGTGGACTTTGAGGAGAAAAGATAATTAGAAAAGTAAAGGAACAAATTAAAATGTCGTTTTAACTAGGGGAATACGCTTCCTGTTCCCCACGCTCACCAACCCCCGACAACACCTGCCGGCTAGGCTCGTCATTCATCGATTAATTAATCATAACAGCTGAGTTCCGAAGCCCTTCTAGTTCGTTTACATATCGCGGAGCATAATCTAATCACATTTCAGATCGGACGACCGTAGAACTGTATGGCGCCAAAAACGGACTACACCAAAGAGTAAAAGTACTAAATGAAACGTCATGCTATGGAGTATAATAGGTGCAGGTGTTTGAGCAATATCCTAATTTTACGGAACCATTTAAAAAGCAGTGCGATAAAAACTGGATTACCCGGAAATTTCATCTTTGTTCAAGACAATGATCAAAACTAGTTGATCTAAAATGTTGAACCCATTTTACCACCTCCCCAACAATTGTCAGATCTCAACCCCATCGACCATATTTGGGACAATTTGAAAAAAAAAACGGGTGCCTTAATATGAGATTCGTAGCCCCCCGCACTTTTTTACAGGGAGTTACAGCAGTTCTTGCATTTGTCATTTTAATAATTGTGTGTATTAGCCCAATTATGCTAATTATAATTAATTTGCACACTACAGCGACGTACTTCCGATTTTTTAGCATAAATGTATGTTATACAAATATTTAGCCTAAATGTATGTTAAATTGCCAAATCGGTCAACCGGAAGTGGCCACTCCATTGGGTTTCGAAGTGGTGTCTGTTGGTATATATGTCTGTCAGTTTGTAGTCCAGATGGTTTAATCAATCAAACTTTCCAAACGGAAAATTTAGTTTGGAAATATTTCAAAAATATACAATTTACAGAAAACATGAAAAAATAAGTTTGCAAGGAATTTGCATTATAAAAGTTTCTCAAAATTCGCTGTTCATAAAAGAAAGTCGTGTGTTGGCCACACCTCAATTTTTTTTGTTGATTATGTTTTGTGCTATTTTTGTTCTAAAATAAGATACAGTACGTTGCGTAACTATATAACCACTCGTTTTTTTAATTTCCTAAAATAACGGATTGAAAAATTTCAAAACTTTTGATGCAAAAATTTGAATAAGGACGTAATACAGTAAAAAATAAAAAACCGTTACAAAATTCAATTGTTTTAAACAAAAAAAACAAATTTAAAAAAATCCCTTGTTACATAACTATATAACCACAGTAGCCTTTTGATCATTTTCCTCGCTCAGCTTTATAAATTATACAAACTTTAGTATTAATTAGTCTTCCGAATATAAATCAGTGTCGCAGAACAATAATGCCACGTGGAAAATATTTATCGGACGTAGAAAACGGTAAAATTCTAGCCCTTTCCGAAGCAGGGTTTTCGCTTAGGCAAATCGGGCAAAAATTAAACCGAAATCATGTTACCGTTGGTAATTTTTTAGTCGATACGGTTAATTACGAAACAAACAAAACCGGAAGGCCAAAAAAAAAGATCAGTTTACGCGAAACTCGTGGGTTGATTAAGGCCGCGAGTAATTCTTTTAAAAGCCTTAAGTGCCTGAAAAGTGAGCTTAAATTAACTGTATCTCGAAGCACAATCAGTCGGTATTTGAAAGTTACTGGGCATCTGACATACAGTAAAACGATGTCAGCACCAAAGTTATTGCTACGATACAAAGCCGGAACACAACAGCTCGTCTTGAATTTGTTAGGGCAAACATGAGTCGCGAATGGTCAAAGGTAATTAAAGAATTACTTGTTTTGTTTTTATGATAACTACCCGATTTTATCATAACTAACCACTATTCAATTACAGGTAATTTTTTCTGATGAAAAAAATGTAACCTTGATGGGCCAGATGGCATTCAGTACTATTGGAGGGATCTTTCCAAAGAGCCAAAGTACTTTTCTAAACGGAATTTTGGTGGTGGTAGCTTAATGGTATTGGAGGGCTTTCTGTTCAGCAGGAACCCTTACCTTAGCTTTTCCATCCACTTAAATGAACAGCGTAGAGTACATTGGCGTCTTAGAAAACCATCTGTTACGATTTTTGTACCTACATCAAGACGAAAGCTGGATTTTCCAGTAAGATAATGCTCCCGTACATAAGAGCCGGAGTACAAAATCATGGTTTGCAGAACATTGCATACCAGTATTAGATTGGCCCGCTTGTTCGCCAGACCAAAACCGAATCGAAAATCTTTGGGGACTCTTGGTTCGGAAAATTTACGTAGATAACCGGCAACTTGACACAATAGATGAACTAAAATTAGCCATTCAACATGCCTGGGAGGAAATATCACCCGAAATTATCAATTTGTTGGTTAGAAGTAGGCCGAACAGGATTTTGGCTATAGCAGAAAACAAAGGAGGTCCAACGGCATATTAATTTTTTTATTTTGATTTACTTTATTGATTTTTTTTTTGAGTTAAGAAAAGTGGTTATATAGTTATGCAACAAGGCAATTTTTTATATTTGTTTTTTTTTTGTTTAAAACAATTGAATTTTGTAACGGTTTTTTATTTTTTACTGTATTACGTCCTTATTCAAATTTTTGCATCAAAAGTTTTGAAATTTTTCAATCCGGTATTTTAGAACATTAAAAAAACGAGTGGTTATATAGTTATGCAACGTACTGTATAATTAGTTAATAAATTTAAAATTCAAATGTTTAGGGTTTTATATAAAGAAAATACAAAAATTTGAAAGAAATGTAATTGAATCGGTCTATGCGAAAAGGTCACATCTACTTTTTTCAGAAATACCGCTTTTCTTTATACTACACTCCTAATGAATAAACTGACATTTTTAGTGCAAACGGGAAAACCCACAACTGTTGTGGGTTTTCCCGTTTGCACTAAAAATGTCAGTTTATTCATTAGGAGTGTAGTATAAAGAAAAGCGGTATTTCTGAAAAAAGTAGATGTGACCTTTTCGCATAGACCGATTCAATTAGGTGTATGTTTTTTTTATGTAGTGTACATCGAGAGAAATTCTTAAAAATCAAATTATTTCGTCACATCGTTCCAGTACAATGCTTCTTTTCGTTTAACTTTAACAGATCTCTTAAGAATTGTCTACAAAAATTTTTACTCTATTATTCGTTTCAATATTATTTTAGTCTCTTGGTTGACCTTTATTGAGAATCACCATATGTGGACAAAATTAGTTTCTGCACAATTGGTAAAATTGACATGAACCAAACTTTTTTCATTAGTAAAAAGAGCAAATTTCGAAAATATTTAGCGAAAATCCACTTTTATCTGGCAAAATAAAATTTGTAATTCTAATGGGGGCAACACATAAAAAATAAAATAAAAAAAATCTACATAACATATGTACATGTTTTAGTTGTCCTCTACTGTTGTTAAATGAGAAATTTACAAACATGACATTAATATTATTTATATATACATTTTCTGTGTATCCTTATGTACCGTCCTACATTAGGGCAAGAACACAGATCGGTTGTAGTTTTTTTTGTTGTCCTATACATATTTACTATATATGTACATAACATACAATTTGAGTAGTCGGACTAGATTAATTGTATTGTTCTACATCCGTTTTTATGCGAGCGTAGGGATGTATTACACAAACATTACATAATATTGACCCAGTTCTAATATCGAAAAGTATAATCAAATCATTTATCACCATGAAAATAAACCATAATAAGTGTCAAAAAATAAAAATGCTAATAATTGTGTTTTACAGAAAACAAGAACATTGGAAAAATAAATTCGACCTCTTTAAAAACATACTCGTAAAAGTGCCTTTTCATGACGAGAAATTAATTGTTGTGGGTGTATTTGATATTTGTTCCATTTCCCAAATTATGTACGAATTTTGTGAATGTTTCATAAAACTTTAACAAAATTTTATTTTACTTATATGAGCATACGGATGTCGTAATTTTAGATCTCAGTTTTATTATGAGCAAAATAAGAGCTACTTGCATGTACATAATAAAAATATCTCTTTTTGAATTCACATAACAAAAATGAAATGGACCAAATAAAATTGGTTTTATATGAATACGTAATGTACAGCTTTTAATATTTTTGTGTTATGTACAATGAAACCAAGTGTTTACTGTTCAATTCACCATCACAAATTCCCATAACAATAAGATAAAACTGAAATTTAGATGCTCGTTGTTTTTCAAGTACATATGAACCGGGTTAAAATAAAAAATTATTTCAAATTTTTAATTTTTATTTTTGATTTATTGTTCTTTTACTAAATTTTGATGATGTTTAATTTTCTAGTGTTTATTTTTATCACTTATAAACAGTGGCGGATTAAGGTCGGTTGGGGCCCCGGGCGCAGAAGAAAAAATTAGGCCCCTTAAAAAAATAGAGAGAGGCAGGAAAATAAAAATACAGGTTCACGTAATTAAGCATCCTGGGTGTTGATTCTCTAAAAAATAAGGTTGCACGTGACAAATAATAGTGACACAACTCAAAATTTCAAATTGTTCAGGAGAGCAAAAGAAAAAATGCTAATTTCGATTTTAACTACTATTATAGGATATTGCCCATGGGCGTCAAAAAAAGGAGGTCAGAAAATCAAGCCGTCGCTCGATTTGTAAAATAAATATGAAAACGCCACACTATGTCAGGTTATGAAATCGATCATTGCGCACCTTTCTGACAAATTATCTCAAAAACTCAATTTTTGAGTTGTGTCACTTTTCTAAGTCATGTGCAATGTGTAAACGTGAAAACTTGTAAAACTCAAAGCTTACTTTTCTGAATTTGAAATTTTTCGAGAGGATTACCATTTAAATAATATCGAAAAATTGCAACTCATAAAAGAAAGCTTTGCTTTTTACAAGTTTTCACATTTACACATTATATTTAGAGAATTAGGACACAGTTAGGAAATTCCTCATTTTGTGTAACGAGTGGGATATTTGCGAAACGAGTAAAGCGAAGCGCCCCCGTACAGCTACATAGTTTTATTACAAACAGTAAATTATTGAATTTTGAGAAAGTCTTTGGATGGTTAAATTCCAAATGAATTTTAAATTTTTTTGGAAATCCAGGGGCCCTATTCTCGAATTCCACATCCATTTTCCACATGTGGTAATCTGTCGAAATTCACAAAAACGCTCGGAAATTTTATTTCACGTATTCTTGAATTCCCTACTAATGGAATTTTTTCGGTACCTAGGGAATATTTCCGAATGGATATATGATAAGTATGTCGAAAAAATTCCCCATGTACGAAAAAGTCAATAATTACGTAGATTTTAAATTTACTTTTTGTGAATAAAAAATTATTTCGAAATTTTTTTTATATCAAAATTCATGATAACATAAAAAGAATTCTTAAAAAATCGACTGACATAATTATAGCAAAAAAAACCATTGCAAACATTAAACGTATTTAGTTGACTTTATCGACAATTGCTGCTTTGGTAAAATTACAAAATTGCTGAGTGGTGAATAAAAAATTCCGAATGATTCAAGAATAGGGTATTTGGTTGCATGTGGAATATACATAGGGAAAATACCAAGGGAACTATTAAGGGAATTTGGACAGATGTCCACATGTGGAAAATGGATGTGGAATTCGAGAATAGGGCCCCAGTAGGCACAAACTGGTATTGAAACGAATATTTCCTCACTAGGTAGCTATGAAATATTCCCCATTTCCTAACTAACACAACCTACTACGATTTTAAAAAGTCATATTTTTGTAACAAAACTGAAAATTAGTAGCAAGTGACACTCCGTGCGTTTTTTTATTATATCGGAGAGATCAGAGAGATCGAAAAAGGCCTTTTGCGTTTTTTTATCTTTCAGATAATTCAGATCGCGATCTGTTGCGTTTTTTTATTGTCTCAGATCATTATCTGAAACAAAATTTTCTCTCTGAATTTTTTTTTCAAATATTTCAGATTTATATTAATTTGACAGCAAAATGACCGAAGCGTTTGATGATTCTTAAATTGAATTTGAGAATTTTAATTAAATATAATTCTAAATAATTTAATTAATTAAAAGTATAATAATAATTATTAATTATTATAAAAACATTTTTTTTTGTTTTGCTATTAGGTACGCTTATATTTGCATAAATAAATTAGCAAATTATAAGTTTAATACCAAAAAATAATTTGTTTTAATTAATAAGACAGCTAATAAATTAAAATAAAAAATTATTATTATTATTTTTTGTTTTCTAATTATGTAATTATAAAATTTTATTATTTTAATTAAATTGGGTGTTTTGAGTTCAAAAAAGATATACATCGCAGTTCAAATGGTAACACAGTTCTATTTGGTTTCACTTTAATTTTGTTTCGTTTTATTTTTTCCAGTGTAATTAAATCTGAGAAAGACCTTTTCAGATGACAATCGCTCTGTTCTCTCCGATAAATTATCTGTCTGATCTCTCTGATCTGTTCGATATAATAAAAAAACGCACGGACTGTTAATCAAATAAAACAAAATTACAAAACTTTAAAGTTACAAAACGACTTTACATTTTTAAAGCCGAAAGTCAACGCAGCCGGTATGAAAAGCATTTTATATTTGCATGCGGGGCGAAACGCAGCGTAGCCGAGCAAGTGCAAAGAGTGCGTGTCAAAAAACAAAGCCACTTTTAATCTGAATAACGCGCGTACTGTTTTTTCTGCATCGAAGAAAATGCATTGCGTACCCTAATAATAAGTACATACAAATTACACGCATTTAAAATTTCTACATTGAAAATTTGATGAAATATCTAGCTAAGAAAGAGGTCTTAACTTTTTTTCGTTTGGGCATTTTACCAAGTTATGACGTGTCAAATACTTTTAATATTCAAAACAGTATTAAAGAACATACCTACATCTTTAAACATTTATGTATATTAAAATATTAACCCATTTTTCTTTTCTTCTACACACAATGTAAACACGAAAATTACTTTAGATACTTAGCCATTAGAAAAACTGGACAGTTGGAATTTTGCGGGGCCCCCCAGAAGTCGGGGCCCCGGGCGCGCGCCCGCTGCGCCCGCCGTTAAATCCGCCAGTGCTTATAAATTAACTTATGTATAACTAACTTCTTCTTTAATAAAAGTAACGATGATTTTCAATAATTAGAAGATCGATTTCGGATGGTTGCTTACTAATAAGTAATAACCATTGTTACTATAAAGAAAATAACGTTTTCAATTAAATTGCATTTAAAAATAACCAAGTTGCTGTTTTTATATAATAAACTAATAATAGAATGCGGAAATAGCATCATTGCAAAACGAGTATGAAAATTAAAGCACAAGGTACAGCGAGGCTGGCTACAGCCAATTATATGAGTTGCGTTGTGGTCCTTTTGCAAATATATTTGATGCTAAACATATTCTTCTAAATGAGCAATTTGAAAAATTATGGAAATCGTCATAGGTAGACTATAAAACTACTAAAAGTTGATTTTTGTGGTATTTTTCTCGCTGCAAAATTGAAGCATACAAACACACACAGACAAATTTTCAAACTTGTAACTTTTGTACCATTACCTTTTGTTGTATAGGGCATGTGCATTTGACCATATAGTTGCTCAACATTTATGACGAATTTTTGAAGATTGTCACTGGCTTTTTTAAAATAAAAATGGAGGTGTGGCCAACACACGACTTTCTTTTACGGACAGCGAATTTTAAGAAACTATTATAATGCAAATTTCTTGCAAACTTAATTAAGATTGTTTTTATTTTTTCATGTTTTCTGTAAATTGCATATTTTTGAAATATTTGCAAAATAAATTTTCTGTTTCACGGAATATGGGAGCTGTAACCCCAAATATTATGTAAGAGATTAATGAAGATATATCTGTTTTGAGGTCCCCTGAGTCCGAAAATGTGGGTTTCGAAATGATTTCTGTCTGTCCGTTTGTCTGTCCGTCTGTCAGTCTGTGTCTTCTCTATAGCCCGGATGGCTTAACCAATCGAACAAAAACTTTAGATTTAAGCTTTACTTATGTAAAAGAAAGTAATAAAAATAATAAATTTGTAAGAAGTTTGCGTAATTGGTTTCTCAAAATTCCCTGTTCGTAGAAGAAATGTGTTGGCCACACATCAATTTTATATTTTTAATAAAATTTTTTAATTTTTTTTTTAATTTTTTTTTTAAATTTTTAAATTGTTTTTTTTTAAATTTTTTTTTTTACTTTTATTTTTTGGAAACATTTTGTTTTAGTAGTTTTTTGTAAACCTTATACTTTTTGAGATATTTGCAAAACAAATTTTCTGGCCCAAGTGAGTGGCCACTTCCGGTTGCCCGATTTGGACTAAAATTCACTGGGGCCTTCCAATTTATCAAAAAAGCTTAAGTCTGAAGTTTCAGTTCGATTGGTTAAGCCATCTGAGCTGCAGAGCGGACACAGACGGATAGACATACAGACGGACAGACAGACAGACGGACAGACTGACAGACAGACATGACTGCGAAACCCACTTTTTCGGACTCAGGGGACCTCAAAACAGATAAATCTTCAATAATCTCAAGGTCGAAAATTTTCATGATTACTATACTTTATTTTACTTCGTAAAAGAAAGTAACATTTGTAATTTCCTTTAATAATAATATGTAAATTACTTCTGATAAAATTGCGTAATGATCCAAATACTTTTCAGGCAAAATATCATTTAAACGTAGTAATGATGAGAAAAGCGTAATCAGTAGTCAATTTATTGCGTGATGGTGATGAAAATAAACGATATTTTATGTTTGATAATAATTTTTATTAGATTACACGATAATTATAACGATGTCATAAAACTACAGAGATGAACAAAGGTACAATTCAAAGACAAAAGTCATGTTCACTGAAGGCGCATTCATAAAGACTCAATTCTTTTAAAAGGCGCGCTCAAAACAAACTAGATAATTGAAATATGAGCCGTTTATTTTGAAAGTGGCCTAAGTCCATTTTTCAAAAAAATCAAGTTAATGATAACAATAGTTAAATAACAGTATAATCTTTCTAACGGTAAATAATTTATTGTCAAAACAAAAAAAAATTAATCTCTAACACCTGTGCAAAAAATAAGAAAATTAAAAATCCCATATGTTTTTCATTAATTGTTTTTCTATTCTTTCATTATCTCGTTTCAACAAAATATGGACTTAAGCCACTTTCAAAATAAACGGTTCATATGTAATAACATTACTAACAAACTGATTTCATAAATAAATTTAACACTCCCCTTCAATTATTAGTTTCCAATAAACAACATAATATTCTTAATTTTTCAAGTTGATTTGCTGCTAGAGGTTTCATCAACATGTGACCTATCATTTCTTCGGTTGGACAATATATGCATGCAACTTCTTTCCTGTCTACATGGTCTTTAACGAAGTGTCTTCTTGTATCAATATGTTTTGATCGGCTCGAAAGTTTTTGATTTTCGATCAAATTCAAACAGCTTTGATTGTCTTCAAATATTGTTGTAATGTTGTTGGCATCGCATATCCAATTTTTCACCAAAATCGATTAATAGCCGTCTAATCCAAATTGCTTCCTTGCATGCCTCCGACAAAGAAACAATCTCAGCTTCAGTTGATGAAAGCGACACGCACGTTTGTTTTGCATGACCAGCTTACTGCGCCTCCAAACACAAAAAATATATATCCACTGTTGAACTTTCTATCTGTCTGGCATTCAGCCTAGTTCACATCGGCATATCCATGGAATAGTTCATTATTATTATTGTTCAGTACTAATTTTAATCATGATGTCCCTTTTAAATATTTAAGAACATGCTTTAGCATCCAGTCGGTTTATGTAGGTTTGCTTGCACGTTGTACTAATATTGATACACTTGCTGAAATATCAGGCCGAGAGTTTACTGCAATATACAGCAAACATCCGATAAGATTCTGATAACTATAATTTTTTAGTAAAAATTCTGACTGAGTTTCACTTTTGTTATAATTAACATCAAGTGGAATTTTCGATATTTTCGCGTTTTGAAAACCAAAATCAGCAACCAATTTATTTATACAACCGGTCTAGCTTATTTGAAAATTCCTATTTTTATCCCTGGTAATTTCCTGTCCAAGATAGTGCTTAATATCTCCCAAATTTATGATTTTGAATTTCGATTTAAAACTTCTTTAACGTATTTCATCTGATCATCATATTTACTGGCTATAATCAGGTCGTCAACATACACTAAAACATAACATATATTCCGCCTTGATTCAATATGTACAACCACGGATCATTTATACTCTGTTTAAATTTCGCATCGACTAATGCTTGATGTAGTGAGTCATTCCAAATCCTCGCGGATTGCTTTAAGCCATATAGACTCCTTTTGAGAAAACATACATAGTCTTCCTTCCCGTCAATAACAAATCTTGGTGGTTGTCTCATGAATATTTCTTCTCAAAGTTCCCCGTTTAGGAAAGCTGTTTTGGAATCAAAATGTAACACTTCGCTGCCACTGAAAGTAGATTTTTCATTGTCGTTTGCTTTACTACAAGTGCAACTGTTTGATAATAATCACTGCCGAATTACTGCAAGAATCCCTGTGCAACCAGTCTCGCTTTATATCTGCTAATTTCACTATTTGCATCGGTTTTCAATTTGAAAACCCATCTACATACAATCAATAGGCTTTCTATTTGATGGTAATGGTACAAGCTCCCATGTACCGTTTTCTTGTAGCGATTTAATTTCGTCTTTCATCGCATCTATCCATTTTTCTTTTTCAGAAGACACAACAGCTTGTCTATATGTTTTCGGCTCATATATCTCCTCCTCAACTTTGTTGATCTATTCAATGAGTCTTTTCGGTCGAACACTTTTATTTATACGACTCGAGTTGCGAATTGTATCCTCTTCAGTGTCCTTCAGTTGGGCCTTAGATAGATTTTCAACATCAATACGATGTGGTTCTTTTTCAACAGAATTATCGATTCCATTGAAATATAATTCACTGTCATGGTTACTCATACTTGTATCTGCATTTAAACTAGTATCTTCTACGTAGTTTTTACTTTCTCTTTGGGTTGTTTCCGCCAGGTCCTCTTCATTTTTCTCATCAAAATACCAATTGTCGAATTTTTCGACAAATTTTACGTCACGGCTGATAACAATCTTTCCATTTGATTGATTGTAACATCTGAACGCTTTCGATTCCTAGTCGTACCCAACTAAACTGGCTCTAATTCGAATAGCCTTCGAATCCAGTTTTCACCGCTTCTCGTCTGGCACGTGGATATAACAAGTTGCACCAAATTTCCCGAAATGTGAAGCACATGGTTTTTTGCTATTCCAATTTTTAAATGGTGTCTTAGTATAACCTTTTCCTAGCAAACAATTGCCAACAATCGATGAGCATACACCTTACCATCTCAACTAGAGGGCGATTTTTTCTCTCTGTTACACTATTTTGTTGTGGCGTAAATTGTCGCCATAAATTTCATAAAATCTTGATTGATGTACTCACCACCTCGATCTGTTCGAATAACCTTTACTTTGCGGCCAAACATATTTTGCGTCATTGCAACATATTCCGTAAATCTTCCGAATACTTCATTTTTATTTTTCAGAAGATAGATCACAGTGTATCTTGAGTGATCATCTATAAACGTCAAAATATATCGCTTGCCAGATGGCGTTTGTGTCTGCATTGGCCCCCAAACATCTGAATGAACTAGATCTAGAAATTGTATGCGCGTCATTTTTCTTTTAAGACATATTTGACACAAGTCCTTACCACAATCACCGTCACATGGCGAAAATTCAATGTCCTTGAACAATCCAGAAGACCCCAATGATTTCACCACTTCGATATCACGATGTTCGAAAATCTTGTGCCAATAATGTACACATTTTCTCTGATGTTCATCAACCTTATATGCTCGTTCAACTTCCTTTAGAATGTACAAGTTATCACGCATCCCTCCAATTGGCACCTGCTTTGACCCAAAACTAATTTCACAGCGTTGATCCGAGGTGAACGAAACAACAAAACAGAAACTTTCGAACAGAAAGTAAATTTCCACTTATTGATGGGACCCATAACACGTCTTGGATTGTCACTTTATTCTTGTCACCTATCCGATTAATAACTTCAATTGAAACCGATCCTTTTCCGTTGACATTTACTTGCTGTCCGTTAGTAGCGAAATTTTTTTCACGATAATTTGAATCCAACTCGGTAAAGATATTCTTGTTTGAAGTAAGGTGGTTGGCAAGTAAGCCATAAAATAACAGCCAATCCCGAAATTCGTTTCCTTTCCAAATTGTTGGTCGCTCGAGTAGCTTGCTAGAAAGTCCAATATAATATTTTTCTCGATGTGGTATCGATGAAAATCACAAATGTAACATTTTTCGCATAACTCCAAACAAAACGCAATGAATGTAATCTATGCAGAAACCATTATTTACATCAAAATTTTGATGTGTTAGGAATGGGCACAAAACTTTCACGCCTTCTACGACTGTATTGTTAATAAATGCTGCTTGTAACTATCTCGATGATTTCGTAATACATAATACATTTTTATTATTTGGATACCTTTATTGTTTCATATTTTTTGAAATATCGGTAAGTTTTCCTGGATAAATATCTGCAACCAAAATATCCATTGAACTGATATTTGTTATTAATTTTATTTTTTGCAACCGTATCAACAGTTCAAATTAGTGGGAATATACGTATAAGTAGGCTTTGTCCGTTTAGTTTAATTTGCTTGACTGTATTACGCAAAATTTTAATCTCACTCAAAAATGATTTTAAAAAAATGTTCATAATACTTGTAGTAGGTTCAGATCCAAACCAAAATCCTGTTAAAATAATATTTTCTGATTTGAAATGGACAGTTGCATCCAGTTCATTGATACTCATTTATAAAGCCAAAACGAAGTTTTTTTTTGGAGTTTTAAATACTTTAACCCTATCAGTATTTGTAGTAAGAGAAATTTTGTTCCATCTAGATAATTTCTTATAAAAAATTCCGTTGTACACGTTTAACTTTTGAAGATCATCTGTTTCATTTGAATTAAATTGTAAATATTCGTGGTTGGTATGACTCTTAACTACCCAATAAACATTGTGTCTTATGTAGAAGTCCATAACAAGTTGTATATTGGTACGTTTATAATTATCACCAGAAGACGTATCTGGATAATCTTGCACGTTGAACTGGCTATTAGCGCTTATTCCATTTAATTCACCGACAGTTGAATCAAGAATGACATTGGTTGAGTTTGATTGAATTTGCTGGGAGGAAGTGCGGTTTTGGAACGCCCACCATATTATTGTTATTATTATTACTTGAGGGCCATGTGGGGGCTCAAGCCACCCCGCACTGCGACCTAAAAGATCTTTTGTGCATTAAGCCCTACTTAATTATCCGTCCAGTCAATATTCAAGCTCTTAATGAACCTGATAATACTGCCTAACGGTACGTGATACATACTATCTGGGCTCATTGCTCTCCCTCCTAGATGTTTTAATTATCCGTCCAGCCAATATTCAGGCCCTTAAAGAACCTGATAATACTGCCGACCGGTGTGTGATACATACTATCTGGGCTCATTGCTCTCCCTCCTAGATGTAATAACATTTACTTCTGCTAGAAGAGCGGTAGCATTGGGACTCAAGGACATCGAGAGGGCAGACCCACTCCCGTATATTCCTATCCATGCCTCGTCTACCGTTTTGATTTTACTCTTGCGAGTTGCTGGGACATACTATCTGGGCTCATTGCTCTCCCTCCTAGATGTTTACTGTTGGAAGTACTTCTACACGCGATACATATTATCTGGGCTTATTGCTCTCCCTCCTAAATGTTTACTGTAGGAAGTACTTCTACACGCGTTACATACTATCTGGGCTCATTGCTCTCCCTCCTAGATGCACTAACATTTACTTCTGCTAGAAAAGCGGTAGCATTGGGACTCAAGGACTTTGAGAGGGCAGACCCACTCCCGTGTATTCCTTCCCGTGCCTCGTCTACCGTTTTGATTTAACTCTTGCGAGTTTCTGGAAATAAAAAGTCGCCTGTAGGTCACCCAGGTTTACTACAGGAAGGCTAAATAAAACTGGAGGGTGCCTGGTATCCAGAGTCCGCATATATAGACTGATTAACCTATCAGCCATTCATCCATCGGCATATGCTGTTCCACCTTAGATTAGGGATTTTTTGTCAAGGTTTTCTCCTTTAGCGTCGTACTTTAGCCTGTCACCAAAGGCCACATTCAGCCTAATGGTTACAGTTACCGGTGGTTGCCACGAGGAGGCAGTACGTACACCTGCGCCTATTGGAAGTTTACGGAGCCCCTTCCAATAGACGCCAAACCACCAACGCCCACCATAGGCAAATGTTGTTGTTTTTTCGAGAACTCATTTATTTTTATTCTCTGTCAATGGAAAATTCAATTTAGATTAGTAAGAGAATACAATTTCTTAAACTGATTACGAATAAAACTTCGACGCATTCACTAGTACAAATGCAGGGTATCTTACGGTATTCTATTAAAATTAAATCAGAAGTTTGAGGACTATATCACTAAGTAATTGAGAGCATTAAACTGAACAAAAATGTATGTGAAATAGGTTTTCTTTATCTGTTATCAAGGCGTTACTGTAAAATCCGGTACGTTGAATTTCACTTACCTACAACTCAAAAACTATTTCTCTTAAATTTTTGAAATAAAGACAGCTGATTTGTTTTTCAAACGCAGGAACAATAATATGGTTTAATATTGTAATTAAAATTCTTTTCAAGCTAAAAATGGTGTAAACATAATTTATTTTTACTAGAAATCTTGTAATAATAGATGATTTGTACACTTTCTCTAGTGACCTTATTATCTATCATGTATGTATTTGAAAACATAATCAGACAAAAAAACTTTTATCTGAGAAATGTAAGAGTAATATTTCCTAAGTTGTAGTGAAATTCCAAGTATCTGATTTTATATGAAAACCTCAAAAATCTTAGCAACAATTAGAGTTACCGCCCGATTCTGAAGTGAAGTCACTAACTAAAACACAGTCGTAGGTAAGGCTATTTCTATTGGTTAATACTTTTGCCTTAGTTCTTAAAATCCATTTCGTATTCTACTGGTAGTCTTAGTTGTCATTGATCTTACGAAATAGTCTTATGTAAGACCGACAATTTTGGTGGTCTTAATGGCCTTAATTTGACATTTCTCATAAAACAACGTGATGTCGGTTTTACAACAAAGTGCCGTTATAATGCAACCAAAAAACTAAGGCTGCTGTAAAAAATGTATGATGTTCCAGTGACAGCGAAAGTGTTAAGCGAGAAATATACGAAAGCAGGAGGTATAAAAACAAAAAATTACAATAAGTTTTCAGACACCTTCCATCACATTTTCAATTTAACAACAAATGGCTCAGTTTTACTAGTTTTTTTTACAAATTTTACAGTGTTATTTACATATTTCAACTTAGATAAAATAAACGCTTCCGTAAATTAATTCAGTTTACTCTCCTACATATTTTGATTTATTTCATTAATAGTTTCTTTCTTCAGTCCAGACATTGCTGCCTAATTTTGACAAATTTTATCACAATTCAAAGTAAAACAGTAGGGAAAGTAACGGAGTTTGGTTCAATACAGCCAATAAACCTCTAGGAAAGGTCAATACGCATTTTGGGCATCAACCACATGCTTTCGTGTATTTGACTATGCTTATTTTGGCTTATAATTGCTAAACATACAGGAAAACGAAATCCGAAATAACTCCTAAATTTAACCAAATGATCCATTAAATAATTTTGAAATTAGAAGCTTAGAAGTTTGTAATTAATTTTTTTTCTCTCAGATAAAAATGTATACCGATAAAATTAAATTTTAATTTTCCAAGTAATTACTATTATAAATTACAAATAGTATTGTATGGTACATTCAATCAAGTTCCACAAAATTTTAGCAAAATAACGCAAAAATTTTGAAATTGTTGCGAAAAAATTAAACAGTTTTCTTTTTTCTGCTGGGTCTGTACTTTAATAAGGCAATACAGCACGGTAATTATCTGACAATCAAAATAATGTGTAAAGATGAAAGCTTGTAACAAACAAAGCTAAATTTGGTTTGAAATTTGTTGATATTATTTTAGTAGTAGTCAAATCGCAAAATTCAAAACCCATAAAATAACCTTTTCTTTTTACAATGTTTGTTTATGTTTTTAGACAATCCCGGCGTGCAAAATAATTTTACAAATAAAAAGTTAAATTTGTTAAGTAATTGTAACTTTTTGTTCTACCGGTCTCGGTATCATCGGTCAGCAATTTTCCTTTGACCGCGAATTGAAAGTTAAACCACTAACAATTATCATTTAACTTTACGTGTTAATTGTAAAACAATTAATTGTTGAACCGCATTAAATTAGTAAATTGGCTTATATTTATTCTATCTGTGTTTCATTATTATCGTATCTCTACAGATGCCTTTCTAACCATAATTATAAAGTGTTGGTGAAGGTTGCTTATGGTCAGCCTAGTGAACGCTATTGCAGATCAATTTTTCATTAGAGGAGAGAATCGAGCTAAGGAGCGCGGCGTGGTAAGAAATAATCTTAACACTTTTCTACATTCTACGACGAATTTAATGTAAATCGCTAAGGCCCGAATCGATAGACACAACGATTGTGAAGTTTCCTAAAAATAACAAATCATTTGAATGTATGTGTAAAAACTTCGCTCTAAAAAACTACTTATTAATGAAAAATTTATCTTAAAAAAATTACTTTTAACAAAACGAAAATTTAACCAATTTTTTTATTTCCTTAAGAGATAGACATAAATACAATTTTATTTAAAACGAATAAAACTAATTACATATAATTATCTTAAAAAAACTATTAGGTAAAATTAATTATTTTAAAATTAAAACTGTTCCCGATGTTCCTAATTTATACCAACTATAACGGAAACCTACATTAAGTTACATAGAGCCGACCACATCAAATCGAAAACTATACTGATTTCTCGAAGTCTAAGGGAACAGATAATTAGAATTAAAGATTTCTGAATTCGCTTCTACTTCGATTGTTTATCGATATTGCCAAAATTTTCCTGCTGTTCCTGAAAAGCGCGCATTCTAACGGAAACTCGATATACAAGCATAGTGGAAGTAAATCAGAAATGTCCAATCCTAACTACCTGTTCTCCTAGATTTCGGAAAATTTGTATGGTTTTCCTTTAGAGTAGGTCTACAGTAACTTATAATAGGTTTACGTTAGAATGCGCGCTTTTTAGGAACAGCAGGAGAATTTTGGAAAATTCGATATACAAGCATAGTGGAAGCGAATTCAGAAATGTTCAATCCTAACCACCTGTTCATAACAGGTTTCTGTTAGAATGCACGCTTTTCAGAAATAGCAGAAAAATTTTGGAAATTTAAGATATAGCCCTAGTTGAAGCGAATTAAGAAATGTGTAATCCTATTCTATACCTATTCCGCTAGATTTCATGTGTACTGTAACTCTAGTTTAGCTGTAAAGTGATCGCTTTATAGGGTAATCAACAAACTAGAAAATTGAAATGCCACAATTTTGTTTAAGAATTAATCTTTAAAGAGCGTTGTGCGTTCCGTGGGTCCGCTTTACTTTTCAACAAATAATTCGGGGTGGACTGTGTCGTGTACACGCCGTGGGTGTTTTGCCTGATAACGTTTATAAGATGTTGAGATTAATTATTTTAATTTAATATAAATTATCTGCCACACTTTATGCACAAATAAATGAGGGATTCTCTCCCCACAATGTTCTTAACTATTGGAAATCGGTATTTTACAGATTTTAAATATAATTAAAATTTATTTTTAGGTTAATTATTTTAATTTTAAATAAATTATTCGCCACAGTTTCTTTACTCACAAATTGAGATAAGAATTGCTCCGATCGAAGAAGAGTCTCTCGCTTTTACAGTGTTCTCAAGCATTCTACATCGCTATTCTGTAGTTCGTAATTTTAATTAAAATTTATATGGAGCTTAATTATTTTAGTTTACAATAAATTATTTGCCACAGTTTTCTATGCACAAATAGGCACCAGAATCACTCCGATCAAATAAGGCGTTTTCTCGCTATATTGCAGATAAGCCCTGTAAATCGCTATTTTGTAGATTTAATTAAAATTAATGTTAAGATTAGTTATTTTAATTTAAAATAAATGAACCACCACTGTTTCTTTACGCAATAATTGACTTCAGAATTACTCGGATCGGATGAGCCATTCTCTCGCAACAGTTGTAAAAGCATTTAAATTTTGTGAAATCAGAGTTACGCGGTGCGGCTTACCTCGCCGCCTGATGACGTCATTGCGATAATATTATGTGTGAGACTGTGAGGCATGAAGCCAAAGGGCCAACCTAAGAAATCATATATTTAAATTAAAGGTAATGCTTTGCTGCTGATGAGTAATTGCTCACAACCAAAGGGAACATTACGTTTCAGTTTCCTGAGCATGCGGTGTTAGACGTTATCACCACCAGGGGTGGTTGGATGACACTCGAAGAAGAAAGACGTGTTTTCGTCGTATTCTTCGAGAATTCAATTTTATTTTATTAATTTGTTTAATATATACATTTATTTAATTTAGTATGATTAATAGAATAATTATATTGATAAAATGGTAAAATTTTTTTGTTGAGTGAAATATAGTTTAAGATAAAGTATTTTACATTAAAGTTTCTTAGAAATGTGATAGCCATAACCACAAAGTATTAAAACTTTAAAGTGTAAAATTTTGTTTTCTGTCGTCAAACTACAATCGAACGATCCTCGAAAATATTTTCAACACTGTTTTCAGTGGCTAATCGCTGTCCCAAAACCCACGAATTAATTTTTCTCTGTGACTTTAATGCTCAGATTGGATCAGAGGATATTCCAAAAAGCAAACACATTGGATCCAACCTAATTCATAGCGCTTCAAATGAAAATGGAGTTGCGCTACAGCTTTTAGCGAGCTCAAGTCAGCTATTCATTCAAACCGCCAAAGGGCGAAGAAGAACCTCCACAACTTGGACCAATGGCCGAACCTTCTCCCAATTAGACCATATTTTAATCCGAATAAAGAACCATCATTTTTTTGTGAACTCTGTCAAGGCCGATTCATTTTACCTAGACTTAAGTGATCATCGTCTACTACATTCAAAACGCACACATGCCCACGAACCCCGCTGTTACCATCAGCCTATAAATACAATTCCTTGAATCTGGCCCTTTTACAAAATGAAAATTTCCGCAGCACCTATCAAAAGGTTCTAACCACAACCTACGAGCAAGCTATCTCCGAGAGCAGCCCTCGCAATAAATTGCAGATGATTGTTGATTGTCTTAAAATTACATCCCATAAAACCATAACCGGTAAACTTCTTCTCACACCGACACGCACAAAAGCGCTGGCCCATTATAAGAATGCCCTTCATCTCAGGAGTGCCTATTCTCGAGACCTTATTGCTCATAGCCGTATGAAAAATAGCAGAATATGCTTAAACAATGCGTTTTCCAGTCACAGAACTCTCGAGTGGCAGAATTTTTTCAACGATGTGTCACAATTTAAGCCATCAGATCGATTACGCAAAACCTATGCATTCTTTAAACAGTACAAAAAAGGTAACCTCCAACAAAGCGGGCCCTTTATTCCGATTTCTGCCTGGTCCAATGAGCTGATAAAATCCTCTGGTGCTTGGTCAAACCTCATTAAAGAGGATGACTACCACCCAATAGGGCCTCCACCAACCAAAGGCGAGATCAAATCAACGATCCAACACATTAGATCCGGAACTGCGCCCGGCAAGGATGGGATTCCCATCGAATTGCTGAAACACGCACCGGACATTATAATTCATGCACTTCAAAAAGTCATTGAAACACTTGGATCAATAATGATCCTCCCGTTGAGTGGATCGATTCAATTCAGTTTCCCATTCCAAAAATAAAGAGGCCTAGATGTGTTGACGATTATGGAAGAATAACGCTTTGTAATGTCGGATATAAAGTATACGCAAAGCTACTACTCGACTGGATGAACACTTGCACTTACCATCGACTTATCAAGCAGCCTTTTTAGCCAATCGGTCGATTGGAACAAAGTCGAAGGAAACAAAGTCTAGGAACAAAGAATCAAACAATTTGGATTCATCTTAATGTGAATCATTTCAAGAACCCTTCTTGTGGTATGTTTTTGTTCCCTACCAATGATTTGGACATCGTCAAGAAAGATATCATGCTAGATTCATGTAAATGACTAGAAAGTGCACTGGTCAGGTCTAAATTTGTTTTTTTGAGAGCAAGTTTTTTTGCATCTCTTTTGTGTTGATTAAAACGTGTTCCCAACAATTGCTTTGTTTGTCCAATATATGACTGATTGCATTCACAGGTAATTTTATATACCACATTTGTGTTGTCCTGCAGACGCGTGGGGTCTTTTTTGGCAGAAAATATTGACTTACTCAAAGTGTTGTGTGCTCTGCCAACGGTCCTGAAATTATATTTTTTAAGACAGTAGCATAGTTTTTCATGTAGTGACTTTACGTATGGAATCGTAATGGTTTTGAACTGGGTGACATTTGTTGATGGGTTAACTTCTACTGACTGGTTATCACTAAGGTGTGTTGAATGTTTGTAAATAGTTGATTTGATTATTGGATTGAAAAAAGAATTCGGATAATTATTGTTACGGAGGGTTGTTTTAAGAAGATTGAAATTAGATCTATGGAATACTGGATCAGATAATTGGAGGATTTTATTTCATAACAGACTAACGGTGTTTCTTTTGTAAGATAAGGGTAAATGAGAATTAAAATTTAAATATCTGCCGGACCAAGTTGACTTGTGGAACCAATCAGTAGAAAGTGAGCCATCTGCATTATGAATAATAAGTAAATCTAAAAACGCTAACTTGTTACTATTTTCCATTTCTATTGTAAATTTGATACTGTTGTTGAATGCGTTAAAAGCTTCAAAAAAATCATCAACCTTTTGTTTGGGGATGGCCGTAACTATGTATGTCATCTACATATCGAAAATAAAAAGCAGGGGAGAAATCAAAAGAACCCAAAACATTCGTCTCCACAAATTCCATGACCAACTCAGCGACTGCTGGGCTAACCGGGGAACCCATAGGAGAACCAAAAGACTGCCTGTAAAAATTTCCGTTAAAGGAGAATTCGCAGTTGTGGATGCACTTATTCCCAAAATACGTGTATTCATTTGTCTGTACATACACTCACAATTCTATACGACGTTACGTAGTTAAATCTGTCTATGTATTGATCTTAATATACATTTGACATTTGATTTGTTCTATACACATTATAGTTGGCTGTTTTATCTCTTTTGACATCAACCCCATCTGCAGAAAGTATCTTCATTTAGTTTACTTTGTTCAATTTTTTGCCGTTTTTTGTCAAATGTCGGATGGTTGTTACACTTGTCTCGACAATTTTATTTTTATTTTTTGTAACTAACTTCAAATTCATAATTTTATTATTTTATTCCGTGATCAAGTTTTTATTTTTCCAATTGGAAATTTTTTATTTTTCAAAAAAGTTTTTTATAAAAAATTTGTTTCTGTGGAGATATAAAGGAATAGTGAAATTTTTTATGTGATCATGTGTGTTTGCGATTTTTCGCTGGATAAAATATTGACGACAATTTTGTAAGTTTTTAAAAAAGTAGTTTCCCGCTAAACAAAAGATTTTCAATATGATGTTTTTTTGTTGTAGATTCTGTTGTTTTCTGATGATGAACGGAAATACCGTTCGAAACGTTAAAAAATAAACCAGATTTAATTATTAATTCGAACAAACATTAACAGCCTAATAACCTCTAATTCATTATTAAGTTTATATTTAATTTATATATTTGATTTATATTGGTACCTGAATCAACACTAGATTTGCAGAAATAAATCCAGGAAGATGAGGTAGCAAATGAACATGGAATTGTAGTTACAATTTAATTTGTTATACTGAGATTTCATTTATAATTTTATTTTTCAGAGTCTTTTAATAATTTTAAGTTTGTTTCTAAAGTATAGCATGTAGTGGTAATTAATTAATTTATTTGATTTCAATTTCTTTGAATTTTTTGGAGTGACCGGAGAAACCACACTCAGCTTTCTAGAAACTTCAAGCGTCCAGCGGACATGGAGTTTAGGAATTATATTGTCTTGTGCTAACTATTTTATCATTTATATTACTAATAAAAACACACTAACATCGACTACTTAGGTGTCTAGAACCGGGTCGATTCTTTAATACTAACAAACCTTTACTATTCGGTTTTATTTTGTGTGAAAGCATGTACGGTGGACTCAGCGTCTTACCGAGAACCTTGCATTATTAATTTCGATTTGAATTTTCCGAAATACCGGAAAAAACTCACTCAGCTTCCAGATACTTCAAGCATCCAGCGAACATGTAGTTTAGAAATTGTATTGTCTTGTGCTAACTATTTTATCATATATATTACTAACAAAAACATACTAACTATCGACTACTTAGGTGTCTGGAACCGGGTCGATTCCTTGTTACTAACATACCTTTCCTTTCCTTCGGTTTTGTTATATGTAAAAAGGGTGTACGGTGGACCCGGCGTCTTACCGGGAACCTTTTTTAGTCTTGATCGAACACTCAAATCAATCAATCAAATCAGTGCGGTGTAAGACGTCATCACGTCAAAAAGATATCCCCACTCCGTTTACTTTTTTTCTGAAATTTTTAGTATCTTCCTAATTGAATAAAAAATGGCAGCCTGACTGTCCGTATATATGCGAATATCACATGCCGATATTACATTATACCTCAACCAGTCCACGACTTCCTCTAATGCAGTTACTTCAGCTTGAAAAATGCTACAGTAGTCAGGGAGACAGAATGAGAGGGACCTCAGCCCCGACTTTTCCATCCATAAGAAATTCATATCTGTTTTGCTAATAAAATATGTTTGTATACATTTGCTTGTTTTTAGTTTTAAAAAAATCATTCAACATGATCATTTTTAGATAAAATTGATTTGAATACAAAATTTTGAATATGTTATACATATTATAGTATGCAATGTATACATATTTTCAATAATTTTTTCACTAGCGTTTACAATTACAAAAGACAAAAATAAAACACTAAACAGACATGATAAACCAATTGAACAGGTATGATTGACAGCTGTTTCAAATTCGTCTTTTCTTGCGCATATCGTCATTCGGTGCGATAAAATCACAAGGCTTCGTTGTTTTCACAAAAACTATCATTCGTAATACAACTAGTGCTCAATTATTATCGATAATTTTTTACGAGTTAAAACCGCGAGTTACGAGTTAGATCATTAATTGCAGCACGTGTTGTATTTAGTAAGAGAATACAACTTTCCCGTCAGCGATTGAATCACAATTCATCCATTTGTGTCATGTTGTATGCAAATTATTTGACAAGCTTTTGTTTGCACGGCTTTTCCTTTGATGTGTGTATAAAAAATTCAATCATAATAAGAAAAATTGAAATACAATTACAAATTAGAGATAATTGTTTAGGATTTTCTTGTTGCTATGCTGAAAATTGTAAAACTATCGCGTTGCTATGGTGAAAATTGTAAAACTATCGCGTTGCCATGGTGAAAATTGTAAAACTACCGCTATAATAACGTGTTGTTGTTTGTATTTTGCATGGCAATCTAAATACTATTGCTGTAATAATCGCTTTTTCGTAAAATTTCCCATGGCATATTTTGTGAAAGTTGTATTCTCACCGCAAAACAATTCGATTTGTTTTTGTTTGCTATGAACTAGTGTTTATAAAAAAAAAGTATATCAAGGAAAAAGCACTAAATGACAGAATTTTTTAGTGAAAGAGATAGCAATACATGCGCTTGATCATACCTACTTAAATTGGTTTATCATGCTAAACAGATGGCTATGTTTACTTGTGCCACTCAATTTCTAGTTCCATTGGGTGAGAGAGTACTCACAAGTACTTCCAAGTAGAAAGTTTTTCCCTTTGGAAGACGGATATTGGCATACAAAAATCACGAACGAATAACTAAATAAATGAAGGCAACCATGAAATCGGCATCGTTTTAAATATCACGTTTGATATGTTATTATGGTACTTGAATTTTTTCCTATTTAATATTTTATATATTCTTGTATATACAAACTTTATCAAATATATTTGTAGAAGCAAAGCTTTTAATGCAACGAGGCACAAATTAATTTAAAATTGATATAATTTACATTAACATTTCAATCAAAACGTTTAGTAAGTTTAATTTCAAAGAAAAGCTACATTTAATTTAATATAACCCAAAATTGTTTGTGCGCTCAAATTTCCATTCATAATTATTTGTGCAAATAGCAAGTAAATTAATTAAATTTATAATTTTTTGTAATTGATTATTTTCTGCTAGTTAAATCGTGATTTAGTTACTTTTGTTTGTTTATGTGCCCATTTTTAGTTTGTATTATGCTTTTGGGACATCTCCTAAGTCGTCAAAAATTGGTTCAAAAAATTACGTAGAACCACCCCACTAGACATTTTTGGTTTGTTCTGCTTGCAACACTCTACCCAGGCCAAGCCCACTTGATATGTTCATGATTTTTGTACAATTTCGTGACAATGATGCTTCTTGTGTATAAATTGAGGGCCGATTAATTTTTTACTAACTTCGAATTCATTCAATAAACTGAAATTGAATAATGACCTTGAACAGTTGTAGTTTATAGAGCTTATATCTAAACGGACTATGGTTTAGAGTCACGAAACAAAATGTGAACGTCATCACATTCATAGTCTCATTAAACTCTAGAGAACTCTGTTAAGTCCGTATTACACGGAAAAAAATAAACTGGTCCTCAGCTAAGAAAACGGACTTTTAATTCAAGAAAATATACTTTTTCTTGATTTAAAAGCTAATTTTCTTATTTCTTTCGATTTTTTCTTCATTTCAAGAAACACAATACTTACATGAAGAAAAACTCGATAGAAATAAGAAAATTAGCTTTTAAATCAAGAAAAAGTATATTTTCTTGAAATAAAAGACCGTTTTCTTAGCTGAGGACCAGTTTATTTTTTTCGGTGTAGTGTATTTTTGTGATAATTTCATAATATGGACAATATAAGTATCCATTAAGAATCTCTTGCGGAGGAAATCGAAGGTTATGCGGCTTGATAAACTAAAACTGTTCCACGACATTTCAGTTTACTAAATGAATTAACATTCCCTGTTTATTACAAAATGGTCAGCCCACAATTTGTTCTTCAGCGCAATATATAGGTCATGGCAAACTATTGCCATGACCTATATATCAAAATTTTGAATATAATCAGTTGCCTCGGCCGAAGCAGAGTTTGGAATCAATCTTATTCACCTTTTCACCCAGAGTATTTGACATCTGGTGAACGGTTTTACAACTAAGCCAAAGGTGATCAACCGGTAAATAAATGTATAATTAGACATGTTTCTTTGTGAATTTATTACAAAATGATCATTTTTTTGCAATTAAAACATTAAATTCATTTAGAAAGATAATTAATTTATCAATAATATTTCAATTTAAATATAAATGCGGTACATAAATAACCGGTTATCACCTTTGGCTCGTAAAAATCCTGGCGCCTCTTGCGGCGCTTTATAGGCGAATAGGAAGCGGTTTTCCTAGATGAAAGTGAAAGACATTTGCGATCTGGAAAGGCGAAAAAACTGTGTGAACTAAGATTCTATACGTGATTTTGTCAACAAATTGTTGAACCACTTGCGAACTGTCATAGGAGCGTAATAAAAACTGATGAACGGCATACAAAACAAAAGTGCCTAAATCACTTACCAATATAATAAAATTTATTTAATTTTCTATTTTTTTGTAATTTTTCACGTTACACAAATAATTATGAAGCAAATAATTTAATTACTGAAGCATTTCCTAAAATACCGACCAAATGGCGCAGTGGTTAAAGCTGCGGCGGTTGGATCGGAAGGTACCGGGTTCGAATCCCTATAGGGGCGGGATGCAAAAGGAATTTTTCATCATCTGATTACGATCGGTGATGACGATGAACACATCTATGACGCCCTGTTTGAGAGTGCGGAATCCATGGGCCGACCTACTTTTCATGTCAGTACTAGGGGCTGGCATGAAGCAATGCAATGTGCCAATGTGTGTTCGCCAAAAACGGGTCTGTAGCCGTATGCCCTCGATTTGGCTAAATACTGCTTATGGTGAGCCCCAGAAAAGATTGCAAAGATAAACACAAACAAATATTTTCTAGAATTAAAATTTAAAAAATGTTTTGGATGGAATGTGAAATTGAATAATTAGTATAATTTAAATTCAATTATTAATTTTGAAAAATGTATTAAATCGTTTAACATTAAAAATTTACCTTACACAAATATATTTGAATATGTCTGAATATATACAGAACGAATGAATGAAGACAACCATTTGTACAATTTGACAATTATTGTATGCGAGAATTGTGATTTCGTAAAATCGAAACTTTCTTATTGATCCGATAACAAAACAGAAAATTGGGTTAAAATTTAATTCAAACGGAAGTGTGCTGCCATCGCCACGTACAAATGTTACGGTTCATTTGTTATTTTGATTTAGCAACAATCACATATACACACACGCATAAAAATACGAAAGTAAAAACCTTATCAATTTGTCAAGGAATGAAAACTCAAAACAATTATTAAAGTTTTCACAATCAAAATTAAATCAATATATTTTTTGAAACTTTTGAGCTTTTAATTTTCTTACCGAATTATACAGAAGCACATAAAGTACGTAATAATATATTGCTTGTTTTGAAGAGTTATAAAAAGAAAACTTTTTGACGGTACTTTGAGATTAAAAACTCGATGAAACATTAATTTTAATCTGATTGGTGTTATTCGAGGTGCTGAACTAAATTCGTTTTTATATACATTACATACATACATATGTGTACATGTTTATTTTTATGCTCTGCAGATTTTTTTTTTTTACAAAGAAGGAAAAAAGAACATAAGAAGTTTTATGATGGAATATAAAAAGGCAATATTGAAATACATATTCATAACGTGCCTATGTTAAGTCTGTTTTTGATTGATGACGGTTAAAGGTCATATAGCCACTTGTGTGTTATTTTTATGAGGGTTTTGTTGCTTGGCATTTTCATATACCTTTGTAAATTTTCGGAATAACAACAAACTAGGAATTGAGTTCTACCGCATGTACAGCAAGGTAACCTACGCGTATTTTAACATGTTATTGTATCACTTGAATTATATATTTGCTTAAATAAAACTTCAATCCAAAATCGAACTTGAAATTGATTGGATTCTTTTTCAACGTTAAATTAGACACAGATGAGTTTATCTACAAAAATAATACCATCTACAAATTTTGTGGTTCGAAATGATTTCCCTAAGTTTTGCAAATAAATTATAAAGTTTTGGCAGTAAATACCTTGGAACGTCGTATAAATAAAATATTATGTGGGTCAAAATCGATAAACATTATTTATAAATTGGTACGTCTACGTAAATACGGGGAATGCAAAATATGAAAACAAAAAATTGTTTGGGAATTGATATTACTCTTAACTTATTAATTCCGTTTCTTGATGTGTATAGTGATTCGGATCGATGTTTGTGAACTTGGCCCAAAACTCTTCCCACAAAAACGCAGTGGTAATACTAAAATAAAAATTTTCTTTATATTAAAGTGTCAGCCCAAAAAAGGTATAACATGATATAATTTAATATTTCAGCCCATAAAATATTATTATTTCACAATAATATTTGTAATGTCGGCCCAAGAAAGATGCTGTCATGATAGCAAAATTTATAATGACAAACTCTCAGCCCAAAAACAAAATTATCATGAAAAAGGAAACATACTCGAATAACTAATAAGAACTTTTAAAATTTGCGCTATTCAACTGAGTATTTTCTGAAGCCCTATATTGTTGGCACCAGTCTTCCAATGCATTTTTGTTAGACGTATCGATTGCCATTACTCTGGATTTTTCAGAATTTTGTCATGGGATGGCATCGTATTTAATTTGATTTTCGCAGTTCAACTGTGCATTTTTTCAAGTCCTGTATTGTGGGCATCAATCTCATGATGATTTTCTATTAGACATATCAATGGCGAGTAATCTAGAATTTTTTTAGAATATTACCATTGGGATCCCATGATCAAATATGGCGGAATTTTTCGAAAAGAAATTGCGAAAATTAATTAAGTAATACTCTCAACGATATGCGGCCATATTTGACCATGCCATCCTCATCATTACAAAATTATGGAAACACTTCACAGTACCGGGGTGCGATTATGTAAGCATTACGAGTTACGAGTTTTTCGAAATTGCGACAAAACGCGATTATATAAGACATTTCGAGTTGTCGTAATTACGACTTGTTGTTGTTGTTTTACTCGTACAACTTTTTGAGTACGACAGACAACTCGTAATGGTTAAAATGATTATTTTTAAAGAAAATTTGTCAACATTATCCATTTAAATATATTTTTTAGATTTTTCAAGTAGTTTTTAAAGTTAAATATTGGAATATATTTGAATTATTTCAAATTTAATAATTTCATAAAAAATGGTCATTCCATTTAGATATGGCAGCGCCACCCGATTAGCGTGGCGATTTAGTGAAGAACTATTTAATTGTCAAAAACTGTTAGTTTCGTTCATGAATAAATTAAAATTATTAAAAAATCTAATTATTAATATAATTCATAAAATGTAAGTACATAATAATATCATTTAATATTTTAGATTTGTTTTTTTAACGTTTAAGATATTATTTATTGGTTAAATAATCAATTTATTATAACTTTTATTCTGTAATATTAATTACGAGATAGATTTTTGTCTGTTGTTAAAATTCATGTCGTGAAATTAATAATGAAAGTTAATTAAATTATTATTTTGGGGCTAACCGATCAATTG
The DNA here is from genome assembly GCA_963556165.1 of Tipula helvola. Lineage (NCBI taxonomy): Eukaryota > Metazoa > Arthropoda > Insecta > Diptera > Tipulidae > Tipula > Tipula helvola. Next base: position 285,533,940 of record OY744482.1, read on the forward strand.
GACATCAGATCGAAAGATTGATTTCATTTATGGAAGATCATCCGGATTTTGCTAAGGGTAACATCAAAGATTCGAATGGGGCAGAATCATCAAGCCATTTATGGGATGCTTTGACACAAATTCTAAATAGTATGGGGCCTCCAAATAAAACATGGAAACTTTGGCATAAAGTAAGAACATTTAGTATAGTAATAGAGTGTATAAATATTCAATAATAAATTTTTTATTTTAGGTATGGTATGATTTGAAGGACACCCGGAAAAAATTACGGGAAGAAAAAACTTATGTTGGTGGTACTGGAGGGGGTCCCAAAAAGCGCCTATTTCGCTAAACCACGAGCGAATTATTACACTTCTCCATCTAAGAGAATCGGTGCATGGGCTAGGTGGTCTACGTTTTGGAGGAGCAATGGGTGGTCAAATCCCAGATGAAGAGAATATAACTTCTCTCGTCCAATCAACCGCGTCAAACAGTAGAACCGTACACCACCCATCCATTATTACCACAGTTATTACAAATAGTCCGAATCAACGACATTCAATTTCAAATGAACCACCGTTTACAACCCACACAAATAACTCTGATTTACATCACCTATCCCTAAATGCACCTTCATCATCAACCGGAATCCCTTTAAATGAATCAACCGAATCGAATAATATAATCATGCATCACCCTTCCATTAGTCTGCCCATCACAACTAATTCGAGGTCACAACATCCATCTCCAAACTTACCATCAACAACAGTAACAATGGCAAATCAACCAATCTCGACAAATAGTAGAATGACTCCATCCAATAAATCATCAACACCAAGAATTCTGCATAGAGCCAATAGACACGGGGGACTATTTGTGAATTCGATTCGAACGTGTTCGACTCTTCGATTTAAATCAGAAACGAACGAATTTGATTCAATTTAAATAAGAATCCAATAATCGAAGACTCGAGTGCGTTCGAATCGAATTCACAAATAGCCCCCCGATTTTATTTCCACAATGAAAAAATACACCGAATCAACAAAATCCAAATTAATTGAAATTTTGTCATCTGTAAATAAAAATATAGCTCTTAATGAAAAGATTTTGGAGATTAATCAAAAAAACTGGAAATAAACCAAAAAAAAAAATGGAAATCAAAGAAAGGGAGGCACAAATTAAAGAGAACCACTACAAACTTTTAAATTTGTATTACCAAAAAAAATTGGATGCACTTCCGAAATAAAAACACAAAATATTTGTTATACATATTACTTAAAAATATTATTTTTTATTTAATTTATAATATTCATTATTCTGGCCCTATTGTGTTCTCCTTGTTGCCGAAGAATTTGTCTGCTAGAATATGCTGAAGCATTATTTTCTTCTGTTTCGCTTAATGTGTCATCGAATTCTACAAGGTCGTCAAATTCTTCATCTGGAAGATTGAATTCTCTACACATATTATGTAATGCAACACAAAATAAAATGTAATGGCTGGTACTAAAATGTAATGGCTGGTACGTTAAACTTCTTGAAGCAAGAAGTATTCGCCATCTATTTTTTAGTACCCCAATACAACGTTCAACCGTCATTCTGACCTTAGAATGTTTGGTGTTGTACAAAGCTTCTACAGAATCAGAGGTTGTGTTTTTGAATGGAACTATTAGCCAAGGCTCCAAAGGAAATCCAGCATCTCCTAGCAACCAGCATTTCTCTTCTTCATAAATGCTGTGCATTTTTATCCTATCATTCGATTGATTCCAAATGGAGCTATCATGAGTAGCTCCTGGATGTGTTGCATCTACACTTATTATTTTTAAATTGTGGTCACATATTATCATCACATTTAAGGAATGCTTTCCTCGACGATTTACGAATAAAAATTCGTCTTGGCGTGGCGCCGAAAATTGTACGTGAGTTCTATCAATAATTCCAATTACAGAAGGAAATCTGTGGTTTCGATAGAACCCTTCTCTGATTATTTGCCGTTCTTCTACCGTGGATGGCCATTTTATAAATTTTGGGCACAATACTTGCTTCATAATGGAAACTATTGGCATAAAGATTTTAGAAACGGCACTCTGACATAAACCGATTTTAAAATCGTGTCCGGTATCTCGCTGATAGGAGCCTTTAGCCAATAACCGAAGAACGCATAATATACGAGTTTTGACTGATGTTCTTGTCGATCTAGATCCCTCGTCCAAAAAAGGAAATAAATCGTCGCATATAGAATTGAACATGTCTTTCGATATTCTGAATGCGTTTCTAAATCTGAAAAATAATAACAAAAGATTGTTATTTAAATTTTTAAATTGAACACACATAAAATATTTCCATGAACTTATTGTATTTCCGACATGTCTAAGGCACTCATATTTTCCCTAATTTCCCGCCTTTCCTGATTCATTAAATTTTCCTCATGCAATTCATGGCTAAGCGTCTTAAAAATGAAGTCAATAGCCGGGTCCATCTCGATATTTGCCTTTAAATTAGAATTAACCCGCCCCGGTGGCACAGTGGTTAGCATGCTTGCTTTAAGCTCCGGAGGTCCCGGGTTCAATTCCCGGCGGGTGATGAAAAAATCACGGCTGGTTAACGGTAGGATCAATGAATTAATCATTCATTATCCGTTTAAAAACTGATTACGAAACTTCATAATGATGCGGCCAAATCCCTCCATGGGATGTAGCGCCAGCGGAGAAAAAAAAAAAAATTCATGGCTAAGCGTCTTAAAATAGAAGTCAATAGCCGGGTCCATCTCGATATTTGCCTTTAAATTAGAATTAAGATACATATTCAAAATTAGCTTGGGTTTAATATTATAAACCCAAAAACCATACTTACTATTACAAAATGTGTAAACCGGTTCTATGTCTGTTTTGTTATATATCTTTTATTGAATTTGGTTAAATAAAATTATAGAGTTTATTTATTTTCAATTTATTTTATTATTTTATTACTTTTAATTTAAAACACGGATAATTCTTATTAAAAACACAAACACTTCCAAATTTCAAACGATAATATAATTTTGACAGTGACATGACACTACCAAATTTAAATAAAAAAAATGTAAATATGTATTGCCAACAATAAAATTTTAAGTCGAAAATTACAATATCGGGCAACACACATTTTCGGAAAAAGTGTTTGTCGTAATTCCTTACATAATCGCGTTATGTCGCAATTGCGACTTTCTGAATTTGAAGTAGTCGTAACTCGTAACTCGTAATACGAGAGATACATAATCGCACCCCTGGCAATTGAACGTCTAACGGAAAATCGTTGGAAGATTGATGCCAACAATACAGGACTGGAAAAAATTTTCCGTTGAACTACGAAAATCAAATTAAATACAATTCATGAGATGTGCAGTCATATTTGTCCATGCCATCCCCTTTACAATATTCTGAAACAATTTCAGGGTACTGGCAACTGATAGGCCTAACAGAAAATCTACATAAGATTGGCGCCAATAATACATTACTGGAGAAAATGCTCCCGAGAATCAAATTAAATACGATTCACGAGCCTAGCGGCCATATTTAACCCCATGCAAAATCATGAAAAAATTTCAGAGTACTTACAATTGATAGGCCTAATAAAAAGTCATGGAGAGATTGGTTCCAACAATATAGGGCTTGAGAAAATACAAAGTTGATTAATTTTAAAAGTTCTTTTTAGTTCGAGCATGTATTTCTTCCCCATATTATTGCTATCGAGCATGTATTCCCTCCTTCGAGCATGAATTTTATGGTGCTAAAATACAGCGCATTCTGTTTAATATATTTACCTATTTGGCGTTTTCGTTTTTGAATATTAAATATTGCTAGATAATATTACTCATCTAATAGAAGATAAAACAAAATATTTGTTATAGAAATCTATTATGATATTAAATTATCCATTATTTGCCTGTCATGATAGTTTACTTTGTATCAAAATATTTGAAGTGACATTGCCAACGTTGACTATTATCATTTTTTGAAATATAATTTTGGGCCAACTTCACAAAGATTTCATAACAATAGTGCCTCCAAAATGTTGATCTAAAATTTAGTTCATACAGATATTAAAACGTAGGTGTCTTTCATGCGAATCATCTGATTTATATAAGATCAAACTTAAAGAAAAACGGTCATTATTGCTAAGGACAACGAGGTTTACATACAAGTTTGGAATTGTTTAGTTACACCCCAAGGGCTTCTGTGGAGAGGGACCCAAGTGGGCAAGCCTGTGGGAGTTGCGGTGGCGGGTCCTGTGGATAGGTGGTGACCCTTTTCAAGAAGCAGGTGCGTAAAAGACTAAAGAGGGAGAAACAGGCATTAGGTGTGCACAAGTAGTGACCCCGAAAAATATTCTCCCATGTCAGCTGCTAATGACGTCTGGCAATCGAAAGGAGGTTGAGAATAGTGATCGGCCATCTGGGGGCCAAAGGTAATAAAGACGGTGGAGCAGTGAAAAAGGCTAATGTAGGCCTTCTCAAGAAGTCCTCTAAATAAATGAGAACACACATCGCCAGCCTACAGATTAAATTGCATCATGCAAATGCGTCTTCGGACGTCCTTTGCCGCAGGTTTATTTGCTAAAATATTGGCGTTGCCATAATTCAGGGACCATTAAAAGTATGTATACCAAATCAATAATGGCCTCCGAGATCATGCCGCCAGGAGATTAGAATTCCCAAACTGATCAACTGGGATTCTTATAGAATTTTACTCGGATTAGAAATGCTTTGTTAATACCTCCTATTAATCGATGGAGAGGGCAGCAATGGAAAAGAGGGTTCCGCCTTCTCTTATTATGTCGATCCGCCCCATGCTGAAACATCGCAATATTACAGACAAATTATTTAGCGAGTCAGTAACCAACAGGGCCGTAAAGGGTTCTCCCCAATGAGGCATTCTGTCTCCCCTATTATGGTCATTCCCAATTAGCCAAACCCGTACATAAGCATCCACAAATTTAAGAACTTAGTAATATTTTGCTGTCGATGAGAAAGCACGGGACTTTACGGTGACTAAAGAGTGATTTGTACAACTAAATAAGTACTTATGGCTTCAAGAAGGTTATATTTGGTTTCATGTTTATTGTGTAATAAATCACAACCGTAATATATCGAAAATGTTCATGTTGATAGTGATAAAGGTTCCTTTGAGGAAGAGCAAATCTCTATATTGCTAAACAACTTAGAAAATGGGCGTTAACTTATCATAAAACACATAAAGCATTGAATGATTTACTGAGGATATTATTTATATTTGGGTTACCTCGGGATGGCAAAGTTTATTGAAAATACCTCGATGCAATCAAGTTAGCCCAATGGGCAGCGGTAAATTTTGATACAATGGCTTAGAAAATTGTATGCAAAATATATTTGCCAACATTAAAGTACTTAGAAGTATTTCATTGATATTGATAACAATTTGTCGAAGAAACGACACACATTTTGACTAATAGGATTCAGGTTAATGCTTTCGAAGTATAAATATTGATTCGCTGTTTTATCTGTGATTCTCCAGCAAGAGCATTCATTAAAGGTACAATATTTATTTCTTGAAAGTTTAATTTCTAGTTTACTGATATGTAGGAACAGAAAATTGGATACGCTTATTTCAGAAGGCGCAGTGGCGTAACTACAAATTCCGAGCGCCCCGCGCGAAATTTTTGTTGGGCCCCTAAAAATGCTTAATGTACCTATGAACAAGTAAAGCTTCAAGTGAAAAGCTTATTTCTTCCAATTGTCTAGTCTCGCATTAATTAAAAGTATCTGATTTCGAGAGTAGATGACTCGAAACATCTTGCAACACAATCCTCTGAATATTACTAAATATATCGATAAAGTATCATAAATTTCGAATATAATCTGAAAAATATCAAAAATGTCAAATTTTAAAAGTATATCTTGCATTACGGAATTTTGGGATAAATTTAGAATATTTGTTACAATGAGCTTAGAGCGTGATAGATATAAACTTAACATTTCTCAGACTTTGATTAATTTCAGGTTTTTCAAGAGTTTTTAAGAGCTCTCACTGATCGAAACTTTTTAAATAATTTATCTCAAAATTACCCTTTGTAACGGAATTTTGGGATATATTTAGAATGTTTGTTTACAATGTTAAAGCTCATAATTGATAATTAATTTATACTTTTTGGGTTTGAACTTAACATTTTTGAGCCTATTCATAATTTGAGGATTTTGTTAAAATGTTTTATTTTGGATTTGCAAAAAATTTCGAACTTTTAATTTTAGGAGCTTTTACGTATCGAAACTTTTTAACCCAAATCATTTTATTCTGAAATTTGATAGTTTAAAAGAAGGTGTGATTTTGGAATAAATTTAGAATATTTGTTTCCAATGAGCTTTAAGCTTGACAATTAATTCATACTTTTTGGATTTGAACTTAACATTTTTGAGCTTTTTAATAATTTCTTAACATTTTTATGAGCATAATTTATGCATTTGAAAAAATTGTCAAGAGCTTTAGTTTTAAGAGCTTTCACTTATTGAATCTTTTTAAACAAACCATTTTACTTCGAAATTTCATAAAATGAGGGATGATGGAATTTTGGGTAGAATTTAGTCTATTTTTGTGGTCAATGTAAATTATTAAGAGCTTTTAGTTTAAAGAGCTTTTCAAACCAAACCATTTGAATTTTAAATTTAATATATTATAAAGGAAGATTGTATTTTGGGATTAATTTAGAGATTTTGTTTTCAATGAGCTTTAAGCTTGATAATATTTCTCGGTAATTTTTGTTCCTTTCCATAAATTCTGTCTTTCGTTATAATGTTTTAAGAGCTTTCACTACTCAAAAATTTAATATTACAAAGGGTATTTTCTGGAAAAAATTCAGAATATTTGTTCTCAATGTAAGTATCCTTCATCCAAAATGTGTTTCCGTTTTCGAGCGTTCCATGTGTAAGAAAACCAATTGGTTTACTCAGAATTAATTTTGTGGACATATCCGGGCCATTCAAAAGTAGATGAAACAGAACATGATTCATTTGGATGGCCTCAAATAAAACGAAACATCTTGCAACTCTACGCTATGACGAGTTCTAAATATAAAGCATCATAAATTTGTAATATAATTTGAAAAATATTAAGAATTCCAAAATAATCTCAAAAGTGACGAATTTTTAATGAATCTTGAAAATTCTTGAAAGTTCTCAAATAACAAATTATCCGTTGCTATGTAAAATCAAAGGAAATCCTATACGTGCTAATCATCGCCATGTACAATGTAAATAACCTGGACATTCTTGAATAATTTCGAATAAGCTATAGGAAATTGGAGAAATATCGAAATTTTGGCATAATCTCAAAAAAAATTTTAAATATCACCATTTAGATTTATACATATGTGTAACTTGGCAAGTTTTTACAAGTCAAAGCTAAGCGCAGAACATTGCCTTACAAAATTCTAATAAATTCGACAACCTTTCAAAATCTCGAATAGTCCTAGGAATGTCAAAAAACTTAAGAAATCTAGAATAAACCGTGAAACAATTTCGATTATCCCAGAAAAATAAGAATAGATCCCTCGGATCTTTTCGCTTGATTTTTTAAATATCAAACAATCGTATTCTTCGAATAAGCTCCAAAATTCTTGAATAAACTGACTGTTTCATAACACTGAATCACAATACAAATAAACCAATGCAGCAAACACTAAACTTGTTATCGTTTAATGTAGGAAGCTTTGATTTCAAACGAGTTTTGCTAATTTCCAACAGCCGTGGGTCTCCTTACAGCTGCGGGTGCTGCGGGCACCTAGTTACGCCACTGAGAGAGCGACATATGAGTTTTCGGAGAATTAATTATGCTTGGACAAATGACAAATTTCGCAACCAAACCGATGAAACCACCTTAAGGAGAGGACACCTTTAGTCGATCTTCAATCAGTGAATTTAGCCGAAGATTTTATAATAGCGGATTCATTGCATTTGTTGGATATTGTGCTAATGAAAAGATGCCTTATTGGTGGCACATACGAATAAATACACATTTAATAGTAAATTTCCGTTACAGTCGCAAATTATAAAATTAATTTTAATATTGTTAATTATCACATTAAATACATATTTCAGTAACATTTTGCATTGTTTAGGAAGGTTTATTTCTGAAATGTGCACATAAAGGCGCAAAATACGAAAATAATTTTAATTGTTGGGAATTGTCACCTTACGCATACTTTTCGCATACCCGTAAGACTAGCAACTTGAAAAGAAAAAAAAAAGGCAAACGAAAGTTTAATACACCCATACCTCACTTTGCGACGGTAATTCGTTCCATACAAATTCGTCTTGTAAATAAAATTGCAACATAATTAAATAACCTTGACGTATTTCCAGAAAGAAAACATTTAAGTAACGATGCAACTAATAATTTAAGCGACGCAAAACTGAAATTTGGTAGTAACAAATGTACCGTCGCAATTCGAAACGTCGCAACTCGAAACGTCGCAAATCGAGGTATTGGTGTAATTCTCTATGTTGTTATAATGTGGCCTTAACATCGTAACAACGGTCGTTGTAAATATATCCTAAAGAAAGGATTTTTTTAATTGAACATTTTAATTGAAAAACTTTAATTTTACAATTTTACAAGGATGAAGAAGTTTGCTACTAAAAGATATTTTACCGAAACATATGGTCGGTCGTATTTAATTTTAAGCACTATATGTAGGCCGCCTTGAAAATTACATCCTAACTTCTTTTATATAAAACTTTTACATTAATCCTTTAGCTTTTGTTTACGATTGTTTGTCTATTTAATTTTCTATAAATAAAATTAATTTTATAAATACTACCTACAAACACGGCTACATAAAATAAAGCTCAACAAACGGCAAAACATAAAAAACAAACAAATTATTTATATACGTGAGCAGGTTGACTGCACGCAAATGTATGGAACGAAGTATATTAAAGTTAAACGATAAAATTGTTTCAGGAATTTTGTTTGTAACGTATGCTGAGTTTGTTTTTTTCTTCTAAAATTATACGTACTATATAAGGTATTCGTACATATAGCTACAGCAGTAGAGAGTTTAATTTTATTGCGACGTGTTGTTGCATATAAGCATAGATTTGTATGTACCATCATACGTTTTGTGGATTATATTATACATATGTCCTCATTTTACTCTTTTGCCATCTATACGTACATATAGGATACAGTATTTAGTATGAGCTACACAAATTTTATTGTTTTCATCTTAAATTATTTTTCATAAAATATGAAACGTGAATGCTACTTTTTTTTACCAAGGGATTAAAGTTTTTTTGTTTTTTTAAACGTTCACGAAGAGATACAAGACTAAATGCGTGAAGCTGAACATAATTTACCTAATTTATGGAATATGAAATTATTCTTCCTTTAAATTACGTTTCATATTTTACTTTAATTTGGGTAATCTTTTTTGAAACGACGAAATCTCCACTTTATGAATACATACATAAATAGGAATGTCACAGTTCACAGACAGTAATTTTGGTGTTCTATATTCGAGATGATTGAGAAATCAAAGAATTTGATTTTTCTTTTTTAATGTCTATGCCAATATGTAAAAATCATACCAAATTACATATTCATTTCATGGGTCCCAGTCGAGACGGAATATTTTAAAACAGATTTTGACAAATCAGCATATTTCGACATATTTCAACGTTACATAAATGGGATTATGGGGGAACTAAAACAGAACAACGATTTTTGTTTTTTAACCGGTTTTGATGAAATTCGTTACTTTTGATGGGATCTGATATTTTGAAGTCTCCTATATCCTATCAAAGGAAACATGAGATAAGATCCTCTTAAAACCTAATGATAATCTAGTTTCAGGCAAAACAGTAGATATTTCTGGTCCTATTGTACTAAGTTGAGATAGATTTTACAGATTTAAAAAAACTATTCACTAAAACTACAAATATCGAAATAAACTGCTAAATATGATTAAGAAACCATATATGTAGATATATAAAAATTCCTAATCTAAACAACTAACTATTCGTTAAAGTTATTCTCTAAACTGTTGCCTAAACTATTCTCTATACACTATTCTATATTATATTAATATTTATTAAAGACTAGGAATATTAAAATAAATCAATAAATATGCTCAATATGATACCACACCCAACCTATAAAAATGAACAAAACTATAAAAAACTAAATTTATCTTATTAATTTAAAATTAAAAACATCACTATATTCTTGATTCATTACTTGATTAAGTAAGTATGCACGACCAAGCAAATCAAGTTTTCCGAAATACGCCGGGTCCACCACCGAACACCCTCTTACGAATAAAAAGATCGAAGGAATGGAAAGGTATGCAGTAGCGCACCTATCGTGTGTGCAATGTGTGCATCGCAAACACCCGGCCGATTTCAAAAGGCGGCCAAAAACTAATTCTTGTTTACCTATTATTTTAAATTACTGAAAACGGGCATTGGTTGAAAATTCGAAATAAACAAAGCTTTAACAAGTATTGTAGTACATGTACTGCATTAGGATTAGTGCCCAAAGAAAAATATAAAAATGTATTGTTGTGTTCAGTAGCGCAGCCAGAAATTGCTTAAAATTATTTATTAATTATTTCTATAAGGAAATAATGCTTACGTTACTAGAACTTATTTAAATTCAGTTTTTTATTGATTTTTATAATTTTATATTGATTCATCGTGACACTAAGCCGGGGACACTGTCTATTCAAACATCCATAGCTCTGTGAATATTTAATATTACCAATTCATATAGCCGCCCCGGTGGCACAGTTGTTAGCATGCTTGCTTTAAGCTCCGGAGGTCCCGGGTTCGATTCCCGGCGGGTGATGAAAAAATCACGGCTGGTTAATGTAAGGATCAATGAACTAATCACTCATTATCCGTTGTACAAATGATTACGAAACTTCACTATGAAGCGGCCAAATCCCTCCATGGGATGTAGCGCCAGCGAAAAAAAAAAAAAATCCATATAGCCGCTATCACAAATTTAATTAAAAAGACTAATTTTCTAAGTGGTAAATCAATAAAACAATTTTAAAGAATTTTGTAGATACACTTTTGCGATATGTTTATTTTTTTCGTTTTTGAAGAACTAATCAAATCCTATATTTTGTGCTGAAACAACGTTCCCGCAATCAGCATTCTGGACCAAGGAGTAAAATTATTAAATTGTTCAGTTAAATCATTGCCGTTGGAGCATTGCTCTCATTAAATTTATACCGGAATTGTAACGACGAGAAACTTTATGAATTTGTTTGTTTGAGTCCGAGTTGGAATGAAGACCTTTCCCATTAAATACCTTGTTCTTAACCGGGCTATATACGGCGCTGCATGGTTATTACGTACAAAGTGCCTTTTGACGCTTTTGAAAACTAAGAAACAATACAACACTTATTTAACAGATGTATTTTAGGGATGGATAAAATGAAATTTAGGATAGACATGCATTTATTGTTTTGTAATCCGTTTATTAGGTGGCATATCTTAGTGTTGCACGCAAAAGAAAAGCTCACCAAAATTTTCAAAAGTGGCCAATTTTGAACAACTTTCTAAATTGACCACTTTTTGTCTGTCCCTGGAATATTTTCTATAACATTTGTTACAAAATAATTTGTTACAATTGAAGAAAATTTTTCTGTCAGGCGGGACTTTTAATTTTAAAATTATTGGACTGCTTTATTCCTTAAACTGACCACCTCCATAAAGTGACCAAAATTTGTATGACTCTTGAGTAGTCACATTAGAGAAATTTCACTATTTTACAGTGTTGGCATAACGGTACCATAACGTAACGCTATAACGGAAAACCATAATATTTTTAGTCTTTTTACACTAATACCGATATCAAAATACTCAAAATTATCGTTGTGTTATCTAAATCAATAACACAATTTTTATTTTTGTTTCGTTTCGTTATTTGAAAAAAATAAATAAAACATATACCACAATACAAAATCGTTTTTTACGTAACAAAAATAAGCTTAACAAAAATGAAAACTACATTGGTACTCAACCAAAAAATCATCTATTACATTTATTTTTCAGACGGAATTCAAGCGTGCGCTTCCTCGTTTTTTTTATAACGAATTCTTTATCTAATCTTAAAAGATACATGATGTGCTCACCAGAAAATAATTTTTAGTTTCAGTATTATTAACCAGACTGAAATGTTGATTTTAAGAGTCTAACATTTGGTCTTGTACTTGCTCGTTACACTTTTCTACTCCACGGCTCCCGGTCTATAAAGCTCGTGAATTTCTATGAAGCTGTGAACTAACTAATAAGAATAATTCTTACTTTTTTATATTTTTAAATTTAGACCAATATAGAACTAAAATTATTAAGCTAATGAATTTCTACTTTCCAGATGTACCTACTTAGGGCCAAATCGACAAACCACAATTAATTCCCAACTGCGACTAAATTGTCTCTTTTGGTATTTTTAAACCTGAATAAAATCAAAGATTAAAGTGGAGATTGAAGTTGTAGTCGTGAATATCGGCGACTACAATCAGTGAATATAATTGACGTTTAAAATCAAATTTATCATTTCTAATTTCGATGTAAATTTATTTATTTTAGATCATAATAAATAACAATAAAGAAAATACCTATATTTAGCAATAAACATGTCATTTTTTACTTTAAAAAGGTATAATTTATTTGAAAACATGTATTCTTTGAAAATTGTACTAGATTTCTGATTAAAGTTGCTGTTTTATTCTGGTGTAAAAATACGGTATTCGAACATTAATTTCGAAAAAAGAGTGACTGCAACTAAAAGTTGTAGTTGTGTCTATCGATTCGGGCCTTAATAAAAAAGTTGAACAAATAAAACAACCATTTTTTAATTTTTTCAAAATTTCCATTCGTGCACAAAATTTTAAGTTTTTTTTACTGGTGGGTTTATAACGATAACAATACGAATGCGATAACGTTATAACATAACGGAAAAAAATATTTTTCTGGTTTGAAACCCAAACCCGTAACGGAAACGAAATTTTAGAGTATGACTAAAACTGATACCATAACGATTGAGAATTTTTTCGTTTTGCCAACACTGCTATTTTATAGTACAAAAAATACTATAATTAGGAGAAATATAAATTTGATAATTCCGGAATTAATGTTTTCAATTCCGGAATAATTTGGACCGGTATTCCGGAATACCGGATTTCAGAATTCCGGAATTGGATGCCCAAATAGATTCAAAAGATAAATAATATTCACAAGATTCATAAAATTTGTAATATTCACAAGATTCATAAGACTCATAAGATTTATTTATAAGATTCATAATATTCATGGGATTCATAGAATTCATTAAACTTATGAAATGAATCAAATTTATAGAACTAGTTCAACTTTATGTTCACTAGATTCAAACGACTCATAAGATTCATAAAATTCTTAAGATTCGTCAGATTTAGTTGATCCACAAGGTTCATAGGAATCGTAAGATTAATAAGATACATGAGATTCATAAATGCATAAGATTGTTCAGATTCATAAGATGTACAAAATTCATAAGATTCATAAGATTCACAAGGCTATAAGATTCATAAAATTAATCTAATTAATAAAATTAGTAAACTCATTAGATTCAAACGACTCATAAGATTAATAAAAGTTTTATAAGATTCATATGGTTTGTAGGATTTGATATGATTGGAAAGATTCATAACATTTATAAGATTCATAAGAATTATAAGATTCAAAAAATTCATAAGATTCATAAGATTCATAAAATTCAAAAGATATATAAGATTCCCTAGGGGTGACGGAAGGGTCAAATGTACTTCTCATTGTCATTTTCGGTTCCAGCGCCCCAAAAAACATATAAACGTATATCCATCTCAAGTTTGCATGAAAATTGAAATTTCAGCTCCTTTCAAGGGGTAGTGAGGGGGCGCTAAGGAGTGATTGAAGGGTCGAATTTATTTGTTGTTATCATTTTCGGTTTTAGCAAGCCAAGAAACGTAGGAATACATACACAGCCATTCCAACTTTACATGAAAATTGAAATTTCGACCCCCAGGGAGGTTGTAACGGCAAAATGGGCAGTTGGATTCATTTCTTATGGTCATATTCGGTTTCAGCGACCTCGGAAACGTAGGAATAGTGGGGTCTACTCTCTGGGTCACGACTTTCTTTTTGGTGTGTTTAGAATTATAAATGGTTTTCTTTACTGTGTGGAACGACACATCACCATGTAATGATTTTATGATATATGAAGCTCCTGATGGAGGGTTTAACCACTACCCCTCTCCCATTGCTTCCATAAAATGTTTACGCCCTACATTTATTTATTCATAACTTAACACATATTATCTATAAAGGGGCGGCCGATAAAGATTTCGTTCCATCATTATGTACCTATCCGATCAACCAAATTTATACTAAGCATAGCAAACGTTGCTTGACATAATTGTTGAAGTTGTTGCGTTTCTTTTTTCTTGTCTTCTCGCTCCCACTATCACTATATTCTATAAACTAATTGCAAATATACTCAAAATTTAATGAAACACAAATTATTGAATTCAAAATAATCAAATATGAGCACAAAAATCACTAACATTCACCTGAAAGATTCTTACGAAAAATATCGTTGAAATATCGAAAAAAAACAAGAGCTTCGTTAAAATTCTTAAATTTTATTAATTTTTTAAGATTTCTATGGCTGACTCTTAACATTTTAGTTTACCGCTTTGGACATTGTGTATAGAGTTTTTGTTTATAGATTTTGAAAACGTAGGTTACATACGCGTTACAAAAAAAGGACATCTAGATTTTTCTATGAACGTAATTGCGATTTTTCTGAAAATATATTTTAGTTTGACTTTTATATTTTTTAAAATTAGTTGGCACAATACTCCAGAGTAATTTTTTGAAATTGCATTATTTGGATTGTCAGACAAGTTGCCTTTATCTGAAATAAATCAAATGATGTTCAGTGTCACCCTGATTACGTACTTGTGAGTTTGTGACATGTATACAAAATATAAAACTTAAAGAAAGTAACTAATAGTTCAATCGAAAAGTTTGTTTAATTTTCATGGTATTGTTTCCCATCTTGTATGAAAAATCGGGCTATGTACAGTTTTAATCTTGGGTTTTCCACAAGTATATACCAAAATATTTTGATGGCAAATCACATCGAAACCAAGTTGAGGATATAAGCCACATACTACTATTGATAGTTAAACAAATAATATCAATTTTAATCAAAAGCATTGCTCACGAAATTGTACCAACAAATTTTTTAACCAAAATACACATCATTCTACCTTTTACAATACACCCACAATCTAAAACGAGTAATTTTCTACTAAACATTTCTCTCAAACCCATTATGATTGAAGATATATCTTCTTGAAGTATTGAAACACCTTTATGTATTCGAGGTACGAAACATATTTTATTATGATATGAGTGGAAATCGTAATTTAAGACTCTTCAAAAAACAAATATTTTCTTATTTCTTTTAACGGTCATCACTACGTATATTATAAGAAAGAAGGTACATATATCAGACGATATTTATCTTACAAGTTGAAGAAGTAAATTTATGTTGCTCTTTAATTTCTCGTTTAAGGATTATTTGTTTGATAGTATCATCTATATTTTTACTTTGTAACCAATTATATTTATTTCCCGACAAAATTTAAATTAAATTTTATGAGTTATCTATTTATAATTTATAATAATGTAACAGAAATTTTCATATATTTACTGTACATAAACATTTTGAACTCTCTGACGGCTCAATTTAGGATGCAGAAAATGTTCACTTCCATTCCAACAAGCAGCAAGATTATTGACTTCCATCTAGCGAGGAAAGAAGGATTTGTTTTAGTAATACTTCTGATTTTTCGTGTACGAAGAAGCTGATTTGGTTAACTTCCAGAATGATGGAATAGAAGACATTACTATGTTCCTATGTTTTCTTTTCTTTTTTGATTTTATATTCTCTGTACTAATACGATAGTGATTCAAAAATGTTGTACTTAAATGAATTGTCGTTTCGCCAAATTATAAAGTTAAAGTTAAAAGTTAAGTTAGCGCCTTGCTTAGATGAATTCCAATTTTTTTTTTCGCCACTAAATAGGGAAGTTTATTTTATTTTTCCCGAATTATTTAATAACAAAATTCCACAATAATATTTAGTGCTAAGCTAATGTAATTGATCTCAAAACACATTTTAAATTTTAAATGCAGAACTAAACTTCACGGAAGCTTCCATACGATTAAATTGTTTATGAAAAATGTATTTATATACCCGTCAGTGAATTATTCCTCTAGAACCAGCTGATGACGTAACATATAGGTCTGTATAATTTTATTTTTCTTCGCTGGCACTACATCCTATAGGGGGATTTGGCCGCCTCATGATGAAGTTCTTAATCCTTTTTTTTTTTTTACGAATAATGAGTCATTAATCCAATGATCCTACAATAACCAGTCGTAATTTTTTCATCACCCGCCAGGAATCGAACCCGGGACCTCCGAAACTTAAAAAGCAAGCATGCTAATCACTGTGTCACCGGGGCGACAATATGCAAATGTACATTTCCTAATTTATGTAATATCTTATGTGTTAACCACGATGGCTTAGCAGATTTGCGATTGTCCAATGGACAAGAGTATTCACGAAAAAAGGGGGCACTTTGATTTAAACGAATAAATAAAATACTTTAATTAAAACGAAAAGCAGATTACTTTTATTTCACTTCATGATTATTATTAATTGTTATTATTTCTTCAAAACGATTATTATTATACGAGATTATTATCGATTATATTTTTATTCGATTAAAATGGCCACTGTTTTGATGCACACGTTGTTGTTTTGATGACGATTGATAACGAAGAGAGAGAAAGAAAATACGTCGTGTAGTTTGACGTTTTTCTCCATTTTTAGTGTTGCCGACGATAAAAAATTGGTTACTTCAAGATGTTCACCACCAGGCCTCGCACCGGTCGTGTATTCAGTGGTGGCGCCAACATATGTACTTCGATCGAATAGAAGAACAATTGTTAAATACCCACAAACAAACAAAAATCCAAATAAAATTGTATGTATTGGTAATCATGTATCATGGGTATCATGCGTCATACTAAGTATTAAAATCGAGCGATCACATAATATTACAAGCAGATTAGCGAGAATACCAAAAACAAAATGTCAGAGATCATCGTTTTAATTCATTGATAATAAAAAAAAATTATATTTTCATCATCTTATGCAAATGTAATATATCCAGGGGAGTATCCCTTACATCCGTAAGAATTTGGGCACCTGTAACACTTGGCGGTCTTTTGTCCAGATACGCATATTTATGTATGTGTTTTAGAGTAGAGTAATTTCATTTTAAAATTTTTATATAGTAAATACGTAGGTAACCATACACCTATTAACTATTTTTATTTTTATTGTTGCATTTTTTACAAACAAACATTTTTTTTTAAAGAAAGGTAAACATTATTTTTTTTAACTAAATCTGAAATTAAAAAAATTAACCCAAAAATAAAAGAAGTTAATCTAACCGACATTAAACATAAAAAACTAATAAAACAAATTGAGATATTATACACGATCTAAAATGAATTAATTCATATCATTGACACCACAAATCAATATTTTTTTTAAAACTATTTAAATACATTCATAATATACAAGTATCACTTTTTAAAATTAATAAATTTAAAGGAAACCAATGCAATAATAATAATAAATATTCACGGTAATAGTGTGTCGTTTCAAGATGTTGCATGTTGTTTGTAACTTCGGGAAAAAATATTTGTTCATATCCAGATATGTTACGCCTCTCCTTCAAAATTTTCATAACTACTTCGCAATTGTTTTCATTTTGGGAATTTGTGCGATGTCTAATAGCTCATTTACATTCAACGACATTCGACGTCCGCAATAAAGTAAAAACACAACATATGAAAAACAGTAAAGAGAAAAAATAATCATCTGCTTAAAAAAGTCAATTGAAACCCAAAAGTCGTCATCTGCATTTTTTTTGCAGATGCCGAGTTTCATCTTTTTTCTGTAAAATCGTCGATGCATGAATAAATAACTTTAATAAGGTTACAAAAACAAGAAAACCAATCATTTATATTGGTTTATGACATTTTTTGTTTAAATTTATTTTTTAATGTGGAAAGAAAACAAATTTTTGATTTGACATCTGCATCTGCGAAAATCTTTGAATGTAAATCAGTCTTAACTCTATTCATTTTCCCTTATGTATTATTTGTCTTGTATCAAAACCAACAAAAATGTTTATACAAGCCATGCAGAACAAACACTTAAGCTATAAAGATGTACCAAAACCAATACTAAAGCCCCAGCCACAATGCATCCGTTCCGTTCCGTCCCGTTTTCGTTAAATGGCGCACATTCCGCCTTTACCGTTCGCTAGTCACAATGCATCCGCTCCGTTATTTGATATTACATTGTTTGACAGTAGGTAACCAAACACGCGCACAATTGTAAGGTTAATTTTGTGATATATCTATACATTATTAACATACAACAAGTTTAATTATTTATACATAAAATAAATAAATATATAAGTACATATCTATTTATAATATTTTTGTGATAATTCAGTATTATATTCTAAAATGGAATTGGACATCGAAGATTTTCTAATGGAAATAAAAAAATTTCCGGGATTATTTGAAAAGAAAAATAAATTTTACTTGGATAGTAAACGAAAGGAGAGAATTTGGCAAAACCTAAGTGAACTATTTTCTATTGACGGTATGTTTACGTACACATTCAATTGCCATTAACAATTAATGAGCTTACACGCTCTTTTATATATTTGCCACATTTATTACAGCAAAAAAGAAGTGGAACTACTTGCGAGACAAGTTCGTGCGTGAGAAAAAAAAACTTGATCAACCATCAGGATCGAGTGCATTATATTTATCTCAGTGGGAATATTTCCCAATGATGGAATTTTTAAACGATTCCCTAAAACCAAGGAAGTAGGTTTACTGATATTTAGAACTTATTTTTTATTTATTTAACAATTAAATTCTTTTAGGATGGTAGAAAACTCTGAGCGTCCAATAGAAACTTCCAGTGAAGACGATTTAACGAATATGACACTAGTAGAAGAGGATGATGAGCTTCTTTTTGAATAAGAAACTATAAACCCCAAAAAAACGAAGAAATCAACAACAAACATTCTTCAGCAGGAATTCAGCGAAACTTTGAAACAATTTCAAAATAAATTAAAATCTCAAACTAATCTTCAAAATGATGAAGATGGATTTTTTTTACAATCTATTGCGTGCTCCATGAAACAAATGACGATTGAGGCAAAGCACGATTTTAAAATTGAAATGCTTCTGAATGCGCAAGGTGCTGCGCGTTACAATTAGTAAAGACAGTAATTATTATTCAATACTTGCTATAATTTGTTGGTAATTAAAAAAAGAATTAAAAGATATTACAACATAAAGAATTATTGCTGTAATATATCCTAACTCTTCTTTGAAACTGCCCTCAAAATATAAACACTTAAATACTTTAGAATTATTTTTATGTAATTTTATTTGCAATGAATTGTGATACTACTTATTGTTAGTGAAACACTGAATTATTTTTATAATAAATTTTATTTTTTAAAGAATTTTGGAGTTTGGTATAACTACATGTTCGTGACCGCGGAATATTCGTAGTAGATTTATTTTGATTAACCTTATTGGTTTCAATTGAAAATTTAACGTATATGTTAATCCGACTGTATTGGAAAGGAACAGCACCTTCATTGCAAAAATAATGTCGTAAACTGTCTCGCAAATTAAGAGCTAGTTTGGATGCATTTCGCGATCCCATACGTATTGAGCGCAACTGGTTAGCATCTCTTCTCCATTCGCCGTCATGTACTATGTTATGTTCGTCCTCCCTATCCAGATAATTTCGAGGACACTATTTTTTACCGGCATCATTCAACTTTATAAAATTATGGAGGGCAATGGTTGCTAAAACTATCTTAGCGGCATTTTCTGGGTACATATCCAAAGTATTAAGTAGAATTCCCCAACGAGCTACTAGTATACCGAACGAGTTTTCAATAGTTCGGCGAGCCCTCGATAGCCTGTAATTGAAAATTTGACGACTTTGGTCAAAATTTGTCCCCCCCCCCCCCCCGGATATGCCCTCATTATATTTTTATTGAACGGGAATGCCGCATCAGCCACAAAATAATGTGGAAATTTTGTGCTGCTGTTTGGTAAGCACAAATCTTCAGGCAACGCTAACGTATTATTAAACAAATGTTTTCCAAATTTTGATTCTTTTAGCACACCTAGAATGTATCAAAATGAAATGAATTATAAAGTTGAAAATAATATCGAAATTCTTACCTCCATCGCTTTGACTGCCATATGCACTTTCACATGCATGTGTAAATATGCAGTTGGCATCGCAAGCAGCAAGCAAAACAATACTGTATGTTTTTTTATAGTTAAAATAGTTGGAGCCACTGTTGGGCGGGCACCTAATATTTATGTGCTTACCATCGATAGAACCGACGCAATTCGGCATGTTCCGCCTATCTGCAAATTCTTTTCACGCTATTTCATAATCTGCCTTTTTGGGCTGCGACACTGATCTTCCCATTTTAAAAGCAAACCTTAAAAATTTGGGAGTTACCCCTTGAGATAAATACCTAGATATAAAACGTTTAATAATAACAACAAATATGTACATTATTTGATACAATATGTATATAGATGTATCATCATGCCTTAATATTAATACTTACGACAATGCTAGCTCCAATCTATTTTCATAATGAATGTGTTCTCTCATAGAACATTTGCTAAGGTGGTCTTGTAGAAGGTCAAGTACGAGATCGTAAACTTGTCTAGGCATTCTGGTTTGTATAAAAAACTCCTCAGAATCCAATTCCTTCATTTTTAAAAATGAACTTTTAAAATATCCAGCTCTATTACGATGCAAGTTTAATGGGCGTACCCACCACCTTCTTTTTGTTTTACATTTGCAGTACATTTTAAAGAGCGTATATAAATCTACAAAAATTTCGAACATTTCGTAGTGATCCATTTTGGTAATGTATTAGTAAAATATAAAATGTATAGTTACTGTATTGCGCGCTTTCGATTACCTACTGTCAAAGAATAGGTTATGTTTTTTGTTCTTACCGTAAAGTTTTAATTTTTAAAAAAAATCTTTCCGTATCCGTCCGTCCAATTCCGCTCATTGTGACTAACCTTACCGTCTTTTCATTTAGATTAGATAGAAAATGCCAAAATTTAAATTGGGCGGAAAAACGGGACGGAACGGAACGGATCCATTGTGGCTGCGGCTTAAGCACTACAAACAGTCAGGCATGTAAGGGCTGTATCGAAAAGAAAGTATCCACAAAAAAATTTAGTTTTCTTCGCCTTGCTCTAATTCTATTGTAACGGAAAAGTGCCGTTAGATAGAATAGCTTTTTGTAGGTAAATATTGCGTGTGATTTTTACAATTTGTTACCCAGTTGTAATATTGTCACGAATTAAAGAAGAAGTGCTTAAATTTATTTTGCACAAATTTTGCATTTAAATCGGTGTTTCGTTTAGAAATTTAGCTAAGCGCGAAAACATAAGTAAAAATGCAGTGAGAAAAATAATTAATAAGTCTGGGGAACATGGCACGATAAAGGATTTACGAAAAAACGGTCGAAAACAAGGTCCCTGCAATCCCAAATTAGAGCCAAAATTGTGAGTGAAATTCGCAAAAACAAATCAATGTCTGTCAGAGATTTATGAGGGTGGTACTTGCATAGGAATGACCCAGCGGGTAAAATAAGGCGTGACTTGAAGACATATAAGAAACATAAAGTTCCCAAACGAAGTGAAAACAAAAAATTGCATGTTAAAACCGTGCAACTGCCCATTAATAAATTTGGAGCTGTTAAAAATCCACCGCATCACTTTTGTGGAAAACAATAAACTCCGCCAAATTCACCAGAACTTTGACCAATTGAAATATATTGGGTAATTTCGAAGCGTTACTTGAAAAATAATGGTAAACTAGCAGAAAATTTAACAAAGTTCAAAAAGTTAGTCCAAAGCAACCAGACAAAGTATCTAATAAAACTACTGTGCAGAATCTAAGTAAAGGCATCAAATTAAAAATTCGCTATGTATTTAGAAAATAATTTCTCAAATGTTTTAAACATAAAATCTGCTAATTAGAAGTCTGTTTTATGATAAAACATCATTTTATAATACTTAAAATTGGTTTTTTGTGTGTAAAATTGCTTTTTTTTTGTGGCTACTTTCTTTTCGATACAGTCCTTAGTACAATTATGTTGGTTTTGGATGTAAGCTAAGGCTTGTTGTTAGTACATATACACAAATGTATATAACGTGTATGTATGTTTTCTGTTAAAATTGCGTTTTACGTGTATGTATGTTTTCTGTTAAAATTGCAAAAACAATATAGAAAACATTTCTTTGATAGGATCTGCGTAAAGAGCGAATGTCGCAGCTTGTATAAACATTTTTGTTGGTTTTTCTTGTATTCTAAAGTCGAATGTTTATTTATTTTCTTTCATTGTATTGTGAACTGGAGGGAAAAGTATGATTGATATCACGTGCACCAATCATTAGCTTTGGTTTGGGTGTGTCGT
Organism: Tipula helvola; assembly: GCA_963556165.1. Taxonomy (NCBI): domain Eukaryota; kingdom Metazoa; phylum Arthropoda; class Insecta; order Diptera; family Tipulidae; genus Tipula; species Tipula helvola. Next base: position 285,556,611 of record OY744482.1, read on the forward strand.
TTGTTAAGAGAGAGTTTTCTTGTCACGCGTTTCTTATGTTTGGTACTGGAATGTTCTTTTATAAGAGCATTTCGTATTCTTCTTTGGGTTTTTTTTTATTTTGATATAAGTGGATGCGTGGCTACATGGATAGCGAGCGGAAGCGTGTGTTCGCGTTCGAAGCGATATTGCGATATTTGTTTTTTTTTGTATTCGGGGAATTGTTTTGATAAAGAATTAATTTTGATCGGAGAAAAAAGAATAAGTCAGTCAAGTCTCGAGATTAAAAAAGAGTGGTTTAGTGTTAAAATTGTTTCGACTACTAATTTGGTGAATTTATAATATCGGTGCAAAATTAATTATGTAAAGTTACAATATAAAAAAAAAATTATCATATAATAATTTTTTTTTTGTTTGAAGTTGAAAAGAAAATCTTTATTTATAAAATATGTTTACATAAGCCAGACTTTGTTAAATTATAATAATGGTGTAAGAAAAAGAAAATTTTGTTTGGTTGTTTGAGCGAAAAAAAAAACACTCTCATTATCATGTATAAGCCAAATAATTAATAAAAACAGTTTTGTTGTTGATTTTGGATGAATGGCATCAAATTAGAAAAAAAAAATGTTAATAAACATCTTTCCTTGGATATGTAGCGATTCACTCATTCATCCCATTTAAATATTCACAAAATATTCATTAATCGTTCATCGCCACAATATACCATACCAATCATGTATATTGGCGCGCACACCACATAATCTATAACTCAATAAAATTCAAAACATTCATTCAAACACATAAAATACAAACATTCACGCGTACCAACACCACGCGCATCCATACTACACCTCACCCACATAAACTCAGCATAACTGTCCACATAAACGCGGCACCATTTTTTCTTACGTTGGCAACAATGATTGTCAACCAAAAAAAGAAAAATACAACAACAACCAAATTTCTACTCTCTCGTGTCTCGTCCATTATAGCTCGTGCGCGTTATACTAAAAACTACATCAGCGAAACTGATAAAAATAAAATTATTTTTCAATTTAAAAGGTAGTGAATTTTATAATTACAAATAATAATAATAATTAAATAATAAATTCCGTGTATAGTTAACCGTGCGTGTACTTGGTGGTGGAAATTATTTCTGCACACATAACATTGTATTTGAAGATTATAATAAATCCGACCACACATGTCATAAATTGTGTGGTCGCCATAGTGTAATTTGTGATTTTTTAGTGAAAAATATTTATCGTTGAATTGATTATCGCGTAACAGACATTTATACACAATCAATCTGCGATAGATATAATGTACGTTATTTTACTTTACCTATACATCGAGAAAATCAGGTAAGGAATTTTTAAAATTTTTAATGTAGGATTTTGCATCTATCGTTTTTAGGAGGGGGAATCCAAATTTTCCCGGAAATTTACCTCATTTTCCGGGAAAATTTTCACTTTTTTTATTTATTTATTTATTTTTTTTTTTTCAAATTAAGGTAAGATGTAAATTTCTTGACAATTTTTGACGTTAGGATTGTGTATCTATAATTTTCAAAAGATACAAGCGAAATTTTTCGAGAAAATATATCTCACTTTCTACGAGAATTTTACTTTCCTAAAGAAAATTTTTTTTTTATTTTTTTATTCAGTGGGTATCGGTTCCTGCATTGCGGTGCAACCGTTTGGTTTTTGTTATTGGCGATTTTTTTTGTATTTATTACGAATTTACGATCCGTATTATTTCACACACACTTAATTGCTGACGGTGTTGCTCAAATTGTTGAAATTGATTGTTTTGAGGCAGTAGACTTTGCCAAGCAAGTGAGTCGGGGGCGGTGCCTGAGGGGGAACCTGTGACGGGTGGTACGAAGAACAATTAACAGACCAGCTGGCCTGGATTAAGATATCGTGTAATTTTTATTAGTGATAACAACCGAAATTCTGTGATAACAACCGCGTTCTGCTAATTATTTCATAACTGTGTTTTTGGTTTTGAGTTTTTACTATTCACCTTGGTTATACATTTTTTTTCTAGCGGATTTGGTTTCATTTCAAGTCTGTTCAATAGTTAGCGTTCATTTTCAATCAGTTTTTTTCTTTCCCTATAAAATTATGAATCAGATTTTTATTTGATGTCAAGTTCATGTGACGGTCGAATGATTGTGCGGTAGGGTTCTGTGGAGAGTCGGTTTACTCCATTTTCTTCCGGTCGTGCCGTTCGTTCTCCCGTGACAGGCTGTCGCGGGAGGCGGCCTCTTGTGATGACGGTTTCCGCTCCGAGGAGTCATCGAAGTGTTTGTCGCAAAGGTGTTCTTCCATCTTCTTTCGGCATCGGTCTACCAGAAAGGCAATTCCGGTAGTCTGGCCGATGATCAGGGGGCCTTTGCGGCAGACAGGACGGAGATCGCTCGGGGTTGAAGGTGTCGTCACAGACGAATGCACGCTTTTTATAATTTACTTTAACTACTGGAGATGTGCCAAAGACTTTGTTTAATTTTCTTTCTCTTTTCTTCGTTTGTTTATCTTGGTGTCATGCGGTTATACAAGCATGAGAATACGTCTGAAAAACCCCACGACACACCGTGGGCTCTAGCCAGCTACATTGACCGCACCAGACCTATGATCTCATGATTCTGTTAGCGTAATTTGCAGTTTCGTTCATTTGGCGCAGAAGTGAAAACTAATGCACAAAACGAAACTTGCGGTTCCGTAACAGGTTGTATGATTCTTTTCTAAGTAAAAAATATATATCGGAAAAATTTTTGAATGTAGTAAATATCCGAGAGGGTAAAATTTTATTTTGATTTATTTTACTATTAACTTAATTATATTTCATAACATTATTATTGTTAGACTCTACAAATTTTAACAAATTTATTTTTTTACCATTTTTAGGTAAGGACTCTTACGGATTATTGCTAAATCGATTATACCAAATTCGTAAGTTTTACAATATTTATTTTCATTTATAAATCAAATATAACTTAATTATTATAATAAACGTGTATTTATACCAAATTAATGGCGTAAACAAAACTTCTTTAGGCCATCTTGAATGACTTAAATAATTATATATTATTTTATTTATTTATTTATTTAGCTTGAAGCTATTAAGTTTTCAATATTTGCTTTACATAATTATAATAAATTTAACAATTAATATTTAGATAAGAAAATTTAATCTACATTTTCTTTTATAAATTTGACTAACAACCTCTTAAATACATTTATATTAGGCAGCAAACTTTAACATCACTTGGAATTTTATTAAATAAATCAATTCCCTTATAAAACAAAGAATTTTGATTTTCAGTTCTTTTAAAAAATGGTAACAAAAATTGATATCTACATATTTCTTAAATTATGATCAGTTTTATCTTTCACATAAGAAATAAAATTTGTTAAATAACTAGGAACCAAATTGTTTTTAACTCTGTAAATAATTATTAATACATTGTATACTATTCTTTGATTTACACTCATAAAACAAAATATTTCCAACATATTTCGAATACTTGTTGTTTTTGGGACGTTTAGCAGGACTCGCATCGCTTTATTCTGAAGTTTTTGGAGGTACTCCTTATCTTCTCTACTGCATGTAAATAGCACTGATGGACAATACTCAAAATGAGGAGCAATTATTGCCTTATATATACTATTTTTACTTAAATAGCTCAAATTTCTATGGCATCTCTTCAGTACACCAATCTTCTGATTTATTTTGCTTCCTATATAAGACACATGATCACTGAATTTCAACCTCTTTCAACTCTGATTAATTCTGATGTCATAATTATGATCTGCTTTACCAATAACCATACACTTTGTCTTGTTAACATTTAACTTTAATTTGTTTCCATTTAGCCATTTTTGTACTCGTTCCAAATCACCGTTAATATTATCAACAACTTCTTCAATGTTATTTCCACTATAATAAATCAAGGTGTCATCCGCAAATAAATTTATATGACAATTTTTAAGACTTTCTACTATATCATTGATATAAACTATAAATGGTATGGCACCCAAAACGGATCCTTGAGGAACACCAAGCTCATTAGTACATCTATCAGATGTTTCATGCACTACTTTCGTTCTTTGACTCCTATGACTCAAATAACTTTTAAACCATTTCCATTCGTTATTTGTAATTCCTATCTCTGTTAACTTTTTCAACAATATTGTTCGATCAATTGTTTCGAATGCCCATTGGAAATCCAAAAATACTATAATTGTATATTCACCCCTGTCTCTCGATTCCTTCCATTTACTCAATACTAAGTTTAATGCAAATTCACATGAATATCCCTTACGATATCCCGATTGTTGCTCTATTAATATCCCTTCCACGTTTAAAAATTCGATTAGTTGTATCTTTACGACAGTTTCTAAGATTTTCTCACAGCAGTCCAGCATATTAATTGGTCTAAACTCCTCTGGATATTTTGCGTTTTTTATTTTTGGAATAGTAATAATATTCGCTTCTTTCATACATTTAGGGAATTGACCCGCCATTAAAGAAGTATTGAACATTGATAACAATTTTTCGCCAATAACATCCATAGCTTTCAAAATCATACTTGGCTTCAATCCGTGTACATCTCGCTTATCACACATTTTTGTGATTATATTCTTTAATTCTACTAATGTAATCTGGTTCAAAGCGAATTTCCTTTTCGCTGATGCCCTTATCTCGACTAAATCATCTTGTACGCTTGGAATTTGTCCATTTAAGATCTTGATACTATCGACATAAAATTTGTTTAGAACATTTGCAATTTCCTTGTGGTTACAGTATTCATGGTTATCAACTATGATGCGATCTATGCTACTATCTCGTTTTCCTTTCATTATTTCCTTTAAAACGCTCCATACTCTTTGCGAATTATTCGAAGCAGTTTCTATTTTTCTAATGAAATAGTTTCTCTTACTTTTTCTTATTGATGAAAGATATCGATTTTGTGTTGCTCTATATTCATTCCAATGTTCCTCATTTCCAGTTTGCTTTGCTAATTTATTCGCTGCAATCCTTTTTGATTTTAAAAGCCGCAGATTATAATTTTTGTGAACCCATTCATTTGACTTTGGTTTTATCTCTGCTTTCTTGTAAAATACATTTAGGGCCTTATAAATATTTTCATACATATTTTCGCATACTTCATCAATATCACCAGTCGTATCCCACTTTGAATCTTGTAGCAGCTTATGAATATATCTTGTTAAAATTAAATATCCCCTCAATATATTTTTTTTGTGTTCGGCTGATTTTACTAATTTCCATCAAATTTACTTGAATCGTCTCATGATTACTAATTTTCTCTTGCTCTAATGTGTCGATACGTATATTTGCAGTTGTTGTATTACCAATAACCCAATCAATTAAGGTATTCGTGTCTGCTGTTATTCTGGTACATTTCTCCATTAGTTGTTTCAGATTCAATGTTGTCATTATTCTATCCAACTTAAGTTTATTCGTCGTCTGACGTAGGTAGTCAATATTAAAATCACCGCATATTAAATTTAACTCCTCTGTAGAAATATTTTCTTCATTCCATTGATCGAAATAGTTTATGAATGATATTATACTTGAACTTGGGAATCGATACAACACCGATAATGCTACATTTTTATTCAATTGATCTGATTTTCTTATCAAGACTTTACTAATCCATAAATAATTATTCTCAATCGAGCAATTTTTTACTTCAAAATTTAAATTTTTGGATATATAAATCACTACACCCCCAGTAAACCGTGAATGTGAATCACATCGATCACATGAGTAGCCCTGACATAAATAAATAAATGAGAAATAAATAAATAAAATAAATAAATAATTTCAAAATCGCTTATGTCACATGTAAATGTAACACATGTTTCACTAGCACATATAACATGTGGTTGCCTCCTGTTTGCTAGATCTCTAATTTCATCTATATGGGCTAGTAAACTACTGATATTCAAATAAATGATTCGAAATGGGACATCTTGAGATTTTGATTGCTATTCGTAACAAATTCTCCTCTTCATTAAATTTAATGTTCTTAGGTAACTAGGACATGCCTTATCAGTTGCTTCATGATTCACATCGATGTTCAACTTATTATTTTCCACAACTTTTTTACAATTGACACATGATTTAATTTACTCCGCACATTCCTTTGACACATGATCCCTTTTACCACATTGCCTACAAATGGCTTTAGCTTCAGTGCATTTCTTACTAGTATGGTTGTACCCTAAGCATTTGAAACATTGTACTAACATAAAATCCTCAATTACTCTACATCTATCCCACCCAATATAAATTCTTTCCATTTCCAATATACTGGTAAATCCGCTTGTATCCAACTCGAGAATGACATTTAAAGCCCCTCTTGATGTTTTATATTTGCGTATCACTTTAATTTGACATTCTTTTAATCGTTCATTCTGTTTTTTCAATGTTTCAACAAATTGAACGTCTTCATATTCTTCTGTTACTCCAATCACTTTCACTTTCAGCGAGAATGTTTTACTGGTTTTAATGTCATATTTATCACTGAGCCTTGCTTGGATACTTCTTTCAACTTCCTCTCTGTTGTCTTTGTCACCACATTCCAGCGCAACGCCTCCATTTCTGATATTTGATACTCTATTTATGTGTACTGGAACAACTTTTAGAGATTCCTTTAGATCCTCCTTCGTAATTTTACTCTCCTGCACGGTTTTTGGTATTGAAGCTTCTTTATAACTCATCTCCCGACCTCAAAATGTTATTTCATTACTTCCTAATTCCGTATATAACCTACCGACCCACACTCTAATTGTTTCAAATTTTTTAACATTTTATTTTTACTTTTCCCACTATAATGAAGTTAAATTGGGTAAGTATTGTAATCGCGAAAAAATGTTGTTCAAAATTTTCACATTTTCCGACGAATTAGGTTACCAGGGCGCAGGACCCCAAAACACCTGTCCTTCCAGTCCCAAATTTGTATTATTTTTATTTTTCCTCCCATTGTTACAAATATTGATAGTTTTGGTCGAAATTTTGTTCAAAGATAGATTTTAATGATAACCAGTTAGTGTTAGAGTCTAGGTCCATTTGAGTATAGAGGGTGTTGCAGTGTAAGAGAAAACTCCCAAACAAATTTTCTAAAAAAACGGTACCGACGATTTTTTTGTTATGTTGATGATAAATTTGACAATTCATCATCTACTTGTTCACAAAATTTGAAGTCGATTGAAACATTGCGTACGGGTCATTTTAACAAAAAAGAGTAATATAAATTTGTTTATCTGTTTACCTAGTTAATGTGGAACTTTCGGTAGAAATATGTTTCTACAGTTAATACACCTTGCAAATTCCAGCAATTGTTCCCTAGGTGTCTTTAAGATAAAATGAATAGATTACCGTGTAATATGGATTTAAATTTCTAAATTAACTTAAAATACTTTGATGGTGGCAAATAATTTCGTTAAACTGATTTTGTATTGTTTGGGTTTTATTATTTTGTATTTTCGAATAGTTCACAGCGATAAAGGGCTGAGTAAATAATTATTTTGGCCCCCAAATAACGGAACATGTTTGCAAAATATAAATGTTTGGTTTGGTGATCTTTAACGGATGCTTTCTGGGGAAAGTGTCGTCCGAGGAGTCGGATAGACCCAGTTTTTTGTTGTGTGCACATACATATATACGAGTATACCGATTTAATTTTTAGAAACTTCGTCGTGCGATTAATTTTGTGAAATGTTAACTGGTCTTTGGCATTATAAATACACAAACTAAAAAGAAAAAACAACAAGGGATTTTATAAACGTGTAATAACGATGCTAACCACGTATTATTTTCATCCACCCTCTTTTCACAGTTTTTTATTTGTTTTAATCTCACACTAGCCTGTGCATTTTTTTATTCCGTGTTTGTTTATGTATTTTCACACTTCGGTTTATGTATATCCAGTCTATATTTACTCCACCGCTTACAACCATGTACATAATCAAAATCATCAGCCAAATAAAATTTTAAGTTTAATTAAAACAGCGAAATACAGATTAGTCGTGTTGTTTGTGTCGCGATACGCCTCGATATAAATTTCATTGCCATTAAAAAAAAAAGGAAAAACCTAAAAATTCAGTTCCCAGCTATTATTTTTAATTTGAATTTGCTTATCAGGTTTTTATAGGCTTGTAAATTTATACGATTTTACATTTTTCCATTTCTTCTAAAAATATCTGACAATTTGTAACTGCCACTCTTTTTTCCATTTAATGTAAATATAAATACGAACAAACATGACCATTGAATGATAAATTTATTAGCAATGAGGAGAGTGTATGAATCACGTGAATCTGATGATGAATGTAACAGACAAAAAAAGAAAAATCACAATAAAAAATAGCCATCCGTAATTCCGTACATTTAACAAAGATATAGGCCATCTACGCCCAGTAAATGATAAATTTGTGGGATGCCGTTTATACGCATAACTAACTTTTTAGCATCATCATTATTTTATACTCCGGCAGATGACAATTTTTTTTTAAAATAAAGTTAGTTTGTATCCTATCTTCTGTAAGAATAATTAATATTCTACTATATGTATGTAATGTATTATTTGGCAAATTGCCAGGCATGCGGATCAAACATCATGATGCTTTGTAATATTTTATTTAAGGTTTTTAGAAGAATATTTTCGACAATATTTTCAACCTAGGTTTTTTTTGTATGAGTGCTTACTAAAACATATTCTTGTATGTATAGATATGTACAAGAAATGTTACCATACCGATGGTATGATTTCCGTGACTATTCCTACGGTAATTTGTCTTTTTGTTGAAAAAATAAAATTGTTAAAATAAAATGCATGCAGAAAAATATTTTGAGAGAGGTACAGACACGTCCTAAACAATGTTCGACTGGGTTTAGGTCAGGTTTTGTGAATAAGGGAAGGTATTATCGTACAATAATCAGAAACTTAGTTATAAGAGCAGCTTTAAACATTCGCTTTCATGACGCCAAATAACGTTCGTTTTGACGTCAACCATCAGTAAAATTAGCAGCTTCAGTTTTTTCGCAATGATGTATTATTATTATTATTGTTGTAGGGCCATGTGGGCGTTTAGCTACCAGCAATGATGTAATGGCAATGCAGCTATTATGCTGTGTTATAAACGCAGCTTATACGTTTTGCAAGATTATTCGCCACTACCGAACTGCTTTCAGACGGTCCCTGTTACTTAAAGCAGCTTACATATCAAATAATCACGAGCAATACGAGGTTCAAAAATAATTAACAAAAAAAAAGAAAATATGATCAACCGAAATAAATCTTTGGATTACACTGCAAAGGACCCTAAATTATAAAAAAAAAAATATTCCCCAAATTACAAATTGCTATTGCAGTTTAATCGACATTCCTTTTTATGAAGTGGACAGTTAAGATTCGTCTTCCACTCTACTGGGATGTTAAAAGATGGTCACCGCAATAATGATCTTATTTTTATTTTTTATATTTATTTCCGTCATTCTATCCATGTAGCAAGCGATATGGCATACTGGAACGCATTGCATGTTATGTCCATAACAATTCCTCATTCGTTTTCACGATTTGAATTTTTATATTTGTTTTGTTTAAATCGATTAATTCATTCTTCAATAGGGTGCAACTGGGCATGAATAATGCACTTGTTGATTGCACCATATCACTCACCCTGCAGATATAGCGTTATGGAGGAATATTTTGAGATTATTTAAAAGTGACATGTCGTGCATTTAATATTCGCGAAGACGAAGGCATTAATTTTATTTCGTCCGTTACGTACGCTGGTTTTAGTCGGTCGATGGCGATTGATACATTTTTATCTTTGTACCAAACAACGAAATATTTGCGGAATCTTCGCTTAACTAAAAATGGCCCTTCATATGGTGGTGTTAATCCTGTTTTAACTTAGTCCACCCGGACGAAAACATGGTCGCAGTCCGTTAAATCCTTTGGAATGTAAACGTTGTCCTGAGGGCTATTCCGCGTGTCTTTGGGAACGACGTTGCACATCGACTCACGTAATTGATCGACCAGTGAAGTTGGATCAGTCGATAACGCAGGATTGGGATGCATTACAAGTTCTCCTGGGACGTTAAGCGGTTGTCCGTAGATAAGATCAGCAGGAGTGTATCCAAGATCAGTTTTGATCGAAGTTCTTATTCCAAGGAAAATGAATCGGAGTTCTTCACTCCAATTAGGGAAATTTGATCTAGCATACAAAGAGGCTTTTAAATGGCGGTGTAGACGTTCTACCATACCATTTACCTGTGGGTGATATGTCGTTGTCCGTATTCTGTGAGAACCTAACACTTTGGTGAGTTCTTTGAAAAGATTGCTTTCAAATTGACTGCCTTAGTTAGTCGTGATTTCGAGTGGGACGCCAAATCTCGAAATGTACTGGTCAACGAAAGCTCTAACTACGGTGGAAGCTCTCATATCAGCCAGTGGTAATGCTTCTGGCCAGCGCTTCAATCTGTCAATTATCGTCAGAATGTAGATATTTCCGTTTGATGGAGCTGCCAGAAGGAATATTGAAATGGGCATGTTCTGAGCGTGTGTGTCGATTAACCTTCGACTTCTGGCAAGGAATGCAAGTTTTGGACCAGTACCCCGTATCTACATTCATACCTGGCCAGAAATATTTTGACGCAATTATTTTGCGTTGCCGCCCCGGTGGCACCGTTGTTAGCATGCTTGCTTTAAGCCCCGGAGGTCCCGGGTTCGATTCCCGGCGAGTGATGAAAAAATCACGGCTGGTTAATGTTGGATCAATGAATTAATCACTCATTATCCGTTAAAAAAATGATTACCAAACTTCAAAAAAAAAAAAAAATGAAGCGGCCAAATCCCTCTATGGGATGTAGCGCTAGCGGAAAAAAAATTATTTTGCGTGTTGCACGAACCCCTGGGTGAGAAAGACCGTGAAGCATTTCAAAAATACTGCGGCGCATTTCGTTAGGAATATAAGGACGTTTTAAGTTGGTTGACGTTTCACACCAAATATCTAAACCTGAACCAAAATCAGGCAACAACTCCAGTTTGCGTTTCGTGCAGTTCAGATTTTGACTGTCTGCTATTAGTGACTTAAGCTCGTCGTTCGATTGTTTGAGATAGACCAATTTGTCTAGATCGAGCGCGGTATGACAGATAGCGGATATTTGAACTTCTTGTAGTCGTGACAAAGCATCTGCCCGCACCACATTGCTGTCACCTTTGACGTTCCTTATGTCAGTTGTAAATTGGGCGATGTAGTCGAGCTGACGACTCTGGCGAGGACTACGTTCCGACTTAGATGAGACTGCGGTAGTCAGTGGTTTATCAGTGTTGATGAAAAATATTCTGCCCTCGACAAAACACCGGAAGTGCTTAATGGCATAATATATAGCCAGAAGCTCCCTATCGAAAGCGGAATACTACTGTTCGGGAAGGGAAAGCTTCTTGGAGACGAAGGAAAGAGGTTTCCAAGTTCTATCATAAAGTTGCTCCAATACAGCCCCCACAGCAATACTTGAAGCATCAGTGCTGATACGTAGTTGTCCGTGATCCACAGGATGCGTGAGAGGAGTAGTCTGAGCGAGAACTGCATTTAAAGCCGCTTCGCAATCAGGTGGCCATGAAAATGGGTTTTTCTTGTTCACTTTTCCAAGTTTACTGAGGTGGCTATGTGTTGGAGCTAAATGTTCGGCTAAGTGAGGGATAAAACGATGATAATAATTAATCATGCCTACAAAACGCTGCACTTGCCTGAGAGAAGTTGGTTGAGGAAAGGATTGTATTGCCACGATTCGATCCGCAGATGGTTTGACGCCATCCTTGGTGTTTTCGTGGCCAAGGAAATTAACGGAAGCTGCACCGAATTCACATTTAGAAGGTTTGATTGTTGAACCAAATTCGTTTAGTCGTGCGAATAGAATGTTTAAGTGCTCGCGGTGCTCAGATTCGTTTCTGCTTGCGACTAAAATGTCGTCGATATAGACATAAACGAAATCAATGCCTTTCGTTACCTCATCCATTAAACGTCGAAACGTTTGTGCCGCGTTCCTAAGGCCGTATTGCATCCTCGTGAACTCATAAAGTCCAAACGGTGTAGTAATGGCCGTTTTGTGGATGTTTCCGGATTAACCGGAACTTGATGATAGGCACGCACGAGATCTATTTTTGAGAAGACGGTGCAGCCTTACAGGTTAAGGGAAAAATTGTGGATGTGGGGGAGAGGATATCTATCTGGTACCGTAATCGCATTAAGTCGACGGTAGTCTCCGCAAGGTCGCCAGTCGTTGCTGTCACGTTTTGGCACTAAGTGCAAAGGTGAAGCAGCGCTGGATGAACTCTGTCTGCATAACCCCAATTGTAACATGTACTCAAATTCAGATCTCCCTATTTTGTGTTTTTCACAGTCCAAACGTCTTGGACGGGAAAATGGTAAGTGACCTTCTGTAACGATATGGTGCACTACATTGTGCTTTACATGGAGGCCATAGCGAGGATCTTTTGTCAGGTTCGGATATTGACGGAGAAGTTTACCGTATGGTCCATCAATGGTAAATAAACGTGGTATTGAATCAGTGGTAACCAAAACCATCATATCTATTATGCTGACAGACAGTTTCGTACATGTGTCTATCAGACGCTTGTGTTTCAGATTGACAACTAATCCAAATTTTACCAGAAAATCAGCCCGGATTATTGGTTTAGTGACTGAAGCTACTACAAACGGATGTCTCACGGCGCAAACCCAAATCTATGTGTAACAGTCGGGTGCCGTAAGTACTAATTTTAGAACCGTTTGCTGCCACTGAACAGCTTTCAGAATCGTTCAGAAGATTTTTAAAATGGATTTTGGGTACGACGGAAACATCTGCGCCAGTGTCGATCAGAGAACGTAATTTTGTTTTAGGACATGTAATGGTAAGGCGACGATTTTGAAATGTCTCATCGCTCGTCGCTTGTACTATGGGACGAGTTAATTTTCCGGGTTGGATTTGGCCTGTGTGTTCGGATTTTGGGCAAACGAGCACCCTCCGCATTTTTTGGCTCGATTTCCAAATTTTCGATAGTACCAGCATAACCAGTAACCAGAGCGCCGGTTGTCTCTACTATTCGATCGCTGTCTTGATCGTGATCGCTTATTATTATTGATCGCTTGTTGTATTTTGGTAAATGGGGTAATTTTATAATAAATTCAGTTCTTAATAATTTTATTAATCGTCTTGTGTTATTGGTTGTTGCATCTTTATTGATTTTCACTATGTTTTTGTTTTCGATATGGTCACGAATTTTCGAATTATAGTTGCCAAATCTTTATAGTGATATTAGTATACGAATATACAACAACAAAAAAGATGTTAAGTTTTCAATACCGTTACGATTTTTACCAAACTGTAGTACATTTTTTATGAGTTAATAGTTAAATTATCCTGGCTTCTCTAGATCGAGATCTTTCAATGGTATGTACTTCGTTTTAGTCTCTGCGACAACTGCAAGTGACAAATGTACATTTCGCCCACCACCGTTATAACGGAGATTTCCACAAACTTATTGTCGGAAGAAAAATTGGTGCATTATTCAAAACGTTTTCAATGGGTATACATTGATGATTACATTTGAGACAGTTTTTTTTTGTGAATCAATAATATTGAATCAGGGCTGCTTCTAACATCTTTTTCTGATGCTTTGCAGTTTGCTAATTGATGATATAGTCTCATGTTAACTAAAATTACATTTGTTGGTCTGCTACCATCGAGCTGTTTAGAATCCACTCAAACCGTTACTTTGAAGCGCAATCAAATGCTTGACCTTACTGAGTGGTTTTCGAGCTTCTATCAAAAATTTCCTAACTTTCGTTACGATCAATGTTGTGCCGTAAACCAATTCTTTAAAGAAGCTTACCATAGTATTGCGCGGGATTGTACTATTTGTTAGTACTGAGGGACGGGCTCTGTGCAAATGATATTATTGTTCTGGCAAATATTAGTATCAAACAAAATTGCATACTTCTTCGGCGCTCGAACGAACTATTGAGATGGACTTCATTGATGGAAATTACAAAGGTTAATATTTTAGAAGCCGAAAGAATTTATTAAACAAAGATTTTTTAAACCAGTAACTGCATCAAACCGAAGTTACGGTAATTCACTCCTACCAAGTTTAAGAATAATTATGTGTACTCAGAGAAATCTACAACAAACGTTTTTGTTTCACAATATGCCGTCATCTAGATAGGCTGAAATAAGCTCTTTGGAAGAAGCTCTATTAATAATAAAGTGAGAACTGGCCGGAAGGGGAAAACTATCCGCTAATTTTTCACAACAAACGAAACATGTTGATCAGTAATGTTTAAGGCGCCGATTTGGTTACCTATATTCACTGTGAATTTTTATAGAAGTGGTAAAAAAAGTTTATTATTGTCTTCCGGATCAAAATCACGATCTCTCTAATCTTCTAACCACTTTATCAAACCTCTATGACATCTGCAAATTAATAAAGATATTTATGTACTACCAGAGTTATTACAGTGGTTTTAATTGGAGTATTATAACGTAAGACCACTTAAAAAAAATTATCACCGGCAAGTGACCAAACATTACCATATAGTGAAATCACATTATAACGAATCTTAAGGAGCCGGATAAGTTAGCTACCTTATTAGAAATTAGTTAGCCATAGTGCATTTCCATATAAGTATGTAACAATAAGATTCTTTCGGCTTTTTATAGACCCAATATATTAATAATAATGGCATTCACAACATTTTCGACTTGTCAATCAGAAAAATGAAGAGGCCAGTCATTTATAATATATCTACCAAAAAAAGTAGAAATATCGAAATCCCCCCCGTACTTTAACCCGAGAGTTAATACAAAATGTATTTTGACTCTAAAAATGAAAACCTTTCCTTGCGTTTTCTGTGGGTAGTTTGGTTTCGTACTGATAATCTCAAAACAAAAAGTTCGATCTACTCATCAGGTAGCTACGACCAAACTCTCGGGTTAAAGTACGGGGGGGATCTCTTTATTTATTAATGTGGATAACTCTTTGCTTCTAAGTTTGGTTAAGAAATTTTGGATTAACATAAAAAGTAATACACATTTGTAATTGAATGATTTTCTGGATTATTTTTTTTTAACTATATCGAATTTAGGTTTGTTGGAAGGTGCAGGTGAACATTTTCTCTACCATATTTTGAATGGAATTTTCTTCCAACTTCTGAATAACATTTACTATATTTAAAATAAGTTTTAATAATAAAAACACGTTGTTCACTCGTATAGCTATACATAACCAGAATGTTTTTAAATGTCATCTGTCAAATAACATATGGTAGGGTAGACCGGGGCACTTTGATACATGGGGCAAGTCGTTACAGAGCAATTTTTTTAAAAAACTAAAGCTAATATTAGTTCGGTGTTCATGAGTAATTTTATCATTGCTTAATTCCTCAGTCGTGTTTAAAATTTCATAGTGATCGGACGTGTTTTACATTAGCGAGAGTGTAAAGTGTGTTTTGACGTGGGTATTGTTTTATATTGTTGCCTAATTAAGAAAAATTCTGAATAGGACTGTGCAACAGGACTTGATTGTGTGTGTGCAATAGATATTTATTTGTGTAACAAATTATGTAAGAACCAGTTTATGTAACAACCCGCCCCATTGAGAAATTGAAGGTATTGCAACAAACATTATTTTCTAATCAGTTTTAGAATAATGAGGAATTTTAAACGGAAAACAAACCGGGGAGAGACGTCGGAAACACGAATGGCAGCTGCTGTCGATATGGCCATCTCCAAAGATCTCAGCATTAGATCCGCGTGGCTAAGGAAAATGGAATTTGCCTTCAAACATTGTGGCGCTATGTCAAAAAACAACAAAAAACAAACTCGTCAGAAGTATCCACGGCAGTACCAAAAAGTGAATTTGGATAAGCAGAAACTCAGTTTTTAACATAAATATACGCAACAGAAATATATTTTAGTTTAACACCCATGGAATTGAGGAAATTTTCTTATCAGTGCACATCAGTTTCCTTGGAGAAAAAAATTTTGGAATCATGGATAGCAAACAAGCAAGCAGGCCCTGATTGATATAGATCGACCGGTTCTTCTACTTCTCGATAACCACGAGTCACATTTAGCCGTTAATACCATTAACTTGGCAAAGGCAAATGGAGTTATTTTGCTGTCGTTTCTACTGCATTGCTCGTATAAAATACAACCTCTAGATCGAAGTGTATATGGTCCATTTAAGCTATATTTTTCGACTGCGCAAGATTCATGGATGCAGCATAATCTTGAAAAATCCATGACCTATCCACCCTATCTGTGCACTGTTTTAATTGAAACTATCACATTTTTTATTCTATCAGTTTCAGCTTGACAACGTAAGTTGATACAAATATAACATTTGAAGAAATTTCAAAGGTGATAGCTCCAGATGAGTTTGTGCCACCACCCTTAGTAATTAATTATATAAGATAATTATATATTGGGCCCAACTTTGCGATTAAAATTTTTATTTAAGAAGGAGGAGGGTTTACACTTTTTCGGTGCTTCGCAAAATTGTGAATACCTGTTTCAATTTATGAATTATATAATCTAGCCGTTCATAACGAATATGGTCTACTTAATTCAGAATTTCTTTTAATTCCCGCTCCTTTTTCTTGGCACCGAGCTAAACCTATATAGATTTGTAATGGGAACGGTATTTGCATCTTTGAGGCAATTCAGCAAATTCGTTAAATCCCTAAGGAAGAATCATAATTTACATTCGTGGGTTCAATAAATTTAAGAGCAGATCGGAATTAGAATAAATGGGTCAAGATTCGACAAATCACTAATTTTACTAGTCCTTTTTTTATTAAATTGCAATTAAAACAAAAAATTTAGTTTACTTTAACATAATTTTATAAAGCGTTAGGGGTAAAAATTTACCCCAAAAATAAAAAATAAATTCTCCGATAAGAAGACCGAATGTGACCGAAGAAGACCGAAGAACGATTGCGGAAACTTATCAGGTCCAAAAGTAAATGAGTAAGCCATATTACTAGCTCTTTCCCAAATCTATGAGTGATTTGTCTGGTTAATTCCGATAACAAACGAGACTCATTTTCTTAAATAGATGCCGGTAGGTGTAGAAACTTTGCAAATATTTTTCCCTGAGCTAACTTACCTAATCAACCTAAACTGTTTTTCCGTGCTAATGATAATAAAAACGCATGACAACAATTGTTTTACAACATTTAGCCTCCAACGCTTATTTTAACAAAATTGGATTTTCGAAAAAAAATGTTTGCCGTACCGTTATATAACTTTTTTTATATTTGTGGTATCAGTTCCTTATCCAATGGCTTGTTACCTGCTTGTCTACCACTTAGAGCCTTTATTCCCGGTAGCTCGGTTCGGGGAGGTTACCATTGAAACGCTCTTGCTGGTAACAATAATTGACGATTCGACCTTTCCCGTTCTCACAACTGCCACTCGCACTTTACGTTTAGCTAGTCATAGTATATAAGAATTAATATTAATCACAAAACAAAATTTTTAGCCAAACCCCTCCAGCTATATATATGCCAGTTATATTTGTCTCCTAAACTTCTGGCAGCTAAGCAAAAAAATATAGAAAAACAATTTTGAATTGTTTTTACAAAAGCTTGGTTAATTAATTAATGATACTATTAATTATTTTTGGACCCCCACTAATGTTCTTGAGGAAATTTATAAAATTTTTATTTTGGCGTTTTTTTTTTTATTACTTGTCCGCCTTCAGGTTGAGAGGTGAGTGACACCGCTTCAGTCCCCTACCAATGGATTAGGCGGATCGCTCTGTTGATTCAGTTGGTTGCTTATTTTTGGTTCAGTGTTTTTTTCCTTTTTTGTTGTTCATCACTGGGAAGGCGATACCAATTCAGTCCCCCTTTTTTCTGTACTTCTTCCCAATTACAAAAGGTTTAGGAATATCTTCCCAGGATGGGACCACACTCATAAAATCAACACGTGAAGTTTCAATTTACAAAATTGAAAAAAGTGCTCCCCGTTTTGGGGGTTTAATTTTTTTCTGAATGTTATAAATTTTGATTTTTTTTTCTCGCTTTATATTTGTCTTTTTAACAATAGCACCTATAGGTTGCTCCACAAGTACGACTTTTACACACAATCTTAATTACAATAAACAATTCAAAAAAAACTTTTCTTGTAACCGCATACAAATAGTCGTAGTTTATCTAGGGGGTTCGACCTAATTTTCTCCTTTTTTTAATTTTTTATTTTAAGTTTTCCCGTGTTTACGTTCCTCGTGCCCTGCTGGGAGGAGAGTCTCAGGAAACTGGGGAGTGGTTAACCTCAGTTTAATAAATTCTGAGTGCCTATGATACCCGGTATGGAATGGCGAACTGATGGCGCCATAAAACCATCAACAAATAACCACAGGCAAACTGAGCGTCACATTTCCGGGGTCTCCAGGTAGTGAGTGAGGGGCCCCTATAAACGGGTTACCCCCTTGAATGATGAAATGGGTCCTATTGGTTTGGGATATCCATATGGATGGGTGAATGGTTGAGTAAAAGATGAATAGGGGCGGGGGTGCTGGGATGTGATGCTTGGTGAGCCAATGGGCTGGATTAAGGTGTTATGCGACCCGTGCTGATGATCAGCTAGGCTGGGGGCCCATTTAACAAAGCCCAGTCGTTAACGGAGCCCTCTGGATACCTGGCTACCTCCAGTTGTATTTAGCCTTACCTGCGTATACGGATCTCTGCGCAGGTGGACCAGTATTTCTCCGACACTCGTGGGAATATTATGGATCAGTTAAATAATAAAAATAAGGGAGCCGGTACCCTTGAAAAACCGGAAACAATGAAGGAAGAAAGTGGCTCTTACCTTAAAGGTGGAGCTACCTCATCAGTGGCAGGGGTAAGTGGCACCATGGCATCATAACCAGGAGTCAGCGATACCAATGCCAGGCAAGAGAGCGGGGGATCGGGAAGGATCCCTCCTGCAAAGCGACGATACAGGGAGAAACGGTCGGCGCATAAAATTCTGGATAAACTGGCTGCAACCCCTGAGGGGCAGCTTACAGTAGAACAGAAGCAATCTGTGGCTTGGGCGAGGGAGATTGTCAACCGCGACAGCTCGGATAGGGTCCTTGTGCCTAAAAGGCCGAGGTCTCAGGATGAGCTCGAAGGGGGCGACAGCAAACGAGCCAAGACCGTCACTGGAGCGATATCGGGAGATCCAAAGGAAAAACCGAAATTGTTCAGTGAAATAGTAAAGGAGAACGTACTGGTGCTAGCGGTAATTGACAGAAGTCAAGAAGATGGGAGCATCACGGCAGGAAAGTGGAGGGAAGTGTATAATGCACTAAACTCCATTTTCATCAAGGTCCTGAGAGAAAATCCAGGACCCCCTCCGTTCTGTAGAGATGCGGGATGGCATCAAGCGCGCGTAAAGTTAACTGCGTGCTCGGATCAAAGATCGGTGGATCTTTATAAAAAGGCAATAGCCGAAGTAGGTGAGGTATGGGAAGGCGCGAGGCTTGAGGCAGTTCGAAAGGAAGAAATTCCGAGTAGACCAAGGGCCCGCGTCTGGTTACCAACCAAACCAGAAAAGCCAGAAGAGATCCTTGAGATTATTCAGGCAAGTAATCCAAATCTTCCAACGAAATATTGGAAGATTGTCAAACAGGAGGAGGCTAAAGGGGGCTTCAGAATGGCAATCATGCTGCTCAATAAGGAGTCCCTTACTCCCCTGGCAGAGACAAAGGGGGTGATCAGCTTCGGTTTCGGGTCGATCACTCTCAACGTTTTTAAAAAAGATGAGGTAGGCATGCGCTCGGAGGACGGGCCGGAGGTGGACGTCGGACGGACCCAGCGGCAGACAGTCGAGCAAGCGCATGGGGTTATAACAGACGATGACGTGGAGCTGCTATTGGAGAGAGGCGGCCTTCTCTCGCTTGGATCCGATGGGGACACCCTGTCGGAAGCTGAACGAAGAGAGGCTGGGGATTCTCAAGGCAGCGAAGCATCAATTATGGGGGGTGACACGGCGGATACTAGCGGCCCCCCGGAGGAAGGTAGCATTAGCCTGAAACAGGGAATGCATGAAGAGGTAAGTGAGTAATGCATGGTGATTAATATTGTGCAGATTAATCTTCACCATACGAAGGCTGCTTCGGCGGCTCTCGTTCTCAGACTGACTAGATCAGGAGAGGAGCTATTGTTAATCCAGGAACCTTGGATTAACAAAAACAGGATCTGTGGCCTTAAGGTGAAAGGGTATACAACTTTGTACTCAAGTAACTCTGAGAAGATAAGATCTTGCATTTTAGTGAAAAATACTTTAAAAATTTTTCTACTTCCTCAATACAGTAGTGGTGACGTTACTGCGATCAGTATGGAGGTTGGCAGAGACAAGTTTTGGCTGGTCTCTGCGTATATGGATCGGGAGAAGGAGATCCCGCCGGATAACCTGGGGGACCTGATCCGAGAAGCAAGGAAAAATAGGATTGGTGTGATACTCGGATGTGATGCAAACGCGCATCACACAATTTGGGGGAGCACTGATATTAATGAGAGGGGTGAGTTATTTTTTGATTACTTATTAAATACTAACCTTTCAGTCTGCAATGTTGGACAGGAACCGACATTTATCATTAGCAATCGGCAGGAGGTTCTAGATGTGACCCTCGCCTCGGATACTATTTTTCAGTTGATTAGGGGATGGAGAGTGGCGAAGGAGCACTCATTCTCTGATCATCAATATATAACTTATAACCTTAACATTCACCCGGTTACCCAGAAGCCTTTCAGGAATCCTAGAAGGACAAACTGGGAGAAATACGGGGAGGTGTTGGAGGAACTATTGCCGGAGGTCCCCGGACCTCCGGCGACAGTGGAAGAATTGAATTGCATTGTGGATGTTGTCACAAGAGCATGCAATCTTTCCTTTAATGCTTCTTGCCCCCTGATAAAGCCAAGGGGCAGGCAGAAACCGGCATGGTGGTCCATGGAGTTGGAGACCTTTCGGAAGGCGTGTAGGACAGCCTTTAATAAGGCAAAGAGCACGAGGCATGTACGGGACTGGGACTCCTATAAGGAGGACCTAAGAAAGTACAAAAAGGAATTGAGGAAGGCACAGAGGGGATCTTGGAGACTCTTTTGTGGTAGAATAGAAGAAGTCTCTGAGACTTCCCGCCTTAGGAAGATTCTATCTACTAACCCAACTAGTCCTAGTTACTTAATTAGACCAGACGGGTCATGGACAGCTTCAAGTGCGGAATCGTTGGAGCTTCTCATCGATACCCACTTTCCGGGAAGCTTTGATGCGATGGAGCCTGGAGCTCATCGAGGAACACCTCCAATAGATATGGAGGGCATATTGGATAGAGAGCGGATCAGGTGGGCGCTGCAGGGTTTTAAGCCTTATAAGTCGGCGGGCCCGGATCGGATTATACCAGCAGAGATTCAAAAGAACTCGGCAGCCATCATCCCCTGGCTAGAGGTTATCTTCAGGGGATGTTTGAAACTAGTCTATATTCCTAGGAATTGGACAGAGGTCAAAGTAGTCTTTATTCCGAAATCGGGAAAGAGCTCACATGCTCGTCCAAAGGACTTGAGGCCTATAACTCTATCATCCTTTCTGCTGAAAACCCTGGAAAGGTTGATAGATGTGTTTATTCGATAAAGAATTGAACCCAGGAATTGGGCAATGTCGCAGCATGCGTACTGTAAGGGAAAGTCGGTGGACACAGCTCTGCACGATCTAGTACGCACAATTGAGAAATCAATTTACTTGCAAGAGTTTTGCATGGTACCATTTCTCGATATTGAGGGTGCTTTTAATAATGTAAAAACGGAGGCGATCATGGAAGGATTGTCTTTTTTGAAAGTGGACTGCTCTATAAGTAGGTTAATAAATCAGATGCTGGTAAGCAGGACTATTACCTCGGAGTTGGGAGAGTCCAAGATTAGAAGACGGGTGGTTAGAGGAACCCCAAAAGGAGGTGTAATGTCCCCCATTCTCTGGAGTGCAGTGATTAATGGATTGCTGCTGGAACTAGAGAGAGAGGGGATAGGGGTTGTAGCATATGCTGATGATGTAGCGATAGCTGTCTCAGGCAAATATCTAGATACGATTAGGGATGTTATGCAGAATGCACTCCTGATCGTTACGAAATGGGCCAGCAAGTGTGGATTGGGGATTAACCCGTCCAAAACAGAGCTGGTACTATTTACTAGGAAATATAAAATTCCGGTGGTTAGCCCTCCTATCATAAACGGCAGCGGACTAGTTTTTGCTGACCGAGCGAGATTTCTGGGCATAATCTTTGATAGTAAGCTCAGCTGGAAGCCTAACACTTTGGAAAGAGTGAATAAGGCTATTGTAGCCTTATACTCGTGTAGAAACGCTATAGGTAAGAGATGGGGCTTGAAACCGGAGCTGGTATACTGGCTCTATACCGCCGTGGTAAGACCTGTGCTAATGTACGGGGTGGGTGTTTGGTGGCCAGCTCTGGATAAGGTAACTTATAGAGGTATGATGGAGAAGGTGCAAAGAACGGCCTGTATGCTTATAAGCGGGGCGCTTAGGACAACACCTACACGCGCTTTAGAGGTTATGTTCCACCTTATTCCAATCGACCTTTATGGTAAACAGATGGCAGCCAACGTGGCTACGAGGCTCTTGGCTGTCTCTCAATGGAAGTGTCTTCAGGTGGGACACTCGACGATAGGTAGATTCGCTGGCGAAGAACTGGCGAATCTGGATTATATTACACCAACGTTGTGCTTCGATAAGGGTTTCCGTACCATCTTTCCCTCAAGGGAATCCTGTAGAAACGGATCAATCCTGGAAAACGAGGCAGTGCAATTTTTCACGGACGGCTCGAGGCTAGACGATCAGGTAGGAGCCGGAGTCTTCTGTGATAAACTTAATGTTAATATTTCTGTTCGTCTCCCTGACTACTGCAGCGTGTACCAGGCTGAAGTGGTGGCGATCGGGCAAGTCATGACATGGTTGAAGCATAATGTGGTATCCGGGAGGGATATCGCAATTTATGTGGACAGTCAGGCAGCGATCAAGTCACTTGGGGCAGTTTGTCTGAAGTCGCGGGTGGCGCTGGATTGCCGATCATCTCTTAACGAGATGAGCGAGTATTTCAGTATCCAGATAATCTGGGTCCCGGGTCACTCGGACGTCACGGGGAACTGCAGGGCGGACGAACTAGCTAGGTACGGTACGACTCTCCAGATGCAGCCGGAAATGGTAGGTCTGGGGAGGCCTATGACAGTGCTAAAATGGGCGCTCAGTAAAAGGGCAATCGCCTTGACAAATGAGAGGTGGATCAACACTCTCACGTGCAGGGTAGCAAAGCAAGTTTGGCCAAAACTGGACTTGCGGCGCTCCAAGGTACTAATATCCCTGGGAAGACAAGAAATAGGATTGGTCGTAGGGATAATGACAGGTCACTGCCTTTTTGGGGAGCATGCGAGAAGGCTGGGGATACAGACGAATGACTTTTGTAGAAGTTGCATGGACGAAGAGGAGGAGGAGACTTTGGAACACTTCCTATGCTCATGTCCGGCGCTATCATACAGAAGGCATAAGTATTTGGGTGTGTACGGTATGGACAGCCTTTCGGAACTCGCGGACTGTGGAGTGCGAGATTTATTACGCTATATAAATAGCTCTGGTTGGTTTCAACGGGAGTAATGGGGAGATGGGATCCTGTGGTATCACAACGGGCCATTGCTGGCCTAAGTGTGCGATAGCAGCCACTTCAACCTAACCTAACCTAACCTACGTTCCTCGTATTTTTTTCCTGACTCGTTTTTTCCTGTTTGTTTCGAAATTTTATTTCGAAGGCATTCGGATACCGTACTAAAATCACCCGTACTGAACTTAATTTTGATTAACCCAACACCGTTACAATATTCATAATGTAAAAGGCTTTATACCAATTTAGAAGTAAATCGATACATAAATAAAGATTTTATCAACGTTTTAAAATCTAAATTTTAAGTGAAGGCGGGTTTTGAGTTGAATTCGTTCGTTCTGAATTTTTTTTTAATCAATCGTGTTCCTTGAAAATGACGTAATTTTTCGTTCGTATTCCTTTGATTGGATTAAAAAAAAATTCAGAACGAACGAACGACTGCAACTCAAAACCCGCCTTTATAGTTAGCCATGAAAACATAACGACTTCACTTTTTGCTAATATTCGATATTTCTCTCCATTTAATTTGCGTACCGCGAGCTATAAAGTGTAAAACTTAAAATTTAAAATGGTACAAGCAAATGTTTGTGAATTTGTTCGAAAACTGCAACATTCAATAAAAGCTCGAGCATTAATTTAGAATTGAATGATTTCCTAATCAATAGGAAGCGCAATCACCATCGGTCTAGCGATGATTTTCTGTTGGGCTATCCTGGCTGTTTTCCAAAAAAAAATACTAATTCATACTAAACATTAGGATTGAATATAAAGTCCTTGTTGAACGATGCATCAATGACCAACGGTCTAGTGCAGTTTTTCTATTGTACCAGGCCATTTTCAATCATCCTGGACCACCTTATATTCAATCCTAATGTTAAGTATGAATCCAACAATATTTTTTTCACCAATCCATTGACAGAGTACTAATCATTTTCGGAATGCTTTCGGAAAAACTTAACAAATATCCCATTAACAACTTTTTTGGTTATATACTTACAAATTAATATTGGGCAACATCAATTTGAATTGCACTTAAACGAGTTTGAAATTATATCGAAATTTATTGATTTGTTTACGGAAAAATTTATTTCATGTAGGTATTATACAATTCCACAGGGGTGTCAAAATTCTTTCAGTTATTTTTGTTTGACTTATCAACAATTTTAAATGTACAATTATCTTAATTCCAATTTTCTAATAAAAAAAAATATCTACATACACTTGTATGAATGCTTCTTAATGCTTATTAATATACTCGTAATACGACTAAAGAAGTAAATTTTATCAGCTTTTGTGAAAATGTATGTAAGCATATATATTTGTACATACATACATCGAAACGAGAATATTGAAATTTTGTAAATCTTTCCCCCTTTGAAATTATTATTTTTTGTTCGATTGGTATATAATTTAGCGATTTACACGAAACTTGTGAAGTTACGTACACGTTGATTATGTATATCGTTATTCAGTTATGTATATTTAAAATATCGTATGAATTAAATAAGATTTAAATGAAATGGGTATTGTATGTAAAAGAATTTATTGATAAACGAACATACACACCATGAGCGTTGAAAATATTTTCATCTTCTTGAGAAAGCAAACAATACATTTTTTTATGTTTTCATTCTGAGTTAAAAATTAATCAAATTTGCAGTTCATTATTAAAATGGATTACTCTAATATCGTAATGTAATGAATTTTTTCGTTAAAAACATTTTTTTTAAAAATTTTCTTTCGCCTTCGTTTATTTACATTTTAGCTGATTAATTTTTATTTTCCAAGAAAATTTAAATGATTCCCTCTTAAAGTCTGTGTAAATGTGTATAAAATCCATCATATTTTGCTAA
Organism: Tipula helvola; assembly: GCA_963556165.1. NCBI lineage: Eukaryota > Metazoa > Arthropoda > Insecta > Diptera > Tipulidae > Tipula > Tipula helvola. The sequence goes on from OY744482.1 coordinate 285,582,195, forward strand.
AGATATTTTCTAGAATCTAGGTATTCGAATAATGTGAGCAAACTAGTATGTACTTATTGTGAAATATCTTTTTTCTTCTAGGAGTCGTATAAATCATCTAAGTCTAATTTAACAAAATGCTTCGACAGATATGTATAACATAAAGAACAATGTGTGTTGCCTCTAAGCACGATAAAAGTAAAATTTTATAAGCAGTAAATTTGTAGTTACGATCATTTATCTTCTAATGGTCCGGCTGGCATATACAGTCCAATTAGTGATTTTCCCAAATATAATTCCAACGCCTGCTGACTGGCGGCTAAAATATTTCATATATGGTTAAAATGTGTCTTAAGGGAGAACACCACTGTGACCTACCATTTTCAAGTGCTTAGTTTGGTATTTTTTTTGAGAAATGGGTTGGGTTTAGAGAAAAAAAAGTTTTAGGCTATATTTGGCATATATTTAAGTAAACAAAGAAAATTGTTTATGTAAAAAAAAAATACAAAATGGCGGCGCTAGAGTAGCATTGTAGAAGTGATTTTGCCTAGAGTCGCTCCGCTGCACGCAGTAGAAGTGTCTTACATTTGTTCCTGGAACAAAAAATAAAATATTTTCATGAAATATATTAGTTTTAGCATCGAAGTACATGAGGAAATTAAAAAATTCGAAAAAATTAAAAATTGAGACAAGTTTGAAGAAAAAGTTTAATTTTTCGACTATAATTTTCGTATAAAAAGTTGTATATCTTTTTTAATTTTTAATGAATCAAAAAAAGCTCATGTACTTCGATTTTAAATCTATTTAAGAAGCTACAGTTAAATTTTCAAGTCGATTGAACAAAAATTGATTGAGTTCTGCTGCGTGCAGATTTCCAAAACACGGTTTCGAGAAAAACGCGTTTAAAGTTTTTGGTATCAATAACTTCTCAATAAGAGCTCTCAGGAAAATGCTTGAAAACCTTCTAAAAAAAATTTTTTAGCTATAAACGAATTTGTATCATATTTTTGAGGGTCTAAAAGATTTTTTAAAGGCAAAAAAAAAAAATTGATTTTTTGAAAATCTCACAGTGGTGTTCTCCCTTAAATGTTTCATTAAATTATTAATTTCGACTAAATTAATTTTAAAATTTGATATTTATTATTAATCGCAACATACTCATCTTTATTAATCATAAAAAAAGTAGGGGGACATTGTTACGGCTGCATTGTGATTTAAATAACAACAAAAACAAAATAAGAATGTAGTTTTCATTTTTCGCCAATGATCTATATTTTCTGGTGGCTATACGTATTTACTGGCGGCAAAATAGAGTGCAGTCCTATGTACTTAATATAATGTATATAACTTATTCCTAAGTATGTAATTGTATATTCCCAATTATGTACATTACAATTTCAAAATATATAATATGGTTCGATTGGTAATCAACTCAATTGGTCTGAAGAATAATAATTCTTAATTGTATATAACAAACATTTGGTGGGGTCATCTTTAGAATTATCACAGGGGAAATTCTTGTTGATCATTTTTTTTTTTTTCTGCATTACTGTATTATTTTGAATTGAGAGGCCAAGCTGCTCGGTATTGAATTACCTGCCATTGGAAATAAAATAAAATAAATTATTAAGAATTTTTGGATTTTTGCTAATATACATATAAACCGGTAAGATACAATTTTTGTTGTATGTGATCAAATTTTTCTGTTTGTTTGTTTGGAAGCTTACCCCGTATGTTCAAATAGTGATGAACAAATTCTTTTTTATTGATAGGCAAGGATAGTACGTGTACGTAAAATATATCGCTCACTACATATTTGGTATTCAGATAGTGTTCGCAAATAACCAAGGGCAAAAGTTGGGCCTCTCTATTTTCTTGGGGTACAAATAATACCCAGATTATAAAAGCAACGTACCAATTGTACTGTTACCAATATAGAGGTGAAAACAGAATTTTTTTATGCACTCGTTGGATGTACAGACAGTGCGTTATACGTTAGAGGATCGCGGAAAGATCATATATTTTGCTCAGTTACCAGGGAATTAAAGGATTACTGGATTTTCATCTCTTATCACCTGTTGGAAATTTTGAGTGAAAAGTGAAATTTCATAAATAACATATAATATATTGTTATATTTAAAATGTGTTTGTATACATAGATATACAAAATAATTTGTTAGTGATTAAGTTTAAAATATATATGTATATTTGTATATTCATGCATATGTGTATATAATATGTATGGTATTAGATTTTGTTAGAAAATTTTCGATAAATAAGAAGAAAAAAACACAAACAAAAGAAAAGGAAATTACCTACAATACATACATATAGTGCGCGAAATAAGATTTTTTTTCAGCCTCCCACGGACAGTTTACCAAAAGAGTACTCGGAAAGGTTGTCTGGTGAGTGTTTTGTGTACGTTAAGGTTTGTTGGACCAATTTAAAATCCAAAAAAACGTACAGCCAGTAGGATGGTCCGTAACAACATCCACTAATTTAGACAAGAAACTTGTATTTGTAAACATGATTTTACTTGCTTTTGCATGTAAAAAACAAAAAAAAAAACAACGAGCGAGTTCACCCTCAACTCGCAAAAGATTTATGTGAAAACTTTTTTGTTTAAATATTTATTAAATCATTTCAAGCCATTTCGATAAGGCTCAGAAACCCCTCCATAAAAACGAATATTGTTCGCTCAGTATTTATACCAAGTTACATGTTTGGTTCGAAAAGTCAATAAGTTATTCTATTTTGAATTTGGAGGACGAACCTTACTGACATTAATTGAGCATGAGCAAAGTACAGTTCGTTTAAGTTAATCACCTAGACCTGTCATGTACGCTTTAAAATATACCATTACTCATACACAGCAATTCAAGATTCCATAGTAATTGGTCACAGCAAACTCGCTGAACAAAGCAAATCGCATCGCTTTATCACTGATCAGTTTAAAATAAATTAAATAGAGCGGTTCTATTTGGGCGCAATATTGGCCGTAAAATCATTGCAATTGGAAAGACAGTAGCACGAAATCCTCCATACTCAAACTCACCAACAGCATGAGCAATACCAATAAGAAAGCATACCGATTAAACATTTTAAAATTATTATTTTATTATGTACGTGCAATTTTCACAGCTCGCTACTTCCATTTAATTTTTTTACACTGCACAACCATAATTTATGGTCTTTTTGCTCGTAAGTAATTTTTATTTTCAAAAACACTTGCTGCTGCGGCCATATATAGCAAATATTTTCACAACAAAATTAATTAAAGTAGGTGGTTTTTTTTAGATTTTTTTTTGTATTCGGCTCACGATGTTTTTGAAATGCCGGATGATGTTGTATATTGCATGTGTATGCGTAGATTTTGCATTGATTTTACGTTTTATTTATTTTTTGTTCTTGTCGATATTCACACATACCTGCAATATTTTTTGTTCGGCACTTTTATTTCCGTAACCCGATTTCTATACAATTTTTTACTTACTCCTGCCGCTAAAGATGTTTTCACATCAAAAAGCAATCAGCGCTGCCCAAGCATGGGGACAAATGAACTAAAATCGATATTGGGAAAGTCCCTCATGTGCAGCTTTACTGCAGCAAGATTTGAAGATTAATTCAATTTATGCTTAAGTTTTTTTTATACCAGACGCCTCGCATCAAAATTTTTAGATACCACAAATATGAAATGTATAACACGAAACAAAACGCAACCATGAAAAAAAATGTAAATGTATTGATTACAGATTTACATAGTTTATTAATAAAGCTTATTAAAGACAATGATTTTCAACAATATTATCTATTAGATATTAATAAAATTAGACTTTTAGTAAAATGAAAATTGGATTGGCACGTGCAATTTGATTCCGTTTAAATGGTTATTAATCAATCCCTAAGGTATTCCCAAATACGGTTCATTTATATGATTTGAAGAAGAAGAGTTATACGTCCGTTATAAATCAATACTGATATGTTTAATAAATTCGTACCGTAGACAGTTTTAAGTCCGGTAAAATTTCCTTCATTTTACGGTCAAGTGGGCTGTAAAATATCCCGGCAAACATTGTTGTTAGGCGCGACAAACTTCATAAATATGAGACCGTAAAAAGCCAGTTGAAAAACAAAATCTAAACAAGTGGACCCCGAACTAGACTCTCTGAATTATTTGTGAATCGATGAAGTTTTCTTAGGAATCAATGAAGAATAGAAGGAAAGAAAAATATACTTACGTTGAATCGAACCTTTTATCTAATACAGACACAAGTACGGTTTATGTACTTTAGGGGACTGCAGAATTTTTTCTGGTATACACAAAAGACGGTTTATTTACGAGATATTTTATAAATTTTAACAATATGATTTTTTCGGCTTTTCTAAAACATCAGTGTACGTTTAATACACACAAAAAGATTTTTCTTGAGTTTTTATTTTTGGCGAATATAATAATTCGCTAAATCAGTACGGTCTTACTTACATATAACGTATAAAGTTCGATTTGTATTTTTGTAGTTTGGTCGTAGCTACCGGATGAGTAGATTAAACTTTTCACTTTTCAGTACGAAACCAAACTACCAAAGAAAAAACTGAAGGAAATTTATTGTTTTTTTTAAGGGTGGTGGAGGTGATATTTCTACTTTTTTATTAGAGTAGATATGTTATGAGTAGATGCCTCCTTTATTTCACTCGCTCACCAAGTCGTAAATATTGAAATGATATTAAAAATAATATATTTGTCTATAAACAAAGCCGAAAAAATCATATTGAGATATTTTACTTGCAAATGTTCGTCAATTAGGCGGTGTTTTATCCAACTATTGCATTTGCATATTAGCGACAAGGAGACTGTAGAATGTTACCTATTCACACAAAGGGATGGTTCATTTATGGCAAATTTCACACATAAAAGCTCGACATTTGGACGGTTTTTTATCCGACACTTTCAGTAACATATTAACGGTAAAGGGTCTGTAGAATGTTACCTGACAAACACATAGGGATGGTTAATTTACGGCAAATTTATGTATATTTATATGCATATTTATTCAGTCCCCTCTCCCTATTAAGGGAGAGAGGACTGTATAACGGTATCTGATACCCACAAAATAACGGTTTATTTATGGAGAATGTCACTTACAAATTGTCGGCAATTTGACCGTAAAACAACCTGCGGTCCTCGTTCAGATATTAGAGCCCGCCGAAGGTCTTCCAAAACACGTTTTTTTTCAGTACTTGAGGAAAGGAAAGTCTGCCAAAAAACAGTTCGGTCCTCCAGTTCCTCATCAGTTATTTTTCAGTACTAAATATTGAGATTGTTTGTCGGGTATACCATCGAAATTGATCTTGATTGTAAAAAATAAGTTTTATTTCACAATAAGGTGAAGCTTCATTAACCAAGAAATGAATAAATATCAAAATATTTTAGTTGTCGAATTATTTAGTTTTATAATATTTGTTGTTTTTTGAGTTATTATCATCTCTTTGGAGCAACAAATGCTTGATTCGAAGCTGCTACACAGCTTGAGCTTTCATTTGTCCTTTTAATGATCTAAGCATCAAAATGCCTACAAAATCGAATCAAAAATGGTAACATAACTCAAAAAAATCGTTAAATCAACTAACTTCGTAACATTATTTACAACTAATCTATAATAACTAAAGCTTAGTATTAATAGCTTAACAAACCTGCTTCAAGATAACATTTGTATAAGACAAGCACCCTAAATAATATGAATAATCCTATTAATACTTACTATAAACATGAAATATTTTTCTTGCCAAAAAAAAACACAATAATCTTATCACTATATTATTATCATTAACTGTATCGCTCTGATAACTCAAAATATTTATTTTAATTTCATTTTCTTAGATAGAAAATAATAACATTCGTATATCTTCAAAACACTTCCCTACGCACAAGTATACTGAGGCGCAAAGCAAATAAAATGAAATAATTTATGTTGGGATTACTTGTCATAAATAACAATAGGAATATTTTTTATTATGACAGACTGTGATAACATGAAAATAATATTATTACATTAGATATTAGTGTTTTGAGAAATAATACGGTAGGATGCCCAAAATCTTAGAATATAACTGAACAAACTTCCAACTTTTCATTTATTTAACCCGGAATAGGATTTTGCACAAAAGGCGAGAAGTAAGTTGAGTAACATGTATTGTTTTAGTTTAATTCTATAGTTCGCCGCAATGAACTAAAATTTCCAGAATTTAAAAAAAATGTCTTTCTGAATAACTCCTATAGTTTGGAGGTTAATTTTCCGCTAACCTCGTATGATGCTTTAGGCTGCTATAGTTTTTTAGAATAACCAATTTCGATTTTCCCTGAATTTTATTTTTCATTTTCATTACCGACATTAGTTTCAGAAAACACTGCATCGATGAGTATGCGGTGGTATGTACGTATATCATACGTCAGGAATGAATGGTTTAATCTTAATTTACATTTTTTACATTTTTTTGGAAGTTAATTAAAATTGTCATATGAAAAATTAAATTTTTTACACTTAGAAAACGTAATAGAAATAACGGCTCTACTCTACAAGATTTTGAAAACCAGTCGTTTAAAAGCCAGCCTTTTGAGACTCAGATTTTGAAGCCACTATTTTGAAATTTTGATAACTAGTCTTATGTATGCCACCCCGTAAAAATGTCTAAAGTTCCGGAACTGTTAATTTTACCAAAACTAATTTACTATCGTCTTCAAAATTTGGTGAAACATAGGATGATCATGACAATACCGGTTGTTGAGAAAAATTTAAATAAATTTATTTTTAGGGAAAAATTTGCTTAATATTGTATTACTTAAATAAATTAAAAGGATTATCACAGCTGTACCATTTTTCACATAAATACGAAAAGAATTAAATTTAGTAACCGACCACAATATACGTCACATATTAATATGCATTTCCCTCGATAAAGTCCGATCAATATAAAGACCTAAATCTCGTACTGTATTTGAATAATCAATGTTTATACCATTTACGACTATATTGGGGAAAGCAACCACGTCAAGGGAATTATTAGAAATGATAATAAACTGAGTCTTGATTTCATTTAATAATAGCTTATTTGCCCCAGACCACTTCAGAATAGAACAGAGCTAATATCTTTATCCAATTTTGATGTATAATAGCCCGATAACTAGACTGATTTCAAATAAAGAAAATGTAAAATAACCCATTGTTATTGTATAACCCACGCTGCTAGGGGCAACGTGAGTTATTATTTTGTATAACAAAATATTGAGTAGTCATTGGAAAATTATTCGTAGATTTCGTAATTTACGTCAAAGAAACACGTCACATAAATTTAATGAATGGTCACTTTGATAAAATGTATTTCAAAATTCAATGCTATAGTGTGAAAACACAAAAAGGAACTATGTATTTCTTATTAATTTCCGATTATTTACATTTAGCTATTTCAACAAAATTGGATAAAACGTTGTATGCCACTCGTGAGCAAAGAGATATTATCCACTCGGGATAATATCCCACTCGGCTATCGCCTCGTGGGACAAACTTATCCCTCATGGATAATATCTCATTTTGCTCACTAGTACCATAAATAACTATTATTTAACAACTCAACACAAGGGCCTCTATTTTCTTACTAGTCACTCCAGTACAGTTGCACATCATCTGCATATAAGTTATAGAAAGTATATTGATTGACTTATAAATAACCCTAGGTAAATCATTGATAAATGCAGAAAAAAGAACTTGGCCGAAAACAGAGCATTGTGGCACACCATTCTCTATACTAAGTCGTTTGGAAATTTTTATGCTATATTAGTGAGTAGATCTTGTGATCTTCCGATAAGGTACGAAATAATCAACCGACATGAGGTTGAATCAAAATTAAAATTTGCTTTAAGTTTTTGTGGCAAGGCGATGATGGTTTAAGTAGTCAATAAAAGTAAGGCTCCCGTAAGGCTATGTGTGTTTTAATATCGTTATTGATCCAAAAGTGGCTTTTGAATTTTAATTTGGGTTTTTTCAGAGGAATATACTGCTGAAAACAATTAACAATTATTCGATTAAAAAACTCCATTTTATCGTCAATGTCACTTTACACATAAATTGCATTCCAGTTCATTGAAGCACAGTTTATCAGAGTTTTATCTAAATCACATTTACTATAATCTCAGAATTCAGTAATAACAGGTAAAAAATTCTCAGAAGGGTCATAAACCCAGATCCATCAGATCCAACTGAAATTTTATTGACGAAACTTACTTTTGTTAGTAATACATACTACATAATTAGGTATCAAGCCTAACTAACAGAGAGAAAGATGTGGTAGCCTTCGAGTAATACGTGGATTCTTTGTTAATAACATTCAATAAAAAACTGGTTAACAATCATTTAAAATGTTTAGTGGAGGAATTTGAATTTAGTAAACTACAGTTAAAATCACCCCATACACTATAACAATATTTAAATAATCATCACATAAATTGATTAAGATTTCTTCTAATTCGAAACAATAATTTGTCTTAGGTAGACTATACAGGACACTGACAAATATTTTAGTGGATGTTATTCTACATTCCACAACTAATATTTCTAGCCTAGAACTGCGGAATGTATGCACAACAGTTGCGTGTATCGTAGATTTCACAAACACGTTGGAATTACGGCAAGAGTATTTTTATGAGAAAATTATAAAGTATATTCGACCTTCAAAATAATTCAAGACTAAAATTTCAGAAGTTGGTGAAAGCTGATATAAAAAGGCAAATTAATATAGAGTAAGTAACTGTTAGTCTTAAAGTTTAAAAGTTCAATAGCAAAATGATATTTTTGTAAAACACTATCTAATACATTATTGCTTATTTAGCTTCAAACACTCAATCAATAAAATAATCGTAAACTAAAAGTAAAACCAAGAATGTATAAGTTACTTATAACCATTTTTCTATTTCTATTTTAACATTCTTTTTGATGTAAGATTTATTTTTGCTTTTAAATAATTCAAATAAATTCTAAAACTAAAATTTCGTAAAGCAATAAACAAAAAAGATATTGTTGATTTGCGAATTTACTATTGTTAAATATCTTTTGAAATAAATTTGTTTTTACCCCTAATGCTTTCAACTACTTTCATTAAATAGTGTGGTTAGGGTTCCATTAGTTATATATTCCATGTTATTAGAATATCAAGCTCATAATAAACTAAAGAAAAGAACTATGGCTATAATATTCTTGTTCACGTAAGCTAAATAGAGTTGAAATAAAAAAAATATTTTTTATTACACGGAAAACGATAAAGTCACTCCCAAGCAACTAAAGCGACTCAAACCTTCAGTTCTCACAGAAAGGCGATTTTTTTTAAAATGGCCAAACCGATTTTCACAAGACATTATTTTATTGAAAGCCTGATGTTTTTACTTTAAAATGACACTATGACACTATTTTCATGAGAATTGGTTCAGTACTTTTTTTTATAATGAATTTTGAATGAAAACGCAACCAAAATTGATGATAATGAAAAAAAATATTGTGGATACAATTTAAATTACAACAAAAGCTTCAACCAAAACAAAAACAATTATATTGGTTAATACTTAGTATTCCTCCCCCCCCCCCCCCGCCTCCCCCCATCCTCAGTCCTTGCTGTGTCTACAATGGTTCGCATGAGATTCTACCATTGTCGTTATTAAGGTTTTGACAAAGACTTGGAAGATCGCACCCAACGCCTCATCCACTGCAATTTTGAGGTTACTGATGTTAGATGATACCGGATTTTTGGCTCGGACCCTCCGTTTTAGTTTGTCCCATAAATGCTCAATTGGATTCATGTCTGGACTGAGAGCTGGCCACCTCATCGTCTCAAGTTCAACCTCATCCATGAATTGCCGAATGTTTCGAGCTATGTGACACCAGGCATTTTCATACATCAATATGAAATCTTAGCCTATATCCTGCGTAGGGCACGACATGATCCAAGAGAATGTCCTCGATATATCGTTCAGCGGTCAGACCTCCTCTACGTCCTCCACCAGGTACGAAAACAAGATCTGTTTTTAGCGAAAATCGCTCTCCTGGACGCCTGTAGACCCGGTATCTCCTATTCTCCTATAATTCGAGTCACTCTTTGCTGTGGCGTGCTGTCAATTTTGGGCCTCTAGCGGGCCGTCTTGGAGTGAGGTTGGCTTCCTTCAAGCGTCTTCTTACTGTCCATTGAATAATAGCTACATCTCAAACCTGTTTTAGCTCGCGCTGCACATCGACGACCGTGAGATGGCGATTTCGCGGTGAAGTTAGAACGATAAATCGATCCATTACCGGCTGATATATCGTCTCCGATTGAAGGTACCAGTTTTCTGAAACCTTCTGGATACTCTTGAGACAGCAGATTGGCTCATGTTTAGCTGACGCGCAACTTCTCGATGATTTTTTTTTTTTTTTTTTCGTTATAATTTATTTAATTCCATTTAAAAAGTTACAAGAACTATAACAAATAGAAAAGTACATAAGTATACATGTGTATGAAACGAAAGAGGGAGAAAAGTATACAAAATAAACATAGAATAAAAAAAAATAAAAAACAAACACAAAAAATACTTAAATTAATTGAAGACTCAAGTTCCTATTCTTATAGTAATCAAATTTAGCCATTTGTTATAAATAAAAGTCTTAACAGATGATTTAAAGTGGCCAATGCGCGTTTCCTGTTTAACTTCATCAGGCAATTCATTGAACAAAATCAAGCCTCTATAAAAAACATTTCGTCCTTCTTGCAATAAAGCATCAACTTGTGCGGCTTTTTCTAGAGCGGTATCCATGAATTTGAGGAAACAACGAATGAAACTGGTAGAGATTTGTTCAGGTCGTCTGATAACTAAATGATGGCAAATATCGGTCAACGTGATATGATACATTTTATTTTGCTGGGATTGCTTTAACACTTGCACACCCTTCATAGAAAAAAAAGTCCCCATTAAGAACCAAACACACGCAGAAGAAAAAAATCGTTAAGTTTACATTCTTGTGTATGAATACTTAAAAAAAAATTAATTATAATCAAATAAAATAACAAAAATTAACAGTGTATGTATTATAAATTCATATTGCTACAAAATTTTAAAAAAAAATTGTAAACCAATTTCAAGGGCTTTGAAAAAAATCTGATATTGTGGTTTGCTTTAAACAAATATTCCGTCTCAAAACTGCGATTTCCATCAGATTATGAAGAATCATAATTTCTTCCAATGGAATTTCATTTTGTTGAGCCCACTCCAGACAAGTTGTAAAGCTTAAAATAGCATTTACCACTTTTACATGTGGTTTTTTCACAGATTCTTCTGTTTCTGTCTTCGATCCATTCGTTTACTTCTTGAGGAGAATATTCAACTGCAGGTAATACTTGCCCTAATAAGGTCTGCAAAATTTTGACATCCAATCTCTCATTTTGATTTTTAGTGCGAAGTTCACTCAGCAGTATGTTGTCATCTGAATCCCACTCGAGAAATTTAGACATCAGCAAAACTTTCCAACAGTTCTTTTTTAGTAGTTTCACTCAAACCAGCCCAAGCGTTAGCCAAAAAATCACAGCCTGTTTTAAATTAAAAGCTTTAATTGCCGTCTCTATATTACCGTCATCGACCACTACAATATGTGCTAGTAAACTCTTTTTATAATTAGCTTTTGTTAAATTTATTATGTTTTGATCCATCGGCTGTAGTAAAGCGGTACAATTCGGTGGAAAGCACACAATTGATATATTTAATCCGCCAATTATTAGATCGGAATTCCGAGGATGACAGACTGCATTATCCAACAAAAGTACAACTTTTTTAGGAAGATTTTTAGAAATTAGAAATTGTTTAACCTAAAATAAATGTTTAGTTAATTGCACATTTTAAATGAATCCATCTGATATGTATAATACCTCAGGAACAAAAGTGCTTTCCAACCAAGATTGGAATAAAATTGATGTCTTCCAAGCATTATTATTTCCTCTCTAAACAATTGGTGATTGGAAAAAATTTCTAAAAGCTCTCGTTTTTTGAGCCTTCCCAATGACAAACAATTTTATTTTGTGTGTACCCGAACTATTGGTGCAGGTTAGGAAAGTAATTCTTTCTTTACTCACTTTTCGAGCATGAGCAGATTTTTCAGTGATTCTAACTAATGTGGTGTCCGGTAAAAGCTTCCAAAATAATCCGCTTTCATCGGGGTTATAAACTTGATCATCGATAACATCTAGTTCTTTTATTTTATCGAGAAATTTGATAACAAACGGGTCAACCGCCTGACTGTTGGTAGATAACTTTTCACATACAATTTTTTTAAACCGAACTCCGTAGCGATTCTTGAAATTTTTAAACCATCCACTACTAGCACAAAACTTCGAATTATTGGCTCGTTGGTTGCAAAACCATTTATATAGAGCTTCCTCCATTTTTGGGAATTCTGAAGCTTTCAAAATTTTGCGGTTACCAGGGCCCACTTCGGTTTTACAAATAAAATCAGCTATATTCACTTTGTTTTGTTTGATGCGAGTTATCGTAGATCGATGCACTGAATATTGTTTGGCCAATGTACTCGCCGCAATGCCTTTTTCTAAACCAACTAAAATTTCATGTTTTTGCTTAATAGACAAAAATGAACGTTGAATTTTAGAATGCATCCTTGTGTTTTTATTTTATTATATTAATTAATAAAATTAAACGTTTACCTTATTTTACTGCACTATAACCACATGTGCGACGTATGAATTTTATAACGGTAATGTGATTGTATCCTTGTTTCATTTTAAAACAGTTACAAATGAAATAACGCTATACACAGAATAGTAAAAAACAAACGTGCGAGATAAAGTTAAGTATGTATACCATATGTTGTAATAATGGGCGCATCTAGCACACGGAGAGTCTACCGAAAATACGTAGACTCTACAAGTCTACATGTGCTGGATGCAAAAAATCTCAGTAAAAATATGTAGACTCTACGTGTTTTAGTGAGACTAAAAATTTTTGTCTACATTTTTATGTAGATTATTTTGGTTCGAGACTTGGATTTTTTTTTGACATTTGTATTACTAGTTCATATTTTCGGTAGACCCTACGTGTGCTAGATGCACCTATATAAACCAGAAATAAACATGGAGGCTGATCAACAGTATTCAACGCATTCTAAAGATTATTATATTTACGATAGTATGTTTTACATAATTTCAACAAGTTATCCAAGACAAAAACCAAACTAGACACCTGAATATTTACATCCAGCACACGTAGAATCTACAAATGAGATTAGTCTACATTTTAGACAATCTCAAATGTAGACTCTACGTGTGCTAGATGCGCCCATTGTTGTTTTAATTGTGTTGTTATCATTCCCACTGGCACATTCCAATTCTATGTAGAATAGACTGTATTTTTTCTGTAGAATATTTTTTGTGAAAACTGTATTTATAATAGAAATAGAAAGATTTAATTGAAAAAAATGTTGCAACTACTGAACGTAAAAGCAAAAATATTGCAATTATCAAAACTAAGGAATTTTTGTTTGTTTGTTTGCACATATCGAAATTTGCAATTACTGAATGTTGCGCAAATCGAGCTTTTACTGTATGCCTTTTGAGGCTTGAGTCAATTTGGTTGCTCGGGAGTGTATATACGAGCATCAACCAACCGCACATCGTCTCGATTAGTGTTCTTATGAGATAGGTCACTTAAATCGAGCGACCAACACTACTATTCGACTGATTAATAAGCACTCGAACACACCGACAGCCCGAAACCAACCATGTTTCGCAGGGAGGGAGAAATCGCTTACGGTGGAGTCCTGAAGCGGTTCAGCCAATTCACGCTACAACAACTTGTTTCATAGCATCGCACGTTCCAACACGGCTGCGTATTGGGTGTCTCACGTCATCTGAACAGGCTCTTTACGAAAGCAAATTACACGACGTGATGATGACGATTGACGAACACAAAACAAAATAAATAAAAATAAATTGTTTTTAAATCAGTCTCGTCTTGGATTTCTTGTTAATAAGCCTCATGTCGAAAAATATGATGGTAAATTAAAATAGAGATAAATTAAGAAATTGTTTTGAAATAAATGTATTAATAAAATAAATTATATTAAATTAAATAAAAATAAATTAATTGAAATATAATTGTGCAACTTCAAAAATTAAATAAATAAATAAACACAAAATACTACAAATACATAATAAAAGTTTGTTAAAATAAAAGTTAGTACTTTTATATGTCTTTCTCGTTTTTTCTCGCATAATATATGTACACAAATATCTCAAATTTAGAACTTTTCTGCTATTTAGATATAGGCGTTTATTATGTTAAATAACTTATTGAAAATGTACAATAAATCGTAATCCTATGAAAAATCAAAAAGCGTAAGCCACTTCCTGCAACAGGAATGAGCTTATACTTTTTAAATGATCTAATACTTTTAAACTAAATACAAAATTTACAAAAACAATTGGCTGCTTGCTATAAAAAGAGATATGGATATTATACTCTGCAATAGTTTCAAATGACGAGAGGAAACTGCGCCTATGCATCAATATCTAGTTGCATTACTTTAGGTAAATTATTTAGTGTTATGAATTTCTCTTGAAAAAACTGTTCGTCTTAGGCAAAATTTAAATTAAAATATAAACCTAAGAATTTACGATCACAATTTCTCTTTCGTGCTCAAACTAAAGTCTTAAATTAGTGTCATGATTGGTAAATTATACTGCCTCTATTCCATTTATGCTTCCGTTCTTTTTTGCATTTTATGTTTCTCGTGATTTCTTAACTAGCATTTGTATCGAGTTGTAACTTGTGGTAATCCTGTTTTGTCAAGATCGTGTAGTTTCAGAAAAACCACTATGTAGATACTGTAGAATGTGCGATTATCTAGTTTGTTTGTGTGCTCTGTCATTTTTTGGTATAACACTATAAAGTACTATTCACAATAGACCCTGCCTCGGCTTTGAGCTCCAAAAATAAAAATTCTTTATTTAATATTTAGCTCATAATATGACATATTATGTACGTTACAAATTCAACATATCTTAATTCTTGCTATAATTCACTGTATGTATATGTTCAAAGTTGGAGTCACCGGTATAAAAGAGTATTTAGTACCTTCAGTTGGTTTATAAAAGAAGCTTATCATACCATTTGAACCGAATTAGGGCTGATTAAATTACTATCAAATGGAAAAAAATTAGTACTATGTAGTCCAGTAGCTGAGAAAATATGAAACGAATTCTAATATTTCGCCTGAAAGATGGTAAAAAAAGAAAAATTAAAACCTGATTTTCAGCGGAAACCATACAACTAAAAAATCTATTAACTTAATATTTTACACAAGAAAGTGAACCACCGTCTCTTCCTCCTCCACGTCCAAACAGCTTCAACAAAAGTCATTTGCCTGCAAACCCAACATTCTTGCATGTTCTGCAAAAAGGCAGTGTACCTATTTACTCCTAAAACCGTTCTTAATTCACGTCTCCGTAGAGAGGTTAATGTTTTGATGCGCCCTAAGTCTAGTTTTGGACAAACTTGTCTTGCTGCACTACAGGTGAGTGTTTTAGCCCAACTTTCCTCTGCTAAGGCTAGCGCCTGTTTGCTAAGTACGAGTTGAAACGCTGTGATAGGCCGTCCCAAACTTGTCATTTCCGGTTGCAGCTAGTTAACTCCTCTGCCCTGCAGTTGATTATTACCTTTTTCACCTTAAGGTGAAACATAATCTCAATAGGCCGCTATTTGCATTTTCTGTATTTCTTTTTGCTGGCTACTACACTGCGGAGACATGTGTTTTCGGCTGTATACCCCATCTATTACCAATGGTGTTTTAACAGGAGTTCATAGCTACAGTAGCTTTGATATCTCTCTCCAAAAAGTTACGCCCTAAACTGAGCTTACTGTCCGAGATAACGCCTAAATATCTTGCTCTGTCAGTAAAAGCAGGTCTCGTGCCGTTTAAGTTAGGAGAGACAACTACTGAGATTTTATTTTTCTTAGTGAATAGTAGCTGTGTCTTGGGTGGGCTAAGTCCTAGTGCACATTTACCAGTCCATTTCTTAACTATTGTGAGCGAAAGAGGGGTCAATACCTCTCCCTGCGGAGTGAGGTAACCCGCTAATAACCCGCCTTTTAATGATGAAATCCCCTAGCACCGAGCTAATAATCCTGCTTACAAGTACATGATTAATTAGCCAAATTACACTGGAATCCATCTCCAAAAATTGCAATCCTTCCTTGTTTGCTCTTCACTAGGCTTAGCCAATGCTTAGCAGCACTAAAGGACTGTTTACATGCGATTGTGACACTTACCACCATGCTCTCTTACCACCAGTAAGAGAACCTGCTGTCGCTGTGGTCTCCGGCCTCTCGACGACAAAAACACCTCCAATATTCCCAAAATGTCTCCAGTTGGTCCTTCTAGGGTTCCTGAAGGCTTTCCTTACTCACCCTCC
The DNA here is from genome assembly GCA_963556165.1 of Tipula helvola. Classification (NCBI taxonomy): domain Eukaryota; kingdom Metazoa; phylum Arthropoda; class Insecta; order Diptera; family Tipulidae; genus Tipula; species Tipula helvola. Next base: position 285,598,662 of record OY744482.1, read on the forward strand.
ATTTTTTAATCATTTGCAAAATATTACATGAGGCGAGGGTCACATCTAGAATCTCTTGCCTAATACTAGTAATAAATGTGGGTTCTCGCTCCATATTACACACTAAAAGGTTAAATAATATTCAACAAATAATCAATAAGTGTTTCACCTCTTTTGTTGATATCCGTGCTCCCGTGCATTAACACCCAGTACTCCACCGATCTTTTTTGTTCCGCTTCTAGGATCAGCTCCCCCAGGTTATGGGAACGAACCTTCTGTTCCAGTTCATGTAGGCTGAAACCAGCCAAAATTTGCTGGTGCCGACCTCAAAGCTATCCACAGTGAAATTAGGAAATATGTATGTACTTACATTTTTTTCTTCTCAAGAATACAAGATCTGCTGTTTCCAGACTCACTAGAATATAAAATTGTATACTCATTGGTTCTGAAGCCACAAACCCTATTTTTGTTAATCTAAGGTTCTTGAAGAAGATGAATGCCTTAGAATGGTGAAGGTTAATGTGAATTATCCTAAGCATAAGCCTTTCATCTTAACTTACCTCCATATATTTCCTGCTACCGCAGGCCAATATTTATTGCCGGTAGTTTGGGTTGCGCCCGCATGGCACGCCTCGCTACCGTCAATCACGCCCTTCGTTTTTGCCAGAAGGGCTAGGGACTCTTTATTAATTATCATAATCGATAACTTTGAGCCCGCTTTAGCTCCCTCCTGCTTAACGATCTTCCAATTACAAGTTGGAATATCCGAATTACTAGCTTGAATAATCTTCATGACCTCTGCAGAGCTAACCGATTCAGACGATTGCCAGATACCTCCGGGTGAGGTCCCGAATTTTCTCCTAGGACCTTCCCTAGGACCAACCTCCACCTTTCCGAAGTGATGCTCCCATCTCCTTAACTCTCGCCAATTAAGGCTAGCATCACAACATGCTTCCTCAAGACAACGCCGAACAGTTCTATATTGTTCTCCTTGGAGGAGCTACCATACCACTTCTACCATATTTTGGGACTGCTGTCTTTTAGACATGTGGTCGCTATCACAGGTTCTGCAACCACCAGTGCTCATTGCCCAAGCCATTGACACTTTATACTCTTCAGTGACCTGCCCCTCGGAGGTCGCAGCCCACTTCTCTAGCATTCTAAAGGGTGAGCGATGATTCCTATACCGTCTCTTTGAAGGAGGGATATCCCCAATCCCTTTCACATTCCCCTGTATAGCGTTGGTACATTCAACCTAAGGCGCCTAAGAGTCATCCTTCTTCGCTTCACCAGAGGGAGCCCCACCCGCCTTGTTCGAAGTATTTTCTATCAATTTGGCCAGCTTTTTGGAGAGTGCTGGCCCTCTTATTAAGCGTTTTTAATCTCGTCCATTTTTGATTCTCACGAGTATTGGATAAACAAAGGTCCACCTGCGCAGAGATCCGTATACGCATAATTCCGATAGGCTAATTACAACTGGAGGTCGCTTGGAATTCAGGGGGCTCCTTTCACGACTGGGCTTTGCTAGATGGGCCCCAGCAAGGTAGGTTATCAGCATGGGCCGCTTTACTCCTTAATTCGGCCCATTTGCCATCATTTAGCGCGACCCGCATTTCACCCGCTCAAAGAGCGTGGAGATGGTAGGAGATGGTAGTTATACGGCATGATTTTTTCTTACTGTGGTAAACATTTGAAGGCCAGCCGTATCTTGAGATTTCCGCTATAGGCCCATATGTGTTTAGCCGAAAATGAATATTTAAGAATTTGATATTTTAATTAATGGCATTTAGGAACAATGGGTGCCTGTAAATATCTCTTATGATTTGACGGCCAACCGTATGTTGAAATATGTGCTATATACCCATGCCATATGTACATATATTGCCGATAATGAATATTTGTGAATTTGATATTTTATTATAAAGCTTAAGAGACATTTTTAGGAACTCATTGTTTCTAAGTGCCAATTAAAATTTTTAAATTAAAATTTATGCCCCTAAATCATAAAAGACTTCTACAGGCACTCGATATTCCAAAGTTATTAAAATATCAAATTCTTGAATATTCATTTTTGGTAATATACATATCGGCATGTAGCATAAATCTCATCACAGGCCTCAATCTAATTCGAATCCCTTATTTAGAAATACCCTTTTTTTGAATCAAATTTTGCGGTAATATGAAAAAAGCTGGGATGGTATGGATATAGTATTAACTGATGTACATTTTTATTTTCCTGGGATGAAATCCTGGGATAACTTAACTACTTTCGCTAAGTTGATATTCATTTGGATGAATTTTTGAAAATGAGAAGTCGACTTCTGTGCCGAATATCTGGATTAGAATTTATAATAAAAGGTTTTCTGATCGAACCTTAGCTTTCTTGTTTCTTATTCCTGTAAGCAATCTCGCGCCCCTTAAAAGAGGTTCTACGATCTAAGGTAAAACACGTATCAAACTAATCTTAAAACAATACTATATTCAATCAACCTACTGGTGTACTTTGCTTTATTTGTGAGCATTTTTTCGTGTGAGCTTTGTTCTTGTATTTGTTGACCATTTATGTCGGTGAAATTTTTCCAACTCAGATTCAAACTAGATTAATTTTAATAAAAACAAATGTACACCCATACTTTTTTTGGTAATATTAGTTGATGAAACTAAAAAATTGAAATAAAAACGGTACTGCGGTCTCCAAACAGGTTGATTTTAGTTTCGATGAGTGTACTTCAATACTTGAAACAAACTTTTGGATATTAAATTTCCTTGTTATCAGTTTATTACGAAAATATAAATTAAGGACAAATCTTCGAATGTGACGAAGAACAAATGTGTATAAGCAAATATTTAGAAGCGACTACCCTGCGTAGATCTTAAACTAAAAATACAGTGTTTTGTAAAGCAAAACTTCAATTTTCCTAAAATATTTTCCTCCACCGAATTATTCACGTAGATAATTAAAAGCTGAGGATGTGAGTCAACCGACTATATAGAAATATTCAAAAATAACGTTTACCAACCTACCTCATTTTTTTTATATTTTCTATTATACGAGACTGAGAATGCGCAGTAAGTACTTAAAAAGCTTCTCACCTTAACCAAATATATACAATAAAAAACATGCTTCACCATTTATCATAATAAAATATTAATAAATTACTTTAGAAACATTTATAAATTTTGAGTATGCGTATACCGATACTATAAATATATAAATTGTGCGATATTCACAAAAAATGTAAACAACACGAGTAACTTATTTTAATGTACATATAGCAAAATTAATTACTTTATTTTCAAATCGATACACCCTGAAGTATTTTCGAAGATTTAAGTTATAGTAATTTAACATTATACCAACGCCGAAAATACACGAAATAAATAAGGTAGTTTATCAGTTATATATTGGGCATGTATATCTATTTACCTTTACATTTATTGATGCCGGATTTAAATGTAATACCGATGTAAAGGTATGTCCCAGCACGGCTGCATAAACAACATTTAATGATATTTTTTCCCACAACGGTAAAAAATTGGTCAATACATTCCATCTCAGATGTGGCCGATTTTGGAAAAATTTGAAATTGAGGCGAGAAACACTCCAGGGATATAGAATAAAATAAAATATTTTCACGTCTTCAAAACCATATGTGTACCAATTATTGCTGGAATAACAGAGATCCTTTTTTTTTTGTTCTAGTGGCGCAATTTATTTAATATTTAGTAGTGCGAGGGAATTTGAAATAATAATACCAAACCGATTTTGTAAACAATATCCATTGGAAAAAACAAGCCAATCATTTATAAAAAATAACCTTCTTCTTACTGAATTCTAAAAAAAACCTAATTGTAAATGTATACAATGGAGTTTAATTAAGTTTAGTCCTTAATCGAGTTTAATGCTATACCCTTCGGATGAAATCCAAATTTGCATTAAATTTACTAAACTCTAAAATATACTATAGTTCACACAGAGAAAGAGATGTACTCTCAGATTAAACGTGATGAAATCCAATTAAAATATAAACAAGAGAAAATAATTTTCATGAAAATGTTACAAAAAATAAAGGATTTTTCAATAAAATTAACGTTTATCACAGACTTTACATTTTCAATTTAATTTGTATTTTTTTTTTGTAAGATTTCGTTTGGATGCGTTAGAGTAGATAATCAATAAACACAAAAAGAAAATTAAAGTACAAAACGGTCGAATGTGATTTTGGTAGACAAATTTCTAATTTTAGAATATAATTGAAAATTGATTAAATGAAATCCTAATAAAACAGAATTAATTTTTTGTCGAAAACAAGATTGAATATTTTATGTATTTAACAATTAAAGATTTTGTGTTCTGGGAAATCAGCAAAACCATTTGAATAAATTATGTACATATATAGAGGACTATACGTATGTACATACAAAATACACAAAAAAAAAAAATGGTTTTTCACTAGAATTCAATTTACTCTACGGTATTGTTGTTGTGCCGGTCATTAATTAAAATCTCAAAGAATCTCATTATTATGCTATATAACATATAAAATTGCTTCTTCTATTGATTATCAATGGTTGAGAGTGTAAAATCCATAACTAATATCGGCTAGTCTAGAAAATGTGACAAAATCACCGAAATTGTTGAAATTTTCGAATAATATCGAGATGTGACTTAATCTGGGTAGTCAATGCGAATCAACATAATTAATAGATTAATTTGTCACTACCACAATGATAAAAGAATCATCAATCAATGTTAAATAAAAATTTTTGTACGTTCAAAATAAGTATACAGAGAAATAGAGAGTAGAATGAAACATCTTATTAACATTTCATGGACAATTATTCTACTACTTATTAATGTAAATAAAAATTACAAAACTTGAAAATAAACCGTGCGAGCTAAAACTGTTAAATCACAAATAAATTTCTAAGTACAATATGTATTCCTTTTTAACATTATTTGCTTGAGAAAAATTTAATTAGAATTATTTCGGATTTTATTATTTAATTGTTTTTCAAGGAAACGTCCAATCTAGAGTTAATTCATTTGGAAAAATAGCCAACCAATCGAAATAAGTTCTACGATAAAACTTCTAGTGGCCGGTAATCATCAACCAATCGTCGGCTTAGTTCTTTTGTGTTCTAAGTGCATAAATGCGTATTTCGAGATAATGCAAATTTAAACTTTGAGTATTATTTTTTTTTGTTTATTAAACTTAACTTAAAAATTTTGGATTATTATTAAAAAAATTAGAGTGTTTTAAATCATTTCTTATTTACGAAATTTCTGTAGACCCCTTAGATTTTTGACAAATTGGAAAATTGAAAATCGAGACATAATTCATTTTTGTTCTATACCATATATGCTTGTTAACTATACGTGTACTATCTTTTTGTGCAATCGGAGATTTCCATTGGTTCTTATGCATAGCGAATAAAAATGAATTGGTGGATTTCGGAAACCTATATTCATAAACCTATATTCATATTCTGCAAAAATTTTAATCAAAAGAATTTTTAATTTTCCTTAGTTTAGGTATTTTTTGATGTCAAACAAACTATAATTTCAAGCGATAGTATCAAACTTTAAAGCTTAAATTTATGAATTTTCGAAAAATGTATAAGATGTTTAGTATCACAATTCACAGTATTTTTCTTTTTTTAAGTAATCATAGTAAGAATCTATAGTAGGTATATATTTTCTTTATAAAAAAAACTATTGATTTTACTATTAAGAGGAAAATCAATCAGTTAAACAAGATTACAAAATTCATTCTATAGTATATTTCAAATAGCTTAACAAAAATTAAATAATATTAAAATAATCACAGAAAATTTCAAAATATTAAAAACCGTATAAAAATTCATTTTGTTTACATAATATAAACCACATTTTTAGTCTTATTTTAAAACAGACTCATAATAATGTTGGTCAACTTCTGGCATGTACTTCATCATTGACCGAATATCACGTTTTTTTTCCAGTGGAAGTATTTTTTTAAAGTTTGCCGTTGGAATGTTTGGCAGTTCGTCTAGTTATTCTTGATAACATTTTCTGCGAGGATTTTTGGATTTTAAAACTAGCTTGAAAACCGGGTTTTCTGTTAAATCGATTTTATATCCCACGCTTTTATAATCTCGTTGAGTGAATATAAGTGATTTTACTTTTATAAACGGAATAACCTGAAATTCAAAACATTCCGAAATTTTCGAAAAGTTAAGGAAATCTTTTGGCTGCATTTGAAGTATTTTTAATGTCACTTTCGGATATTTAAGTAATTTAAGATGTCTCATTAGTGACACTGGACTAAAAATTTCCTGAAAACGTAAGTGTTTTTCTACAGCCGAATGAACAGCATATATTTCCTGGATGCAGGAGTGTCCAGGCTCCGAAAACTTTTGCGATATTTTTTGAATTGTTGGATGTTCTTTTAAAAAATGCATTAGAGCTAATGATGTTATTTTGTTGCGGTTTTGCGGAACGCATGAGTCTGACCACAAAGTCACCTCAGGCAAATCGTTTCCTATTGATTCTAATATTTGCAGTAAGGCACTGGCAATATCGTTTCCCGATCGACCACTTTGTGATTCGGACCAAATTGCGCAATATGTTGTTTGTGTACGGTTGCAATGCCCAGTAAGATTGTAAGTAGCAAACTTACGTTTGTAGAAAAAGCTGGAAATATTGCTTTTTGGCAGATTAAAAACATTTTGAAATCATAGCACACGATGGCTACGTAGGGATCATCATTTTCTCGATCTTGCTTCCGTTGAAATTTACATTTTTCTAGATTTTGTCGATGAACTTCAGACTCCTTAGATTTTTTGGGTGATTTCTTGTTGGAATTGTATAATGAACATTTATCACAAATGTCCTTTTTAGGAATGTAGAACGAATAATTATAATTTGTGTTATAAGTTCGTCTGTAAATATTTGCTGTGGCTGGTCTCGTATTTTGTGTATCGGCACTTGTTGTTAACAGTTGCAGATACATTCTGTACATTTTTTGAATGGATAATGCTGAATCCAAATATTTTTTTTTTAGTTTCACTTCGACAATAATGAGATTCTAAAACTAGAACAATGAGATTCTAAAACTTGATTAATAATTATAGATGGAGTCTCCTTTTTAACGTATTTTCCTTTTTTGATTGGCAGTGGGGATAAAGTGTCTTTATTTAAAAGATGTCGAAAAAAATAATAAATTCGATGTTTGCTGATGTTGAGGATTTTTAAAAAAAATTGTTGGCAAACTCTAATTTGTTTTTGATCCATTGGCAGAAAATATCTATAACTGAATATTTTTCTGGACGTTTCTTTGCTTTTCTTTTTAACATCTTTACGTTTTACATTTTTGTTATAAAAGCTAAGTTTTTGTTGGTCATTCAACTCCCAGAAACTGGAATGTAATTCCGTTTGTTCTTGTTCACTTATGTTTTCTCTACAACTAAATATGCAGGTTAATTCACATTTGCCTTGAATATGTTTTGCTTCTCGTAACCGTCCTTTCTGATCCAAATATGATTGCCTTCTTGTCTAGCTATCTTGGAGATATTTTTCTTCCAAGATCCTGGATTAGAAAGCCTTTTTCTTTTTAAATTGTTTTCAATTGCGTTGTTTGTAGTAAGAGCATGCTGGTTTTCCGGATTTTCGTCGATAGATGTTGTAGATTCAATAATATTATTAGTCAAAATATCCCTTTCATTTGGTTTTACAGCTTATTCGTTTTGTTTACGAGGTACCTTTCGTTTTCTTATAGGTGTTTCGTTGTCACTGGTATCTAGGTCTTGCTTTCCAGGCAGATAATTCGGATCATCATCAGAATCATCAAACTCGAACGAATCATTCTCAATTGAGTTTAGTTTATTTATTTCTAATGATTCATTAAACATTTCTTCTGAAATTTCATTAAAAATCCTGCAAACAATATTTGTTTGATTAATTATTAAACAAAAAAGAAACTACCACTAACTCACATTAATTCATTTCGTGGCGGTTGCCGTGAAGGAGACGAGTTGTTGACATTTTCCGACGTGGAATTATAAGCTAATTAAATAAAATATAAATTAATAATAAACTAAAAATTATAAAAATAAAAGATGCTTACGTTTATCCCGCAATAAGAATGATGAATGAAGCAAAATCAAAATTATACCATCCTTATATACTTTTCAAAGTGAGAGAAAGATATAGAACAAAAAAGAACAAAAATATAATTTATTCTTTATTGTTCTATCTGTGTTATTAACACTTATGTAGTTGGCCAAAAAAGAATAAATTAATATTTTCTTTCTTTTATGTTCTATGTTGTTATAGAACATTAAAGAAATAAGCTATTATATATGATATTGAACAATAAGGAATTTTCAATAAAACGTATTTCACTAAATTGACCAAAAAAGAAGTAAAATTTATTTTCTGATATTTTTTAAAGGAATTAAGGGATATAGAACAAAAAAACTCTCGTAATTATAGAACATAAAAGAAAGTACGTACACTTAAAATTTTATGAAAATAGAAAAAAATGAACTCAATATCTCAAAAAGCAAAAGACATAGATCTACTGCGACTAGCTCAATCGAAAGAGCTACTTTCGAAACCTCAAAAATCGTTAAAACCCAAAAATCGAAAAAATGTGAGATATTACAAAAAAAGTAAGCACATAAGCACAAAACTAGAGGTAAATATTGTGGCGATTTTGGCCATCAAGCAACAAGCTCACGTTATGAACAGCAATAGCTTAGATGGTTAAGTGTTATAAACATGACCGATGGTAAGCAGAGAAAGTTTTTGGTTTATTTTAAATCGTTAAATAAAGAAATAATTCTGTTGTGATAGCCACCACCAGTAGCAAGCGGACAGAATTAAATAGTAAAGTCAAAGCAAATATCAAAGTGTATAAAAGTAGAGTGAAATAAAAAGTACACAGTGTTTTTAATTGCAAAATCCGAACGATCTCAGTAGCCCAGTTCGTAACAATATTTTTGCTATATGACATGATTTGTTTTTTTTTTTTTTTGTATTTTGAAAATGATGATCATTGAAAATGTATGGTATGCAATTAGCTATATAACATTGAGAAAAGTCGGACGCACAGAAATATTTAGCCTCAAAGATGTCGTCATGACATTTCAACACCAGCAAACATGTAACATGAACACTGGAACTACTATTTGTGATTTGTATTTTTGAAAAAAAAAGAAACAAAAAATTTAGTTTGTTTTTCACCTGTGTTCAAGCATTAGTGATTACTGATTAATAACTATATTTTATAGGTGTAAATAATCGAAAGTATCAAATTTAAATGATATGAATTCAAAACTTTAAGGTAAATAAACAATTAATTTTTGTTTTACGACTAAGTGTAAAAGTCAATCTATAAGATCCTTATTTCAAAGTAAGTTTATAAATATGCAAATGTATAAAAGATTTATAAAAAGATTGATTAATAGTTTAGACTCAGTAAATATCGTTTCTTTGAACGAACTTGGAATTATAATCAACAACATTATCAAAAAAGCACATTACTATAAGTGAATATAAATGAAAAGTAGAGAAAAAATTGTTTGTGGAATTTTTCTTATAGAATGAATGATGAAAGTTGAGAGGAACATAAATTGCGTATGAATCGTGAGCGGCAACAAAGATGGAGAGATCGTCAAATCCAAGATACGCTAGAACCCTTGGAACAACAGACTATAGAATGCAAAAACCAGCGACGTGCACGTGAGGAGCCTGAAGAAGCTAAACTACGTAGAGCACAGACTGCTTATCAAGTTCGACTCTCAAGATTAAATCAGAGAGCTACAGAATCTGAACAACAGGCTGCAGCACATCGTCAGCAAGCAGCTGATCAAGCTCGACTATCAGGATTAAATCAGAGAGCTACAGAATCTGAGCAACAGGCTGGAGCACGACGTCAGCAAGCAGCTGATCAAGTTCAATTATCACGGTCCATTCAGAGCTACAGATTCTGAGGAGCAGGCTGCAGCACGTCTCTTTTAAGCTTCTCAGAAAAGGCAGCCAGCAAGAACTAAACAACAAGCTGCAGAATCTGATGAGCAGGCTACAGCACGTCGTAAACAATCTTCCCTACAAAGCCATCGACTAAGAAATCCACGATTTTCAGTGCTTCCTATTTTTTTTTTTCGCTGGCGTTACATTCCATAGAGGGGTTTAGCCGTTTCGATTAATTGATTGATCCTACGTTAACCAACCGTAATTTTTTCATCACTCGCCGCAAGCATGCTGACCACTGTGCTACCGGGGCTTCCTAAATATACTCATGACAAATTCAATGAAACTGATGTGGCTATTCAAAGTTGTGGCTTTATGAATCAAGAATATATCTTTTGTCAATCTCTCAACTTTCTCACAGAAAAATCAACAGATGGTACATTTAAATACTATTGTGACAAAGGTACTGTTTTGTTAGAATTAGATGGACAGCAAAGACGTATTTTTCCGCCATATCTCCAGGAGGTTTTAAGTAATCGTAAAACAAATCCTTTTACGTTACGGAAGTTTCTCTTTGGAATTCAATTTCATTGGAAATTTATGGCCGGTCTCCGCTTATATATTTGTCTCCTGACAAAAAAAGAAATCTAGTCCATTATTTTTCTCGTGACAATTTTTAGTATATTTTGTTCAATACATACACAAAAATGGTTTTGAGCATGCGCATTGAAATCTTGTCAAGAGAGGAAAAGATTAGAATATTCAATATTTTTGTCATGACTTTGTGCCAATTGAGCATAATTTGTATTTTATGCTCAATTTCTTGTCATTTTATGTTGAAAATGTTGATAACCAAAATGAAATTTTCATGTTTTTTTGAAAATAAAATAAAATAGAAATTGTCTTATTAAATAAAAACATAAATAAAAAATTGTGGAATATGTATAATTACATATAATATTCCAAAAATTATATTAATCGAAAAAGGAACCAAATTCAAATTTTTTTCTTATTCTCAAAGAGAGAAATTTGTAATATTCTTTATGTTAGTAGTTGTACAAAAAATGTCATGAGCCGAATGTCATTTATTTTTTGTCAAGGGAAAAATACACAAGTGGAGACCCGCCATAAGAGATTATGATCGGCCAAATTATTTAAGTCAACATTTTTGGAGTGGCATGATTGATGGGCAAGGCAATACGTAGGTTTTTTTAAATTTATTTTTAATATTATTTCACCTCTTGCTGTACATTTTATTGTAAATGAGCTATTGCTCTAAATAGAATGTGTATGCATGAGGTGGAAATTGTTTGAAAAAATTTAAGAGGTTTTTCTGCCTAATGGAAGCAGCTTCATTATTTTTTTGATTTTTCTTTTGTTCCGTTTACTCTATTTCCATCTGTGCTATTCCTTTTAATATTAAATTATTGTTAAAGTATAATAAATAAATTAAATTAAATTGAATAAATATAATCCAGCACATCACCAGTTTGGAAATTTTCATGAGAATATCCGCTCATATAATTCGGTCTATCATCGCACTGGACACACGCATCCAGAACATGGTGCACAACGTCAATATGCTCAATTCTACGTCGTTGACTCCGAAATCAACGTTAATAGTATTAAGAATTTAAACCGCTTAATTCGACAAAACAACGTTTACGCAAAAGCTTATTGCATGCTTGGTGAAGAGGAACAACAGCGAGGTACCATTAACATTCATTCGACACCAATTGTAAACATAGTATTTCGACGTGATCGCAACACTGACAGTCGACGTTACAATTTACCAACCGTCGTCGAAGTTGCAATGATTTTTCGTTCTGCTTATGGTAAACCTCCCTTTGAACGAGATTTTCGAGTATATCCACGAAATGCAGCACAACCGTTTATCAATTTAAACACTATGAGTCCACATTTAGATCCCATGATATAATATGTTCTATTTTATTCTTACGGTGAAGCAGGTTAGCAACCGAAAATCCAAATTAATCTCAACAATGATTCTGGGAGATTACGAACACAGATAACGCTTCTTCAGTAGAAATTCGCTCAAATAGCTGTTACAGTTGGTTGCTTCAATGCAATATTATATGGCGGAAAATTGTTTCAGCAATGGGCTCGATTCACACCTTCAAAAGTCGAGGCGAATAACCTTAATTTCGTTCGACATCAACAGGGTCGTTTGCGTATAGAACAGTAGCGAGGATTAATAAATCATTTGAACAACGCAGCTATTAAACTAGGAAAAACTGTTGGTCACTCAATTATTCTTCAATCGTGGTTTTAAAGTTCGCCACGAAACATAAGAGAAAAGTACCACGACGCAATTGTGATTGTGGCAAAATTTTGAAAACCCGATATTTTGATTACAGTGACTTGCAATCCAAATTGGCCTGAAATTCGTAACAATATTTTTCAAGGCCAACAATCAAGCGACAGAAGAGATTCAGCACCAAGTTAAAACCACTTATTGAAGACATCACCAAAAAGGGAGTTTTTGGAAATGCAAAAGCATTTATTTATACAATAGAATTCCAAAAACGTGACTGCCACACGCACACATGCTTTTCAGTCTAACTGATGAATGCATAATTGATACAGCTGAAACGATTGATCGATTCATCTGCGCTGAAATTCCTGATTATCATTGTGAGCCAGAGTTGCATGAAACAGTCATTCGTACAATGATTCATGGTCAATGTTGTGATTAAAATCCGAATGCATGGAAAGTAATGAATGCACCAAAAGATTCCCAAAGCAGTTTTCTCAGCATACTATGACAGAAGTAAATGGCTATCCTATTTATCGAAGGCGTTAAGATATAGAAGTTTAATTGGGAGATCGGATTGTCGATTTTTGTTTTGATGTGCCATACAACATATTCCTCACACGCAAATACAACTGCCATATATCAACGTAGAATTATGTCAATCAGTTAAGGCCATAAAGTATTATATATATAAAGTATATATCTTCCGGCCGTATTCTAAATTTTAATAGTTTCCACCCATTAAACCAAATTGTTAATACTGCATTCGGGTTTATAAACCGCACTAATCGTAATAATAATACCATTAATAATAACAGTAATATAGTGAATCGCGACGCCGCTACTAACCAAATTGTATCTTACAAACCAATCGTTTACTTGCAAGGCCTTAGTGAGCATATTGCTAAAGTGTTGCGTAATGAAAACATAAATTGCAAAATCACTCTTTCGGCAGCTAATCCACTTAGGAAAAAGATTTTTAGTCAATTGAAAGATAGCACACCGGAGTCACTCCGATCTAACGTAGTGTATTTGGTTCCGTGTGGTGCCTATGGTCTTAAGTATGTGGGAACTACGAAACAACTGTTGAAGAATCGACTAAGTTAACATAAATCGGACTGTAAAGTACCTATAAGGAATCCTCAAGCCACCACATTGTGCCAACATTCCCACATTACGGGGCACAGATTTAATTTGAATCAAACCAAAATTCTTGAATATGAAAAATTTTATAAGAACCGTTTGTTTTTGGAAATGGCTCATATTGTCGGCAAACAGGAAATTTTCGTGAACAAGAAGACTGACTCGGATGACCTCAGCAAAGTTTATTCTGGTATTATTAACACAATTTCCAAATTAGTATGTGAAAATCCATAACTCTAAATTCTATAATCCACAAACCAAAATAATATTTCGAATGTAGTTAGCCTAAATAATTTGAAAAAGAAAAACAAAATTTTTATGAAATTCTTTTATTTGTGGGTGGAACATAAGGGGTGCGGGGGTAACTTCCCTCGAAATACAATCAAATTTTATCATTGTATCTGGTAAATATGTTAAAATTGACCAAACGATGATTTAACCGATGCGTGGGTGGAAAATAAGGGATGGGGAGGGGGTAGATTCCCTTAGGGAACACCACCAACTTGTTGTCACCGAACTTACACATGCGTGCCAATTTTCATCAAGATTGATAAAGTCTAAGCATTAAAATTTTGCAATGCAAGATTTGATCATATCCGTGTAAGTTAAATAAAAGAATTTAACAATTAAAAAAGTTTCGGACAAAAATTATTTGAATGTTTTGATTCTAAGAAAATATTTTGGAAGATATACACAAACAATTACGGATTTATTTTTATATAACTATATACATACTTTATATAAAGTAATATAGTCTGAAATGTTTGTGTAACATTTTGTTTTTGGAATATTTGGGGGGAAAATTATCATTTAACGGTAAGTTCAAAATTAAGCATTGCATTAAATTTTCTATAAATTGTCTAATTAAAAAATACTTTTTGTGGTTGTTTTATATACTTATGTATACAGACCTGAAGAAGATACATATAATATAAATCGAAACGTCGTCGTAAAAGAAAGAGTTTTATTTTTAAGGCTGTAAACCCGAAGGTAGCATAATATAAAATCAAAATATATTTTAAAGTAAATAGACCAGACTTTCGTTATGTGATATTTTATTTTACTAAATAAATACTATATAGTTTCGGGCGTTCGCCCTTTGTCAACTTTTTCTATTCTAATTTAAATTGTCTGCTTTATATACTCGTATATCGCGTTGTTCGGCAGTTGGTCGTTGAATAAGAATTGGTTATTCTTATATATGTATATCTCTATTTCTTCCATTTTATTTAATATTTCACCTTTTCCAAAAACATCTATAATTCCAAGACGAACTATTCAAAATTTAAAGGTACAAAGTGACCACGGGTTATAGTGTTGGTTGTGTACATATAGACTTTCAATAATAAAATTAACCAACACTAATATAATTTGTTTTGGTATTAGAAAACAAAAAAATACATTAGAAACAACAACAATTTACATCACGGCAACGCCGTATAATAATATCGAATAAAACAAGACCTATTTATGTGTATGTTTGAACAACAAAATAAATTATAACAACAATCAGCATATTTTCAATTTTGTTGAGAAAAATTTGTAATGTATGGATGTAAACATTTGGATATTTTTTTCTTCTCTAGAATATAAGTCGAGAATTATTTTTCGATTTAAGCGCTGGTTATATAGACGAAAACGAAACGAAAACGAAACGGAACGAATGAATTGAATACATGAAAGCATATGAGACCAATTATATAGACGAAACGAAACGAAGACGGACGGTGAAATTGATTCAATTCAATTTGCTTTCCTTTCGTTCTTCCGGTAATTCACTATCGGTTCTGTTTTTTTACTAACCCTTAAAATTTGTTATTTTTTTTTTTCTTTTATTAGTAATAAAATACTAATTTAAATAAAAGTCGGTGTCCATTTTTTGTCAAAACTTATTTTATTTGAATAATTTTATAATTGCACGACAGTAAATTCTTGAAATAAAATATGTATAACCAAATTTTCAAACGTCAAAAAAACGAATTCGTCAATTCGTCTATATAACCATGTCTTCTCCGTCTTTCGTTTCGGTCCGTTTCGTTTTCGTCTATATAACTAGCGCTTTAATTTATATGTAGGTTTTATGTTGTTAATTCTCCTGTTTTTCTGTTAACATAAATAGTATTTTATTTGTTTGAGCTTGAATTAAATAATTCAAATTACGTTTTGAATTAATTAATTTTTCTGGTTAGTGCAATTTTTGTTGTAATTTACAAAAGTACTAAAGTAGTTTTTAGCGTACAAAATACGCTAAATATTTGTTCGTCATTCGTTATTCGAGATAAATGTTTGAAGACAATGATTCGCTTGCCCTTTACCTAAACATGTCAGTGTAATAAATAATTAAATTTATTTAGTTTTAATGAAATAATTTAATTAATTGTACACCAGAAAACAAGATGTCATATGTTTGTCGTACAGATGTTTTCGATAATGCACTGTGCGACGTGCGTGCGTAGTGTGTTACTGTGTTAAGGGTTTGACAGGAAAAAGATTTAACCTACCTTTATAACACTAGTAGACCAAAAAGTAGCACATTTCATTGTTTTAGAAAACACAATAATCGTACATATTTAAATGCTTTAAACACGTTAAATATAAAAGTATTAAGGCACAATTCAATTTTCAACATCAAGACATCTTGTAAATTTATATTATCTTATTTATTTTTTTATTAAATTCAAAAATGAATTTGAACTAATACAATATTTTTGTCAAGAGTGTAAAAATAAAAAGTAAATATGTATTTGTATGAAAATAAATGTCAAATAATATACAACGTTGCCGTCGTCATTTAGTTACCAATACTACCTTCAGTGGTGGTTTTCATTCAATAACAAACTATAATTCGTCTTGGAATTATAGATGTTTTTGCCTTTTCTCATTCTGTGTATTACATTTAAATTATTATTGTAGCTGGTGTATGTGTGTTGTTGCTGTGTGAGATGTTGTGCATAAGTCGACTTGCTCGTATTTTTGTGTGTGTTCTTTGAAACGAGTTTGAAAGCTCCTCCCTAATGACTGCACTGCGTTTTATATAGGCCAAATAGGGAGTCTTGACTTTTTTAGTAACCGTAGCCATGATGCTCTGTTTTATATTTCTTTTAACTGTAATGAATTGTTCTTCATCTAATGATTCACTCATTGTGTTATCATTTTGTTGCACTATATCGATAGGCATTTTTCTAGTTTCTGATAGTTTACCATTCATGTTTATTTTATTTTGGTGTATATGGTACTCAAGTTCTTTTAGCCTTTCACTCACTATTATCAACTGCACTTGTTGTAAGAGTTCCATGTTTGTACTGTTATCGTTCCTTTTGCTTAATTTATTAGAATAAACACAAGCACTATTCTAAGAAAAAGTTAGTTTTGTTTTTCATGGATCTTTTCTTTTTATAACTTTGTTGTTGTTTTTAACTTGTTTTGTTTGGGTCGCCCCAATAGGGTCATCCTTTAGTTTCTTATTTCCAAAATTTCTCTTTATAGTTTATTATCACTCTATTATTTTGACTCTAAAACCTACATCCGCTTACTTCGATCTTCCGATAAAGTATCAAATAAATCAATTAATACAAGAAAATGAAAACGATTTTCTTAAACGATATTCATATAATGTTGAAACATTTATGAAAATATCTCAGAGATCATAAATAAGAATTTGTACCGTTTTCATTTAAAACTTTGTTTTAGAAAAAAAAGTGATTTCCCATATGAAAAATTTATTTTTTTCTCGTTTTCCTCGTACGGCTTTGTATAATCTAGGTTGCTTTGATCATTGTCAAACATAGCTTTGACCACAGAAAACAGAATATACAGAAGTAAACCTGTAAAGATAATTTTGTTTGTTTTTTCAATTGATATTTTATCGTGAAAAATAACAACAAATGTTTAACAGGAGAACAAATATCGTCGGTTTGCGAGAATAGTGACACATCTCAAAAATGGCCAATTTTGAGATAATAGGAAAAAAATCCTTTAAATGTAACAATCTTTTATCTGGCATAGTGTCACTTCAAAACTACCCATAGTTTTCAATAGATGTGACGTTGAATTTGATGAATTCAACTATTTTATACCAAAAAAAAAATTCAAATCGATTTCCTCAAAAATATGATATTTTGGGATGGGTCACTACTCTCGCAAACCGACGATATGTATGTTATTCTCATTTTTAGTAAAATCATTGAGGAAAATACTAATAGAGAGATAATTTGTATGAGCGATAAATGCTAACTAAAAATAAAATAAATTTTTTATTCAAAATCAAAATATGTCTAGAAGAAATAAATATACATTTTGGAATGCCTCTTTCTACCTTATATGTTTGTATCAGAAAAAAATTAAACGATCAAAACATTGATCATTTTAAGGCGGTACCAAATTTTACGAAGAAAATAAAGGAAAAAAACATAAAAAACGTAAATTTATCAATGAACTATGTATACATGTGTGTCTGTTTGTTTGTTTGATTTCTATAAAATATGTATTCTCTACAGTGTTAGTATTATTTTATTTTGTACTTTTCTGATCAACAATCAACCAGCAAAATTTTTATTTTTCATATTTTTGTTCGTATCGCAGGTGCACGTATCCGTAATATTTTGTGCGTTATATCGTCACTATTTCTATTGCAATTTGCAATATACATAGCTACTTGTAAACATTTTTTTTTTGTTTGGCTTGTACCAAAACAAAGGACAAAAATAAAATTTTGATATTATGTGTGTGAAACACACATACTAATTGGCTTGAATAGAAATTAGTGAATAAGCGAATTTTAATTTTTTGTATCGTAAAAATAAGTTTTTAGCCCTTTATGTTGATAATTATTTGTTCCTACGGAGTTTTCAATGCATTGACGGTATTAACGAAATTCTAATGGAACAACATAAAACGTATTTTGCAAACAAACCATCAATTAGTAAACTGTGTGTGCTTAGTTTTGACGAAATTGCAATTAAGCAAGACTTAACCCATAATATTTTGAACGAACGATAGAATCGAAGGGTTTTATGATGATGGTTTCGAGAGAAAAAATGAACTAGCTACTTCAGCTCTTTTTTTCATGTTACGCTCAATAACCGGAGAGTGAAAATATGTTCTAAATTACATTCTGATAAATAAAACATTCACGGCTGAAAAATTAAGCGAATTAATTAAAGCAAATATTCGAATTTGTGAGGAAAAATTAAATTTAAAAGTAATGATGTTGACCTGCGATCAAGGCGCAATCAATATACAAACGTATAAACTTCTCGGCATAACTACTGAAACACCTTATTTTAATTTTTGTAACCGACGAATTTATGCTCAGTTTGATCCATCACACCTTATTAAATCGGCTCGAAATGCTTTTCTAAGTAATCAAATTTCCCACGAAGAATTTGGAATAGCGGATGTAAACGTAGTACCATAGACGAATTAAATACTCAAGACGTACAAAGCCATATACGTTTTTCCATAAGTAACATTGCAACCCTGGATGTGTGTTAGTGTATATTTTGAATAGTATTGAGAATAAAATGAATTGTTGATAATAAAATATTTTACCAATTAGGAATCAGCAGGCGGGGTTTCAAATTTGAAAACAGGATTTTCTTTGTTTTCAATTCAAAAATATGAATTTTTTTGCTTTTTTGTCTTTGTTGTTGTTTTCTTCTCTACACATTTTTTTTTATAAAAAAAAACAAATGATTGCACATTGGTTTATTTCCAAATTATACTTTCATGAGAATACAACTTTCACAAAATATGCCATGGGAAATTTTACAAAAAAGCGATTATTACAGCAATAGTATTTAGATTGCCATGCAAAATACAAACAACAACACGTTATTATAGCGGTAGTTTTACAATTTTCACCATGGCAACGCGATAGTTTTACAATTTTCACCATAGCAACAAGAAAATCCTAAACAATTATCTCTAATTTGTAATTGTATTTCAATTTTTCTTATTATGATTGAATTTTTTATACACACATAAAAAAAAAAGCCGTGCAAACAAAAGCTTGTCAAATAATTTGCATACAACATGACACAAATGGATGAATTGTGATTCAATCGCTGACGGGAAAGTTGTATTCTCTTACTAAATACAACACGTGCTGCAATTAATGATCTATAATTTTTTACTCGTTAAAACCGACGCAGATAATTCAACTCGTGCTGCGCACTCGTTGAATTTTCAGCGCGGTTTTAACTCGTAAAAAATTATCGATAATAATTGAGCACTAGTTGTATTACGAATGAGAATTATTCTTATTTGTGTTTTCGAATAGAGCGCTTGCGTTAAAAGGATATTCTATAAATAAATCATTAATTTACGTTTGCGATCATTGAACCAATTTATTTTGTATTCAATTTTTTGTTTTTATTGTCATTACCTTAGTCTTATTTCTGGTGGGGGCCGAGTAGACAAGAGAGAAGAGACGCAACAACTTCAACAACGAGGTCAAGCAACATTTGCTACGGTTAGTACAAATTTGGTTGACCGCTCGGGAACATGATATGATGATGGAACGAAATCTCGCCCCTCCCACCGCACAACCGCCGATGGGAACAATAGTAGAGACTAATAATTAATTAAAAATTAAGGCTTTTCAGATCTTGTGGTTACAACAGAGGGACGCTGTATTAGAATAAATTGTGTTGTCTTGTGATTAACAAGTGTTAATACTAACAAATTTACTAACTATCGACTACTAAGGTGTCTGGAACCGGGTCGAGTCTTTAATGCTAACATACCTTTCCTTTCCTTCGGTCTTGTTGTGTGTAAAAGAGTGTACGGAGGGCCCGGCGTCATCCGCCCGTCTTGCTTAGGCGTGGTCGTACATTCTGATCAATCAATCAATTACCTTAGTCTTATTTCTGGTGAATTCTAGATTTATTAATTTAGGTTTAATAATTTAGGATAGATTCATTACTTTAGTTTTATTTCTGATAAATTTTTAAATTAATAATTTAGGTTGAATATTTTAAGTTAATTAAAATTTATATTTTCGGTTAGTTCCATCATTTACTAAAATTTAGAATTATTAATTTCAGTTCAGTTTGATTTGTCGTTATAATATTTACGTATTTCCATTACGCATACAACGACTTTAATTATTCAAGATGAATTATTTCGCTAAAGAAAATCATTTAAAATGTGGGATTCCATGTGCAATTAAAAATTGCAATGTTACTCGAAGGAGCTATCCTTACAAGAGGTTTTATAGCTTTCCAAAAGAAAACTCTGAATTGTTTCAGGTTTGGGTTGACAAATGTTCAGTTCCACATAGTTCTTCACGAAAAACATTAATTATATCATATGTGAGGACCATTTCGAAGCTTCAGATAAAGGCAAACGCAAGCTAAAAATGAATGTTTTTCCAAAGCTGAATTTGTCTGGCCTTGAAGTAAGATCCGCGGATCATGATCTAGTTTATGAAGCAACCTCAACTAAGTCCGAAGAGGTAGATTTGATTGACAATTCTGCGAAACATGAAAATATAAGAACTTACGATTCTAACGAAGACAAAATGACTAAATTTGATTTCGAAAATATAAAATCTCCAGAAACAAATACTTCTTGCAATATTGAAGTTAATTGCAGTAATTGTATCAAACAAATGAATATTTCTGAATTTTACAAAAAAAAGTACTTGTCGCTCAAAAAACAAATTAATATTTTGAAAACAAAGTATATTACAAAGCGGAAATTGTTGATTAATCTACAAAGTAGAATCCAGGGAAAAATAATACCGAAAAAAAAATCCGCTCAGTACGAGAATATGAAAAATCAAATTGATAAATGCAATATTAGTCCAAATGCCAAGGATTTTGCGAAAATGATATTATGCCGAAATTCAAAAACGTCGAAATACCCAGAAGAACAACGAAAGATCGCCCAAAATATATTTTTTATTTCTCCAGCCAGTTATAGATTTCTTCGAGTTAACTTAGAATTGAACATGCCGTCTAAAAATTCAATAATAAATTGGATGCCAATTAAAAATCTTTCCACCGGTCAAAATCAAAATGTCATCGAAACTTTAAAACAAAAATTTCTAAATTTGTCAATTAACCGAAATGCTGTTTTGTTGTTTGGTGAAATGAATATCTGTGCAGCGATTTTGGTCGCAAAATGAGGATTGAGGATTGAGAATTTTGTATATGTACACAACGTATAATATACATTTTGCTATTGTGTGCCGTACATTTTTTTTTATTGTATTAGTGTATTTTCTCATGCGTTTCCTCGTGGTAAGTATCAAAAATAAACGAATCGGGTGAATCGGTTCAAATTTTTGGTGCTTACGCTCGCCTTGAGTTATTTTTCCCTTTCTTCTGCCATGGAGAATTCATAAATATTTGTGTGTCTATTGTTGTTTATTAACGTTCAAGTTTGCTTTAATAATTATTGTTGTTTATTGTTCAAGCAGATTGTTATAATTGTGATATAATATAATTTCTAATTTTTCTTTTAAAAATTATTTATTGATTTTCATAAAAAAAAATTATAAGTAATAACAATTTAGGTATAATTTAATTAAATTGGCCCCTTACATTAAGTTACCAACAATTAATTCTAACGACAAAAATTAATTAATTTCGCGAAATTTTTACCGTGAAATTAATTAATTTTTAATAAAGGATTAATTTTGCTACCTCAATTTTTTTAAAATCAATTAATTAATTAAAATTTTAATTATGAATTAATTCATTTTTAAGAATTAATTGTGAAATATTTAATTATTAGTGAAAAGTAATTAATTACGCCACAAAAAAATTTTCGGTCCTCAATTTCGGTTAACAATATAAATAAATGATTTTTAATTATGATAATACATTCTTCTTATTGAATTTACATTACATCTCGCTTTTTTATTTGCTGTGTATATGCTACAATAAAATTTCTCCATCCTCGGACATAACATCGTATAGCATAGCAACCGACCATCATGAGTTGCAACACAATACTAAACCAAATAAGCAAAATCATTTTGTTTTCTAACTTTTTTGTTTTTTTTTTGGTTAATATTTTTTATTTTGCATCTCGCTTCGTAGGTAATATTTTTAATTTTTTTTTTATTTCGAAATTTGTTGTTCTATCTCAGTCCCCTCACTATTTAATACATCAATCGTTCTCTTTTGAGCTTATTCCTCTTATTTGTATCATGTTATCCCTATTACTCGCGTCATTTTATCTCTCTTATTTGCATCATATTAAACGAAAAATTGAAAGAAAAAATGCACATTCAACACCAATACAATTTACCAATACATACTATTGCCTTCCGGTAATCCTCAAACGAATCCTCACTTTGCGACCAAAATCGCTGTACAGACGTGACTTAGAGTACGACGGAAAGAAAGATTTAATTCTAGGATATTCAGATGATGGGAATGAGAGAAAGCCTGAGATTGCAAAATATGTGTTAGTATTTATGGTTAGGGGCCTGTTTGGTCAATATAAATACATATTAACATATTACAGAAAAGGGTATATCAGGGCAGCATTTGGCAAATTTAATCAACGACAATATTCTATTATTAAATAAAATTGGAATCCAGGTCCAAGCAATAGTTTGTGATCAAGGATCTAATAATAGAAAAGCTTTAGAACTGTTGGGTGTATAAGAACTGAAACTCCTTATTTTTGTTTAGAATGTGAACAAAGAAAAATTTGTGCTATTTATGATACCCCACATTTGATAAAATCTATCAGAAATAATCTGATGCGATCAAATTTTAAAACACCAGACGGCATTGTCAGCTGGAATATTTTAAAAGAATTGTATGAGTCTGAAAAAAATAATTCAACTAAACTATGCCCCAAGATAACATATCGTCATATATATAAAAATACATTCGAGAAAATGAGAGTTGCATTGGCAACTCAAGTTTTCAGCAGAACAGTAGTTGCAGCGATAAGAACAATGCACGAAACGGACAAATTTACACCTGAAAATAAAAAATACGCTTTGGCAACAGCGAATTTTTGCGAGAAAATGGATAAACTATTTGATAATTTGAATAGCAAACAAAAATTTTCAAAAAATAAAAATTAGTGTGCTTTAGAGGAAAATAATCATATCGTCGAAAATTTAATTTTGATGAAAACATTATATATGTTTTCAATTTAGAATGTCAAAAGAAATCGAATAATTTCTGTTTTAATGGTTTAGTAATAACTATTAACTCCATTCTACATTTATCAAATTATTTGTTCCAAGAAAATAATGAAAGGTATATATTAGCTGCCAGGTTTAATCAAGGTCCCCTTGAAAATATATTTTCGGTCATCCGAGGAAAAGGTGGTAACTGTAAAAATCCATCCTTTTTGGAATTTAGTCGTATTGTGGCTCAAATAATGTGTTTAAAGTTACTAAAAAATACAAGTCTTTCGAACTGTGAGTTTGATGATGAGGAAATGATATCTAGTATCGCTGAATTTAACAGTGATGAAATTCATACTGAAGGTCCAAATGGCCAAAGCCCGGAAACTGAAAAGCCAGATTTAATAAAACCAATTGACGATTATTTTGAAATTAGAAATTGGTTGGATCAAGGCGAGAGCAATTTAATTATTGATGAAGCTTCTCTTAAGTACTTTATTGGTTACGTATTTTTCAAGAGTAACAAAAATATAAAATGTGAATCGTGTAAGTTGTTACTAACAAAAAAAGATGAAACGATTTCTTTAAAAAGCGAATATTTTATCTATTTTAAAAACTACACTCAAAATACGGACTTTGGAAGTTTAAATGCCCCTTCCGAACTATATTTTAAGTTGTCCAAATATTGCTTGGAAACGTTTTCCAAAATTTTTAGTAACACTCCACATATAAAAAATATTAAAAACTTTATAAAAGACAGATGTAATGAGATATTGATATCACAACCTGAATTTGTCAACTTGTTAAAATCTAACAATGAATGCTATCATCACCTCCAATCAATATTAGATTTTATGATTTTAGTTTTGCTAAGGAAGCATTGCAAATGGGTAGTAAAAAAGAAAGTTTCGCAAGCAAAATTAGCAATACTGAATGATTAATATATAAATTTAATAATTATTTCAATAGTTTCAAAAATGTTCCGGAAAAGGTTAAAAACATCATTTAAAATCACCATTACTTATCGTGCAGTGTTTATACACATTTTAAAGTTGTAAGAAGAAAATTTTGCAAGAAATCATAAAGTAAATGGATAAAGTAAATTGTATTAGAAGTTATAATTATGTAAATAACCGCAGAGAGAATTACATATGTATGTCAGCAGTTGGCCCAGTTCAATAAACCTATTGAACAAATGTTGATTGATGGTGTTGAATCGAATCGATACGACCTCACATCTTGCACATCCTGTTCTTAAACAAATTAACTTTTTGTCACCTCGGTTTCGGAAAGTTTTACCTGGACATTCTTGTGTGCGATTGCCAGTTAAATCATTCTATCAGTCCCAATTTCTTGTCAAAGGCATCGATTTTTGTTTTAACAGCCAGGCTAATTTTTGTCAGCCCTAGTATTAATATCACTAATCAATCTGATGTCCTGCTCAGATATATCCCATTACCTAGTTAATTTGTGCGGATTATTATACAAAAGTAGGCAAAGTTTGCCAAACTCTTTAGCTTACACATTATATTATCGGGTGCTTAACAATTCTTACAGCGTTGTTGATCATTCCTGTGACACTTATGTAGGTCTCTTTTAGGTTATCGAATTTCTTTAGAAGGACAAGAAAAACGAGTGGAAGACACATGTCATTGCTATGCTTGATTGGTGGTATTCTACCAGACAATTGCCCAATAAAAAATCTGGTAAAGCACGGGGGGGAAAATTAATCACGATTTATTATTAATTCTTTCAATCGCTTAATGCACTCAATTTTTTAGATATAAATTTGCAACTTGAAGTTTTCTGATTTAAAATTTTACGAAAATCGTCAAACTATTATATCAAACATTGCAGGCAGATACCGGTCGAATACCATTCGTTGAAAAATAACTTCCCAAAACTCGGATGAATTATGGTCTATTTTTACTATCGTTTCCGTCCACGTGCATACATGTTTCGAATCACACAAAAAAATCTTATCACATTCATTTACATAGTATTTATACTATCGTTTCGTATCCTTATTATATAAAATTTAGTATAAAAACAAACATAAAAAGTCTTTTTAAAACAAAAAATATCTGAAAGAAGAAAATTAAACAAGCAGAAATATTGATGCAATAAACAACAACAATGCCTGTTTTGAAACCAAAATTCATTCTTGAAAACGAAATAATAAAAAAATCCCGTTTTCAAATTTGAAACCCCGCCTGCTGATTCCTAATTGGTAAAATATTTTATTATCAACAATTCATTTTATTCTCAATACTATTCAAAATATACACTAACACACATCCAGGGTTGCAATGCTACTTATGGAAAAACGTATATGGCTTTGTACGTCTTCAGTATTTAATTCGTCTATGGTAGTACGTAAAATATTTGATCATGATACGATTCAGAAATGCAAAATATTACCAAAATTGACACGAAAACACCTATATCCCAACTGTTTTGAAAAAATGAATGTATCATTGGCAACTCAATTAATGAGTAATACGGTATGTTGCGCAATAAAAACCGCAGTACAAACTTGTCCGGAAATTTTTGGACCGTACATTAACAATGCTCTACCAACTGCCAAGTTTATAGAGAGATTTAATAATTTATTTGATTGTCTAAACTCGAGACACTTTTCGTCGAAGTCGCCATTTGAACAACCACTAAGGCTAGACAATAATGTTTTTAATTATTTAAGTGATAGTTTAATATTTTTGGAAAACTTGAGTATACTTTCCAAAAATGAAAATTACTTTAAATTTATTAAAGGATTCCAGCTAACAATTAAATCTCAACTAATGTTATTAGAAAGTTTAAATACTAACTACGGTGTCGAATATATTTTAAATGGCAAAACCAATCAAGATGCCCTGGAAATTTTTTTTTCAACATTGCGTAGTAAAGGAGGATTTAACTATAATCCCACCAGCCACGAGATAGGCGTTCATTTTGCCAATATTATTGTAATAAAATTATTATTCAATAGTGAATACGCAAATTGTCTAGCAGACGATGGGGAAATGGTAGATTTGGAGTGGAATACCTTTCGTGAGGATTTTAAATTAAGTTTAATCAATACGGATCATAATGAAGCTGATATTCCTGAAGAAATGATGTTTGAAGTCACAAATGAAAGCAACATATTAAAAAAAAATGCGTTATTATATTATGCGGGATATTGTGCATATAAAAAAATAAACTGCGAAAAATGCCGGACTAAAATTTTGAAAGACAATGATGAAGTGACAGCAGCAGCTGAAACATTCATAATAATGAAAAATTTTAAAAAATCTTTAAATTTTGGATCCCTTAAAGCAGCAACTGAGGAATATGCTGAAGTAGCATCTGTTTTACTGGCAATTTTTGAGCAAACATTTAAAAATACGTGCCATTTAACAAATATTTGTTCAAAATTGACAGATAAATGTTTAAAGATCGTGGACAGAGTTTTCCTGAATTTTTACCAGCAATAGAAGATGACTGCTACGAACACATAAAAAAATTAATTTATTTTTTTATACTAGTTTTAACAAGGAAAAATTCAAAGTGGTCGATTTTAAAAGGTGACTTTCTAAAATCAAAAACTAAAAATCGGTTAAGACCAACTCAAGCGTCCAAAAAACTTAAAATTTTAACTGGCACATAAAAATACATGTAACAATTTAAATTACTTACAATATAATTGAATGTTTGGTTTATTTTAATTTGCGTTTTCGTTTGAGTTCCACAAATTATTTTTTTTTAATTATTAAAACTACTTTGATCCAGTAGGTATGCAAATTCGTATGGTAAGATTTTAAAATTGCAATTCTATTCATCTTAGGCTGTTTTCCAATCAACGACTTATTGACTTATTCGAACTTATTCAAATAAGTCTGCTGAAAAGGTGACTTATTCTTTAGTAATTTTTCCTATAGAAAACTTATTTATTTTTGGTGTCATGGAAACATTCTGTCTAATTATTGTGTATTTTCAAAAATTTTCAAAATAAGTCGATAAAAGCAATTGGAATGACTTCATTGACTTATTCAAGATGGCGTCAAATAAGTCAATAAGTTTGAAATAAGTCGGTAATTGGAAAAGGGCCTAAGTAGCCTAATGAAACGCCTGAATTTCTATATTGCTTGCAGTAGCTGACACTTTTATAAAATAACAAGTCCACCTCACAACTTTACTCTACCTAAAACCATTCATCAATTTCATCACCTAAAAAAAAAACCTTGGTAAAAAAATTGAAAAAAAGTAGGTAAACTGGATGAATAAGGCATTGATAATGCTCCAAGTAGAGGGTTCTTCCCGGGAATTCCCGGGCGGGAATTCCCGGGAAATTTCCTAATTTTTTGTTGCCCGTTTCCCGGGGATAAAACTAAAAATTCCCGGGATTTTTTTGTCTATTCTCTATTTTTTAATCAATTGACAAACGGCCTTTTTCTCTCAGTTAGCACATGGTCTGTCCCTGGTTTTAAGATTATGCTGCCGTGATGGTAAAATTTGGAGCATTGTCTGAATATACCCACCAATTATGTTACAATCATTGCATACATTTAGCTGTTGTAGATGTGATTTATATGTAGCCCGAGTTGTGAACGAGACGATATTAATGGTGCGTTGCAAATGGTAAGAAAAATTGTAAAAATTTTTAAAATGTCACCGAAAAGAAATTCAATTCTTCAAGAGTATGTGAAGCAAAATTACGGAATGGAATTAAGTTTGATTTTAGATTGTAAGACCAGATGGATTAGCATTGTGATCATGATTGAAAGATTTATAATAATTGTTGACTCAGTTCGAGAGGCATTAAATAATTTGGGATCCCTAATATTACTGAATCACAATTATATCCCAATATTGTCGAATATTTACAATGCGCTTCAGCCGTTTAAATTAGCTGTGGAAGCTTTGGGAAGACGTAATGCAAATTTGGTTATAGCTGATGCGATTTTAAAGTTTTTGTTTAAATCTTTACGTGAAAATGATTTCAACAGAGTTATTGGAAGTTTTATCACGTCGCATTAAAGAACGAAGAAATCAAGATCTTGTGTCTGCAGTCAAATACATGCAGACACTCGACATCCAATCAACTGCTACAGCAGGCTTTCCGTCATCATCACGTTCGTTAAAAATCCTGTATAGCAACCAGATTTTGAATAGGTTATTCAACAAAGAAGAGTTTGGAATAGAACTGGAGGGTGAGGATACATTCACGGAAGATGACGAATCGGAACACTCTCTGTTGGTTTCAGATATTAACGAAAGGTTGGCTGGCACAATAAACGCAGCGCTTAGAACTAAAACAATTGCAACGTCGTTAAACAATCTGTGAACAAATATACAAAAGACTTACAAATATACGAAAATACGGGAAACATTACAATAAATCTGCAGTAGTTTCTGGATGCTGTACTAACCATCCAACCTACTTCAATTGAGATTGAAAGGGTATTGTCGGCCTCGTCTAATTTTTACTCAAAGAAGCGAACATCGTTGGGCGATATTTCCATTGACTGCCTTTGCTTTTCTAAACAAATAATAAGATTTAATTCACTTAATAAAATTAAGTTTAAGATGAAGTAGTTTTATATACATTTTATGTTGTGTTGATATGTGTAGTACACAGTGTATTCGTAATTTATGATTTTACTTTATTTTTATATGTTTTGAAATAAATTTAATGTATTATTTATTTATTTTTTTTTGTTTTTTAAATTCCTATAATTTCTTTTTGTTAATTTCTCGGGAATCCCGGGAAACCCGGGAAAATTGGTTTCAAATTTCCCGTTTCCCGGGAACAAAAAAACCCGGGAGAAAGCACCCCTTAGCTCCAAGTCAAACAGGTTATCAACAGAAGGAATGTCTTCCTTTTTGAGAAATTTGTTATTCCAATTGAAAAACCAGGTTTCCGATTGACGAACAGAAGTTTCTAATTGAAGAAGTTGCCATAATTTTGAAGAACAATTTTCATGAGGATGGAAAAGTTTTATAAAAATTGATAAAATCAAATTACTCAATTCTACCTATTTTTTTTTTATTGATTATCATTAATTTACACAACCATTAATTTAAATTATTTTCCTGATTTTAATAATGAAATTATTCCCAGAATATACTACTGTGGAATTAAACAACAACAGGATATCTACAACAGATAACAACATTTTTCAATTTCTACTACCATTCATTCAATACAATTCAAAATTACAGCCAAACCTTTTTTGTGCGGTCTTTTTGTATGCGATTTTTTTTTATATGATTATTTTTTATGCGTTATTTTTTGAGCGATTTTTTTAGGCAGAAAAAATTAATAGACCGCATAAAAAAAATCGCACAAATAATATCGCATGATTCGGAATGCTTTTTTCGATAACCTAATCTATTTTTCAAAATTTCATTAGTATGTGTGTTTCACACACATAATATCAAAATTTTATTTTTGTCCTTTGTTTTGGTACAAGCCAAACAAAAAAAAAATGTTTACAAGTAGCTATGTATATTGCAAATTGCAATAGAAATAGTGACGATATAACGCACAAAATATTACGGATACGTGCACCTGCGATACGAACAAAAATATGAAAAATAAAAATTTTGCTGGTTGATTGTTGTCAGAAAAGTACAAAATAAAATAATACTAACACTGTAGAGAATACATATTTTATAGAAATCAAACAAACAAACAGACACACATGTATACATAGTTCATTGATAAATTTACGTTTTTCATGTTTTTTCCTTTATTTTCTTCGTAAAATTTGGTACCAGCCTTAAAATGATCAATGTTTTGATCGTTTAATTTTTTTCTGATACAAACATATAAGGTAGAAAGAGGCATTCCAAAATGTATATTTATTTCTTCTAGACATATTTTGATTTTGAATAAAAAATTTATTTTATTTTTAGTTAGCATTTATCGCTCATACAAATTATCTCTCTATTAGTATTTTCCTCAATGGTAAAATAAAAAAATATAAATGTAAATATGAAGCAGTGTGTGTAAATGTAATGTGTAACATTTTTATTTTAATTTTTTTTACTTAGATTTAAAAAAAAATAAAAATTGTTTTGAATCGTTCTTTGAAAAGTGTGTTGCTTAACATCTTTGTACTAATTGTATAGTACCAGACAAAAGATTGCCTGGGGCAGTTTGTGGGTACAAACATGTTCCGTAACCAAAAGGGAATTTCCAAATCGTATATTTTATAAATTCCTTGAACTGGATGAAAATACAGGCAAAAGAAAACTTTTAACAATGCTATCCCCGAATTGTATTTAAAATATCTCGACGAAAAATTTGAAATCGAAATTCCTGAATTATATCGAAATATTAAAACATATCGTTCATCTCAGGAGTAGAGGATGCTAAGCGACAAAACCACTCTTTTCAGAAAAATGAAAATTAAAGTTTGCGAGGTCATTACGACCTTGGCTGAATCGATAGTTGAAAGATTTTCACATAATAATGCAATGATAAATTGTGAGAATAGAAAATTTATTTAAGAAATAACAATTTTCTAATGGGAAGTTTTTTTAGCATACTATACGACAACAATAATATTATGTGATATAGCGGAAAATGGATATACATAGATTAAAAGCTCATTTTGCAGACACGTAAAAATGGTGCTTGGTGTAATTTCTGATCAAATTTAGTAGAAAGAAAAACAATCCTGCTAATTAAATCCAATTGTTTAAAACAAAATCATATTTTTTGAGATGAGCATGGGGAGCAATGAGGAGATAGCGCAATATATTGTAAATCGTAGCGTATTTCGGTTTTGTGGAACTAGATTATATAATGGAGTAGATACACGATTAATTAGCAAGCAAGCAACTTTCATATAAAATAAACAAAATATTTACGGACCAATTTCTATTGATAGTATTCATTGTCTTGGTTGCTCATTTTATTTTGCGGACTTAAAGAATTGAATTTAGAAAAAAATAAAATTTGAAATTAAAATTAGCTTGGTAAATATTTTTCGACTTGCGAATTGCGATTTGTTAAGTTATTGAATATTTACCCCAACATCTGATTCGGTGGTAAAATCAGAAAAAAACAATGTATGGTGTTAGCGCTAAACAGGATTTAGCAGCGTAATTTAGTCGCTAGAAAGTGTTGAACGTGGTGGATAGCGGAAAACACAAAACCAGTTTCCTCAGGAACGGGTAGTCTGGTTAAAACGTAAATACGCGCAAACCATCAAAATCTGAAAAATGCCAATCTGGTGGTTAACGTATTCTAGTCCTGAGACGACGATATGTTGCAAAATCAAACGAAAACAGACTAGATCTACAATTAAGTAATTTATCCAAACTTGATTTTCCCACGTTGTCAAAGATTTATAATGAAAATTTGGGTCCTTCTACGTGCAATAGTTGTAAAAAAAGCTTTGCTACTGTCCGGCGGTATCAAAAAATTTATTTAAAGGTCTTCAAATTCTTAAGCAACGCATAGTTTTTTATTCAAGCTTTATAAGAAATTTGAAGAAAAAAATGATAAATTAAAAGAAGCAAATAAAA
Source organism: Tipula helvola (assembly GCA_963556165.1). Taxonomy (NCBI): domain Eukaryota; kingdom Metazoa; phylum Arthropoda; class Insecta; order Diptera; family Tipulidae; genus Tipula; species Tipula helvola. Next base: position 285,630,639 of record OY744482.1, read on the forward strand.
AATTATTGTATGATCTAAATACCACAAACTTAGAATATTTAAAAATAAATAGACAAGAGGTAAACGAAGACAGCAAAGAATTTTGTAAAGCCTTAATATGTAAAAAACACAAATATACAGCATGGCCCCATAATCAAAAGATGATAGCACAAAAATCATATTTTAAATCTCCTTCAGGTTAAAATTACATGCGCGAAATTCTTCGTTTTAATATGCCATCAAGGCAAAGTTTAGTTAATTAGAAGTTAGTGAAACATTTAAAGCCAGGATTTAACAACGAAATTATTTTTAATTTAAAGGAAAAAATAGAACAATTATCGCCACTTGAAAAGAATGTTGTGATGTTGTTTGATGAAGTAAAGATACGTCAAGGACAACAGATGCTTTTATTGAAAAAACGGATAAAGTTTTCGATAATTTAAAAAGTAGACTTCTAAATGATAAAAATAAAAATAAAAGCTCTTTACAGAAAAATATATGGCGGTTCACGCATCTGCACATGCGTTCGCCGTCACATACACGAACAGAATAAACGGAAAACACCCAATACAAAAAACAACTGAACTACGGTCTCTTCCACAACGACCACAAAAAAACACAAAACAAAATAAATTAATCAATTAATAAATTAGTCTCGTCTCGGAATTCAAAGGGACAACACATCGCTTGTCGTGTTGGCCGCCAACTGCAAATTTTGTGCCAGAAAATGGTGGTGATGAAAATAAAATTAAACTAAATAATTTTAAAATAATAAATAATTTGTTTATACAGAAACATTTTGTAAAATAAATTTAATTTATAAAAAAAGTAAAGTGGCGTGATTATTATATTTAATAAAAATCGAACAGACTTTTATAAATAATTATGTTTATACAAATTTAATCAAAATGGTTTCTTACATACAGGATATTCAACCAACAAATGGCGTTATTTTTCCTATTGACAGTTAGGCGTAATCAAGATCATATTGAAAATTTATTTGGCCTTATTCGACAAAGTTACGGTGTAGGTAATTGCTGAAATCCAACAGTAAATTGATTTAATGATTTGTTAAGACAAATTATGTCTATACGGTTGCTTTACCTACGGATGCTTCAGCTGGTAACTTAAGTAATATTAAAGGGAACTAATCTATTGATATCTCATCTCAACTGGAATATGAAAGTGAAATATTAAATCTGTGCTGTGCAAGATAACTATTATATGGGATATTCAATTTTCAATCGACTTGCAAAGGCAATGGTCCGAGGTCAGAACATACCAATACCTATTCTGACCAATCTAACATCAAGTGATCAGGTAGAAGACAAAGACGAGGAGCGCCGCCAGTTGATTCGAGGTATGTGACTTTGGCAATTACTCATGGGATCACACTAAAAAGATTGAAATAACTGCATCCTTCGGCCGAGAAAAGGTTATAATTCCATTAGAATTTGATTGCGGGCCTGAATGCTTCGAGGATATATCGAGCGAGAAAAACAATTTAGAATTCGTTGCACACTTAAAAGTTAATCATTCAAAATAGCATACTATATTGAGTACCTTTTAATTCTTAATTCTATTTTTTAATTTTATTTTATTTTAACCCTTATCCTTATTTTCGTTTCTTTTTAATTTTTAAAACAAAATTACCAGAGTTGTAAAGAGAAATGGATAAACAATGATAAAGAAAATTTAATAATTAATTCAGAATATTTCATGTTTATGAAAAATTAAATAAATGTTGAAAATTTTGGATCATTAAGTATATGCTAAGGCGGAATTTATTTTCTTCTTTTTCGACCATAATATCCAAGAATGGTAACTGGTTGCTGTTATCGCTTGCCATAGTAAACTTTATCGATCGGGTCGACTGTACACATCATCATTCTTGGAAAAATTCTATATATCTGCATTTTTTCTTCAAGGTTACTCATGAACAAATTCGCCATAAAAGAGGAAAGGGAGTTTCCCATTGATGTTCCAAATGTTTGTTTGTATGTTTGCCCCCTGAACTAGAAATAGCTTTCTTTCATAGTTACATGTTCGTGTTAGCTCGTAATATAAATCTATGGTGTCTTGATATATATCTATTGATTTTCCAGCCACTCCATGGAATAAGCAAGGTCTTGTCGATAGAGATGATGTTGTTGGATTAGTTTTTTTATAAAGATCTTTCGGAATCTTACCCCCTCTATTTGACTATTTTAAATCGAAGTTCTGCGCTAATAAAATAATTCTTCTTGTGCATACGGAAGAATTATTGCTCAAAAGAAAAATTTGAGGACTAGGCAATTTTTCCTCGATAAATGCCATTAATACATCACGTATTTAAAAGGAATGTTATTTACTTCGTTCGGAGAACTGTGCTGTGCCCAAATTAGTTTATTTTTACACTAATTTGATAATACGGAAAATAATTTTATTATTTTATCATGTATTATTTTATTTTATCTCTAGAATCTCTTCTCTTTTGTTGCTTTAAATCTATAATTGTTCAGACCAATGTTCATTTTTAGTTTATCGAACGAGGTTACATTCCAGGTTGATCGTAAATTAAGTAGTTATCTTTCTCTCATATATTAGTGTTTTTACCAGAAACTTGAGAGGTTTAAATGAGGCAGGGGATGTACACGATCTAGCACGACGAAAAGTTCCATTTTATGGTACTAATGAAATAGTTTGGAGTAAGATTCCAAGAGATTAAGTTTTTATTGCATACTTTAATGAATCACTGGCCCAATATAAAAGCGAAGTAATATAAAAAGTTGATGGTTCTACAAAATAGAAGACCACTATTTATTTGGTCAAAAAAATGTTCTATTCGATTGATTTGCAAATTATTTTTAAATTTTTAGGCATATCTGAAATATTTACTTATAAATAGAAATATGTACCACAATTACTTCTGCATCAAATTCGATTGAATTTATTTTTATTAATACGAATAACTTTATATTAGATTTACATAAAATAAAATGTTATTTAAGCAATAAACAGAAAAAAGGGAACGCAAATATTTCCTATCACAAATACTTTTGAATCAGATAGTATAATTAATGGAAAGAGGGCTTCGAACTTATGTTTTATTTTAAATTATTGCGAATTTTACTCTATTAGCTTCAACAGCTTTTAGAAAGCGAAGAATTTAGCACGTAAGCCATCTATTAAGATTACAACTCAATTCTTCACCAATGTTGCTTGAAATTATTCAGAATATACGTCTGTTGTCTTTCGATAGCATTCACAATCAGACAAAATAACCCAAGGCATTTTGAATCAAGTCAGGGAGACCATTCTTCATTTGGCAGAAAATCGGCTAAAGTTTTTTGCAATAATGTTCAGCAATATAAGAAAAGTATAATCGTGCTTGTCTGGTTGGAAACAATAAAAATTATCTGCATAAAATGTTGAAAGTCCCGTTTTGTTAAAATCATGCAATTAAAAAAAAAGTGCCAAGTGGATTTTTTTTGTTTTTGATCAACATAGACTCCAAATTACACAAGAATTCATCCTTAAGTGGAAATTTGGCAACAACCTCCTTTACTTTCCTTTCCTCCTTGTCCTTTCTCATTTGGTTAGTCATAGTACATTTCCATATAGCAAAATTTCCATTTTAGTGGCAAAACTTCGTTATCCCGAAAATTTCGTTAAGCTGATGTTATAAAGATACTTCACCGTATTCTATTTCTCATCAACTTCTTTCATTGGTTTCTTATGTTGATTTATGTATTATACTTATTTAGATTTTTGTTCTCCATCTACAAAGACGACGTGATTTAACCAGAACTGTTTATATAAATAACTTTTAAAATCTTTAACGATAAAGAAAAATAACTTTGAAACATAAAATTTATTTTGGCTAAAAACGAACTGTTTATATAAGCAGTCCCATACGATATAAGTAAAATAAAGCAAATACACTTAAAGCTAAAATCATTAAAATAAACAAAATGTTTGTTTTTGAAACAGATGTTTACCTAAGGATTTTATAATTTGTGAAATAATCGATCGAAATATATGTCGTTTCAAAATGTATCTTGAATTTTTTTAATAAAGTTTTTTTTTAATATTGTGGCAGTTGGGGCGGATTCGGGGAATACAAAATAAATACTCAACTTTAATGTAAGTAGGAAAGATAATTCAATAATCATGTTTTCGGTCCGAATTCAATCGATCGTAAAACCCACATTGAGCAAAGTAACACAAACTCATAAATATTACATAAACTTTAGCATAGATTTTTTATGTTTATTCTGTTGTTTAAAGTTTGATGTATCTTAACATAATAAAGACATGAACGGTATATTATTTAAATCTTTCCTGTCTGGAAACGAACCTAGTAGTTATGGCTAAGCCAAAAAAAAATAAAAAATTGTTCTTCCTCTAAAGGAAACTTTTAAATTATTCGTTATATGACAACTTAAACTTTTATTATAACAACTTACTGTAAAACATAAACAAAGTATTTTTTTTTTCAATTTTCTTTTTATTCATCCTATAAGCTTCTTTAACATCAAACAAAATTTTAATCGATTAGATTTTTCCAATAAATTTATTTTTATTGACGAAGAAGAAGGAGCCGGAAACGAACCTTCGAACAACGTTAGTTTATTTTTAGTAAACATGAAAATTGTTCATACATGTTAAAGTTTTTTTTTTTTCATTTTTTTATTTTGTAATAAAAATCGGAAAGAGGGTCAAATGAAGTAGGTGGGACATACATTTTAGGGGTATTTTATATTTTACACAGATAGACTATTAAAATTTAAATTATTTTACTTTCTGTTATCCTTAAGGTGCCCCAAAAAATCAAATAAAAACAGTTTTTATGGTTATTTTTCTACCATGTCGTGTAAAATATTTAAGAGTAAATTGATGACGATCTCAAAAACTTCCGATGTTTATTTTAAGTTTATCGGAACCATAAAAAAACGATGTTTAGTTCACGGTAAAATTATTGCTCCCTATTGAAAAAATTTAGGAACTAAAGTGTAATTTGTATCGAAATTAATTTGATATGGAGTGTCTAGGAGATTTTAATGTTATAAAAAGTATGTTTTTTGTATTTAGATGAATACATTAAATATGATTATTTATATGTAAGAAATACTTTTTTTTAAACCACGCTTAAGTATATTCAAGTATACTAAAAATTAAAAAAAAAAATTTCATCACTCGAAAAATAAAAACGTGGGCGCTTGTGAAGTTCTTATTGATATAAATGACAGACGTTGATTGTTGATTAAGAAAAATCGCCCACTTTTATTTGCCGAGTGGGAAGGGTCCAATGCTAAGCGGCCTTACGGATTTCTCTATTTGAGTATGTAAATAATTATAAAAACATAAATTTTTCAAAAATTCACCAATTTCTATGGATGTTAGGTTTTTTCAAAATTGTCAAAGCGGGGGTTCGAGGGCGGCAGCCTCCATCTTCTACAGTATAAAACGAATTAACATGATATTTCAAACATTTGTTATATCTAAAAAACTTGATTTTTCGGGAAAAAATCCCCAAAAAATCCAAGTTTTTTAAATATAGCAAATGTTTGAAATATCATGTTAATACGTTTTATTATACCTTTAAAGATGGAGGCTGCCGCCCTCAAACCTCCGCTTTGACGAACTTTAATATTCATAGAGGTTGGAGCATTTTAGAAAAATTTACTTTTTCTAATAATTATTCACATACTAAAATATAATTCCCCAAAACCGCTTAGCATTGGACCCTTTGCGCAAGAATGACAGGTAAACGTCACAAAAATTTCAATAATGTTTAAATTTGTAACAGTATTTATGTTTGTATTTCACATACTAAAATACAAAATTCTCCAAAGCCGCTTAGCATTGGTCCTTTCCGCGCAAGGATGACATTAAGTAGCCGTTTGTTTTCATATTGTAGTTAACAAAAATTTAAGGGGGTCTTCCTATTCGATGAGGCAATTTAATTTGAATTTTTTTTTTTTTGGAGATTTTTTCGTTAGGGAATATGATGGTATCCCTTTACGTTTCTATCGTGGATCCACTGTGTTTTTGAATCAGTAAATTACTGCTATAATATTTTATCTAAAATTGATAGTTGCTTCTTTTATCATTAGTAGTGACAACTACCGACATTAAATTTCTAGTTGATATGTTGGCTTAAAGAAATACAAAAAATATGGAAAATATACATTTTCCTTAACACACCTGTTTCATTGATCAATTTTGGTTCGCATCCCCTAGAAAGTACAGAGGTGACATGTTGTACCATCACTTTCGATTCATTTTCGATAGTGTTTTGTATCTTGTAACAAGAACCAAATTGTACTCTATTTCGCTTTATCAATTTTGCTTTTTCCAAAGTTATCTCAGCGTACTCGAATAAAACAACATTCTATTTCTACTTTTATTCATCACTCTTTTTAAACTAAATTTTCGTCAGCGATATTTTAACGATGTGAAGAAAAAAGAAATTATACAGCAGGCTGAGGTCGTAAAACGCAAATGGTACAACATGTCACCCCAGTGCTGAGATGTTCTAACATCACTTTTTTCGATGTTCGATAGTATTCATGTCTCTCTTTTCAAGAATAAAATTGTATACTATTTCGACTTTTGAATTAAACTTTTTCTATTGCGATCTCAGCATGCTCGCATAAAACATCATTCTATTTCTATTTTCATTCATCACGCTCTATCACAAAAAATTTTGTTTGCGGTGTTTTATCGATGTGAAGAAAAGGAAAAGTATACAGAAGGCTGAGATCGCATTAGAAAAATTGTAATGAAAGAAGAAAATAGCGTACAATTTTGTTCTTGTTGCAAGAGACAAAATACTATAGAAAACGAATCGAAAGTGATGATAGAACATCTCAGCACAGGTTTAGTCTAAAAAATGTATGTTAATAAATGTATGTATGGTTTCAAACTTCACATCTCTTGCTGATGACATCGAACCATTGATATGGAAGCCTATATGAGGCAGTGATAACTCTGCGTAAGGCATCATCATTGCGTAGAGAATAAAGTTTTAAGTAAAATTGAATTCAAAATTATCGTGCTCTGAAGACACAGAGAGAAGAAGGCGATGATAAGTAAAGTTAAATCGAAACTGCCTAGCAATTCACGCAACTATCGTGCTCACATTTTTTAAGTCGAACCCGCAGCAATCTCTTCATCATATTTTCTACCCAGAGACGCGTTTAGCACACTTAGTAATGAGTTTTATTTATTTAACTATTATGCTTTGAATTAACGTCTGAAAATGACGTTGATGCCGTCTGACAGTGAACTATGAGTACAGAAACGGTTTTTTATGGATAAAAGTTTGAAAAATATTTTGAAAGATAAATATTTCTAAGTAAAAATTTAATTCCAAAAAAATGTTTACTTAACAAACACATTTTTACAATCCTTGTTATCAGAAGTACCCAAAGTTTTATTTTCTTTGTAAATATCCTTAGAATTTTTTTATCTTAATCGGGTATAATATGTTCTATTTCTAAAATAACCCTAATTTAGTAAATTAAAATTGTTTTTTTTTATAAATATGCAAATTGTGTGTGTTCATTGAAATCTTTTTTAATCTTTACAGTTTGCTAATGGAGATTAGTTTTAATATTGGAATGAAATTCAAATTAAAAAAGTAACTAGAACTACGTTTATGCTATTGTTATAAATAAATATACGGTGGGCGAATTTGTTTAATGATAAATTTTTAAATAATAAAATGATAGGGGGTGTGGGATATGTACCGGGAAACACATAAACTGTGGTTTTATTTTTATTTCATGATCCAAATTACATTTTTGAAAATTTGGTGAATTCGACTTAATTACTTTTTTAATTATCCCGAATTAGGATATATTTTTTGTTTTAAATTAATCTCTAACAAACCGGAATTTCAATAAACACGTGACAATTTATTTATATAGTTTGCCTTAAAATAGAAATTAACGGAATGAAATTAACAAAACCCGTCGTTACTTTTTCATTTATAACCCAGACCTTAATATCACTTGATGTATGTAGGTTCTTTCAAAAGACGGCGAAATTTATTAATTCGAATCCGATCGAAATCATTAAATAACTGTAAATAATCAGAAAAATATTCAATCCGTCCAGAAAACGAGAATCCAAATCCCCTGGTAACAAAAATTCTCACTCACTCATTTCTCACTTCCTAAGGACAACCAAAATTCCCTCTGAAAAATGTACTGCTGACTCCCTCCCTCCCGTCAAGCTTCAGTCAAAACAAAACAAAAGCCGGAAAATAATAAGCAATCTGAAACCATGGTTTTAAAAAAACGATCAATTTGGGTTCATACTAGTTTTATTGTAACTAGTTATTTTAACACGGTATCTAAATGTTATAAATTTGGATTATTCGAAATGAGTAGTTATAGAGGTTTTTTGTATCCAAATTATAACTAATTAGATTTTATAAAATATATCTAAAACGAGTACGAAAAGGTTCGTGAAAATCATTATTATTACAAATACCATCAGTCATAGTTACTTCTGCCGTTTACCCGCGCTTGCTTGAATTTCTTCACGTTGACATTCAGAGCACTGATAACTTCGTGGTTCTAAGCTGATATTTCGGAAAACACTAATACCGACATATTTTATTTGTCTCCAAAAAAATTGAATTATGTCCAACACACGACTTCAATATACAATTCATAAATGGCAGTAAACATTTTATAAAATCGTACCAAAAATTGCCACCTGGGCAAATTTCAAGTTCCAAAATTGTAGGAAAAGCAAAACAAATTCTCAAAATATTAAGAACGTGTCATAATTTTGTGATTAAATAATTTTTTTTTGTATTTTTCTGTATTAAGCTCAGTATGCAGCTCGCGCTAAGATAAATTTTAACACGGTCTCCACAAGTCTCCACTAAATTACAGATAAATTCACAAGCTAAAAAGATTATGTAGAGATAAATTTTTACATTTGCTTTATTTGTCCTACAACAAAAAATAATATAGTTCGAGCGAAAGTTAAATAAAGTATTGAGCGACTTTTATCAAATGGATTCAAGTGACGAAGACAATATTATTATTGGTGCCGCAGCTATTGTCTAGATCTTCTTCACTGTACTCCATTTTGCGATTTAAAAAAAATAAATGTTTATTTTTTAGTCGCTGTCAAAATTTATCTCAATTTTATTGTGCTAGGCAGATAAATTGCTGCGAAAACGTTTGTAGACTTTCCACTAGCGCAGTCTGTATTGAATGAGATAACTACAAATTTTTCACGTCAGCTGCGTACCGGATCTGCGAAATCGTGAGCTAAATATTTTTTTGTTATTTCGCTAGCTAAATTTTACGTCAAATTTGTATGGAAAATTTATCTTAGCGCGAGCAGCATACCGCGCTTAAATCTTAGACATCTAACGTACACTAGTAAAACTAAAGATAAATTTAGCAAGTATTATTTTAATTCGTCAGAGCCAACTTTGATGTAATTTTCAAAATGAAAGTTCGAAAAATATATTTTAGAAATAATTTAATTTTAATATTTCTGCAGATAATATTTACTTAATACCAATATACCCTTCTTGTATATTGCTGCTAAAGATATGTAGAATACTTTTGTATAATCATTTTGTAACATTTTTGCTTTTTTCATTGTAAAACTTGAAGCTAAAAAACACCATTTTTACTATGGACATCAGTGAAAAGTTATACCACTAAAAAAGCTTCTAAAAAATACGTCATAATGATTATGGCTCTATACTCTAGAGGGCTCTGGTTCCACCCATAGGCTTGGTTTACAAAAGCCTGGTTGCATCAAAAGCCTGGTTTTTTAAAATCCTAGTTTTCATTAGCCTGGTTATCCTAGTTTCAAAATCCTGGTTTTGCAACAAAAAAAGCCTGGTTTTCTAAATTTAGTATTTTTTATGATCATAAAATTTACCTTTTCTTTAATATTTGTTTGGTTGTTCTGAAAAGAACATTTAATAATTCAATGATAAATAAAAATAAATTTAAAAAACGATATTCCACATTATTCCAGAAGACTGGAAAAAATTATAAATAAAAAAAGATATTCACTTACGAAGGTGAACATTATAAGCAATATTTTGGAGATATTCAAGCTTGCTTAAATTATCTCGTTGGTTTATAATGTTCAAAATTTTATTATTTCTTATTGACAGTTTTTGCTTTTTAGAGTATGATGCTTCCAGTCTCACTTGCGCAATTCGGGTTTTACTCATTATCAATTCTTTTCCCAACTCCGAAATTAGTTGGTAAACCCCGATGTGTGATTTGCCGACTACCACCTTTAGTCTTCCATACCATCCTTCTATCGAGTTTTGTGTCCTAGGTAAATCATTCGTAGTATTATTCCATACAGACCAGAAATTTGGATAGTACTGTGTTTTTGGTTTTGGGGTTTCCCGTTAAATAAGTTTTTTCGAATCATCTGCTGATCCGACGAGCATCAGGATCGATTTTTTTTTAGCCCCTGGTAATACACAATTACATCTTCCGCTGTTAAAAAAACTAAACTGTTAAGCATTCTGATTTGTAGAAATCTTCGTTGTTTTCGTATTTCACAGCAGACCCTTTCTGGAAAGAATTGTTTGGTCGCCTTTACACTGGCTTTCTCGAAGTCGGATATGACCATTTTTGTATTTAAATGGATTCTCCAATTGCAGGCCCATTTGCAAACGTCACAAAAAAATTCGAAGTAAGCTGCGCTTGACTTTTTGCACTCATGATTCCGAGCACCAAAGGAACAGTCTCACTGGAATTGTTTACCATACATTGCCATGTATGGTAAACAATTGATGCATGAATCTTGGAACCACCTCAAATGTGTCGTCCATTAGCCAACATTCTGCTTCTGCCAACAGTTTTAGATTGGACGGTGTTGCTAGTAAAATTATTGTTTGATCTTCAAAATCATTAACATTCAAAACAAACTGTTCCCCCTCAAGACACTTGAGCTCTTCTGGAACTTGTATATTTTTAATGTTGTTCGGTTCTATTTCGGAGATATTTCGTGCCGTTGCACCTGCTTAGTCGGCAAATAAACTCCTGTAGCTTGGATTTGAAATAAAAATAAAGAAAGATTTCATTCATCAAAATACAGTTTGTTAGCTAAGGCGTTATACACTGGATTATACTAGTAAAGATTTTAAGTTCGATTCCACCAGTTCGATTTCCAAACTGCAATTTTATTAGCATACTAATTGAGAATGGCGCAGCGGCAACAATAATTTATTTGGAAATACCTAAGACGTATTTAATTAAGCAGATTTTGAGTATGTTTCTGCAATTGATTACGGATAGATATTCTTGCTATAGGCCGAATAATTAATGATTGTCGATTCTATAAAGCACTGATATGAAAAGAAGAGACACGAGGAATGTATTGCAATAGGGGTAAAGTTTCTATTCCTGCTATAGAAAAGCCAGTCAAGCCATTGAGGATTCTATTTTTGAATCAAACATGTTTTCACATAACGTCTTTCGGAGCAGACCAAATTATTACAATGTTGGTTTTTCACCAACTTTTACTATTCAAGTCTATCATATGAATGGTTCCCTTCTTCCCGCATCAAATCTGCATTCGTATTGTTTACAAATTTATTTTATGGGGACGAGGATGCACAAACGAGTAGACATTGCCAGGTTATTCAGGATGACGAACGAGAAACCGTTAAAAAAATCAAAAGGTTCTACATGATAACAACCAACTGGTGCACTGTTTTAAAACTGCTCTGGAGCATATCCCTGATCAAAGTTGTCAAGTGGTTATTCATGCCAACCGTACACCACAGGGGAAGAAGAACGGTGGTACAACAATTAACGAAGGAGCAGCTGTGGGTATAGATCGATCCTGGATCGAAGCCTGCAGAATATGAAAGGCAACTCAAGCCTAATGGGTTGTCCTGTTGTCCTTTCTCTAAAACCCACACTTAACCACCAACATGTGAGTGCAACTCTTCAATGACACGGAATCGAATGAATATGCGGTCAAATTTCTAAAAATAGGCCAAGCAGAACTCGATACAGAAACTGATGGTAAAATCCATTTCACGAACCATTTTTGGAATGTTGTGAATCCAGAGGAGGAACTTATTGCAAAATTTTTGAAAATTTTGAAGGAAACATGCACTCTGAGAATTGGTTTTGTGACATATAAATATTGGCACCCAAAAATGAAACGGTTGCTGAAATAAGCAAAAACAATTTGAATGTATGATAATACATATTAGAAGAAGGTACAAAATACGCTTATGAATACAGTAACGAATGCCGGCGATAGCACTTCATATTCAGTTGAGATTCTCAATTCACTGAAAAAATCTGGCCTACCCTCACACAGAATTAATTTAAAAATGGGTGTGCCGGTTTATACGAAATATCGATGCGCCAAGGCTGTGTAATGAAAGCAAGATTACTTATCACTAAACTTGGTAGGAATGTCGTAAGGGCTCCTATTATGTCCGAGACAGCTAAAGGAGAGAGGGTTCTCAATCCATGCATACCAATTATACCCAGCAATCTACCATTTCAGTTCAAACGCTTACAGTTCTCCTTGAAAATAGCATTCGCGATGACAGTAAACAAATCACAGGGGCCAACAATGAAGGTGCCTGGTTTGCACCTAGGATCGCCTTGCTTTTGTCATCGGCAGCTCTACCGTACCTCCTGACGCATCTCTTCGGTACGTACTACGTAACCTCCACGTATTGACCGAAAATGAAAAATGTCACAATATAGCCTACATTTTACAGACAATCAAATTTAGCTTTATTTGTTTAAGTTTCATAAGCGAATTATAAATTTAATTAACATTGCATTAAAATCTAGTTGAAAGTACTGTTTGGAAAATCGAGAATTTTGGAGACGACCAAAGATTGGCTATTGTTTACTTGAGTCAGCGTTCATTGGGTGGATATTTCGGCTAGAAACAATAAAATGTTTCTTATAATATTTGAATACGACGCAGGCAAGCTGTTAATAAAGATGGCCATCAACTTCCATATATGAATATAAAATTCAATGTAACTCCAAAAAACGACCCCATCAACAAGATACCCACATTCTAAATAAAATCTCTGGAACCACCCACCTCTAGTATAAATCCATTGACACTATCACAGAAACAACAACAAATAGTTTTCTATCTGACAGAGGCTCTCAATTTATTGAAGCCACCATGTTATGTGGCTCAAGGGTTGACAATCGTACAAAGAAGCAATAACCTAAATAGATTAAAATAAATTTACTGGGAATTTACAGGAAATTTACAAAATTTCTTCGCCCAAGACTTTAAATCGAGAAATACAAAGTATTATTTAGCCGGTAAATACCGCGAGTACTCCGCTAGTACCCTATATTTTCAAATCTATTCTTGTCCCAAATGGTTCCAAATTAAAGGTAAGTTAACAGTTAACATTAAATATATACCTAGTATAGATTATTGAAAAGTTGCTAACATTTTTTGTGGCAGACATATCGGTTACACTTTGCAAAAAAATGCAAAATTGTAGTATGTAAACCGTGCAAAGTAAAACGTTGAATTCGGAAAGTGCAAAGATAAACTTGAGACTTGATAATCGCAAATTATGTTAAATATAATTTGTGGAACAATTTTAGTTACATTGCAAATAAGTGCAAAGTGAAATGATCATAAAGGTACCGGGTGATTTTTTTAACCTGATACACTCAAATATCTCGGAAAATAAGCACTTTACGAAAAAAATGGTCGAGATCAAAATTTAATTATTCCGCGGGGGAAATACAATAGTGTTAAAATTAGAACCCCTTCTCCTTGTAGGTGGGGCGGGGGGGAGGGGGGGGGTAACTTTGAAACTAAGATAGGAACCCCTATTTTTTATTGCAGATTCGAATTCTACGGCTAGAAATACGTAGGATTTGGCTCAAACATGTTTTCCATTCATGATAGATGGCGCTGTAATTGACGATACTCAATTTTTTTTATTTCTCCTACTGAGAACCTACGCAAACGATTCTGCAATACGTCTGCAATAAAAATATCATGGTTTCGTTGTAAATACACGAAGGTAGTCTTAAACAATTTGATCATTTTACAATTTTCGAATAACTGGGATAATGGTACTTGATTTACATGAGTCCCCTCGCCTCATCATCTTTCAATTAAATTAAGTGCTCAAAATGGTGGCCTTCGACTTCAATGCACTTATTAATCCCCAATTCAAATGACTGTATACAACTGAGAAGTGTGTCTGCTTGAATTTCAGCACAAACATTTCTGATTCGCTCAAACATATTCTTATGTGTTGTTGGTTTTTGTTTGTAAACTTGGACTTTGAGATAGCCCTACAGATTTTGGAAATCAACGCCATGAAGATCTTGGTGTAAATATACTTGATGTGGATGATACTTATGACGTTTTACAATTTTCCAAACACTGATCTAGGACAATCCGAAATCGCTAGCTATTTCTCGTGTACTAATATGAGGATTATGAGCTACTGCAGCCAATACATCAATTTCATTATTTTCTTCGGTGAGTGTTGCTGGACGAGTCCTTTTTTTCGGTTGAATACTTCCATAAGTGATAAATTGTTTGGCAGTACGCTGGAATGACGCACGTGACCGAATCCTATCCGGAAAACGCGAAGCGTAGAGAGTGACAGCATTATCAAGACTCCGGCCAGCTTCTCCATAAACCAGAACCATTTCCATTTTCTCTTGTACAGTTAGATACACCATTCTGGAGTAGTATTGATAGCTTGACTAAATACCTTCGGATTAAATAATATTAATATTAACCTTCGGACTAAATCGGTATTTTTAAAACAAAATAAAAACAATTTCATTAATTTGAAAATCGATTTAAACACATGTCCCTGGGTTACGATAATGACAATCCATTTTTCAGTAATTGAAAATTTAAGAAATACAAATTGTTTACGACTACCTTCGTGTATTTTTATTGCAGACGTATTGCAGAATCGTTTGCGTAGGTTCTCAGTAGGAGAAATAAAAAAAAATTGAATATTGTCAATTACAGCGCCATCTATCATGAATGGAAAAAAATGTTTCAGGCAAATCATACGTATTTTTAGCCGTAGAATCCGAATCTGCAATAAAAAATAAGGGTTCCTATCTTAGTTTCAAAGTCCCACCTACAAGGAGGGGGGAGGGGTTCTTTATTTAACACTAATATATTTCCTCCGCGGAATAATTAAATCTTGATCTCTGCCATTTTTTTCGTAGAGTGCTTATTTTCCGAGATATTTGAGTGTATCAGGTTAAAAAAATCTCCCGGTATTTTTGACCTTTGGAAGCAATCAATAGATAGAAAGCTTTCAATAGAATTTTTTTTAAATTTTTTTTATTGGTTTATGTGATGCTACCTAATCCTATAAGAATTTTTTTTAAATTTTTTAACATTTCTGTAGAATTTGGATTTTAAGAAAAATCTCTTTTTTAATAATCTATCGGCAAACATCTGACCTTGATATTCTGTTAGTCCTACGTGTGAACTTTAATCTCTTGTTTACCATGTGTCAGCTAAACTTTATTCGTTTATATATTTATAACATAGTCTCTAAAATCAATATTTATATAAACATATGTACACGTACATATATGTTAATGTTTATTATGATTATCGAAAATATGTGCTTCATAAAACATATTGCTTTATATGGCATGTTCAATATTTTGGTATCATGAGAATAAAATATTAGAATAAAAAAGAATCACAATAATAATTTCTAATATATTGCTGCTAGTTTTTGATTTATTTAAAAATTTTGTACAACTTATGTAAATATGCTTGAATAACACGTATACATATTTTCACATAATTTGTATATTATGTATAACCATTGATTTCTTTTGGGAATATTTTGTTGTAATATAATTTTGAATATTCTAAGTATTTTTGAAATTTTAAAATACAATATCGATAAACATAACCTATTTTGCTGCGCGCTAATATGTATTGTATTCCGGCACAAAAAAAGATTAAAGAACCCTAAAATTATATAAATACTATACAATAAAATGTTGTACACGATTTTATGGAATCTAATGATTTTAATTAATTTTGATTGCTATTTTTTCTTTTGTTTGCTTATATAATTTTGTAGCTATTTTATTTGTATCCTACTTAATTATTTAATCTCGCTAGTATTACAATTTAATCTTAATGTAATTTATTATAGAATGCTTAATTAGATATTTAAATTTATTTAATTTATTTTTAGTGGTTCTCACTTTCGCAATGAATTTTTTTTTTTTTTGATTTTTTGCTTTTTCAAAAAATTTAATGAATTTATCCTGTTTTTTTATCTATCTAAACACCGGGGGTTATTATTTTATGGGTTTTCTGTTTTTGTGTAATTTGATATTTTGCCTGAGTAATGAATAAACGAACGTTTTGGGAAAAGTTTTTATTCATAAACAATAAATATTTGATAAGCTTCTCTTGCAATAAGAACCGGGAAACAAGATAATGAAATTTTTATATCTTAAGCAGCCTGAGATTATAAGCCATACACATATTATATTTCTAGCATTTTTATTTTTGTAAAAAAATTGATTAAAATTGGCTCTTTCAAATATTTAGCTAACTGTTTTTTTTTGTTTCTTTTTCAGGTAAATTGGAGCTCATTGGTAAAAGAAATGGATAGCAAATTTTATTCGTAATAATAAACACAAACAAATATATTATGGTGTGAATATTTGGCCCGAGACCAACTCATGCAATCGATAAACTACAAGATAAAATAAAAATATTTTGAGCAGTACATAAAATTCATCAGTTTAGTAAAGTTTTTCTTTATTTTATTTTTTTATTAAAGTTATAAAAATGATTTTTAAATATTTAGTAAATTAAAATTTAATTGAACTTCACAGTGTTACGGCAACATATCGCTCCTTTAATAGAAAAGTGACACAAATCAAAATTTAACGAGTTTGAGATTATTACGTTAAATGAGTCCTCATAACATTATCTCACTTTAATTATACAAACACAAAGAGAATTCTGTCTCATTTATAATAGAAGTTCCGTTGGCTGTTTTTTTTGTTCCAACGGAAAGTGAAATCTTGAGTTGTGTCACATTTCTATTGAGGGAGTGATATATGGAACAGACCGTTCACACGTAACGGGTTCCACCTGCACTTGGAGAAAACATTTTAATAAATTGGTCTAAAATTCAAAAGTTTAGTTTACTAAAATATCAATATTGGTCAAGTTTCTCCCACTTTGATTGATACTTCATCCAACTATAAAAAGGTGTTTTCTATAGTAGACGCGGGTATAAAGCTATGGTTTAGCAAGGTGTAGCGCACTACCAAAATCCATATCTAGAGTCAGTAGAGTGGTGGTGGAGACGTGTAAACAGTATTGTAAAAGTTTACTCGCATCTCTACCAAAGCTCTACCCTACATAGCATTTCGGATTAATATGTTTTAAATAAATTATTTGATTTAAAATTGTCTAATTAAATTGAAGTTTTTTAATAATTTAAAATGAAATATGCTTAAGGTCAGTAGTTTCAACCAGTAATATCTACAATCTACAAATCGTACCATACAATAATGCCATAATTTAATTATTAACTTGTTAAATAAAACCGTTTACTAGTTCAAAGCAAAATCAAACAAATAGAAGTAAAACGTATAATCTATGGATTGCTTATGTAATTTTCTCAAGACCTAATTTTCTAAAACATTATAGGTTATTCCGGAATTAATTAGCCGGATAGATAAATAATTTTACGAAGGAAAGAAATTGTTAAGAGTTTTGCAATTCACTTTCGATCTGATGAAGATTGTGAAAAATACATCATCAGGCTATAGCAACTGAATTGCTAACTTATTACACTGTTTTTTCTTATATTGATAGGAATCAACTTGTAGTATTAGCGAATTTTACAATTCCTCTTTAAAAACGTTTAACAATTTCAATTTTATTGTATTTAAAGCATACATGCTTGTGTAATAAGTTAGCAATTCAATCGCTATAGACAGATGAGATGATTGAAAAATTATATATTTTTCACAATCTTCATCAGATCGAAACTGAATTATAAAATTCTTAACAATTTCTTCACTTCGTAAATTTAATGTTCTCTTCATTTTAAAGGGTGAAACAATAAACGAAATTTCAAATGATTAGCTACAAATCAATTCAAACTTTTCGTATATGTGAACTAGTTTGACTGATTTCAATTACTGAGAGAGCTCCTTGTTGATTCCTTTTCTAAAAAATATTATATATAATGAAACAATGGACTGTATTAACTTTTTATATTTATTTTTAATAAGATTTATAAACAAACAACCTCACTCCAGTGAGTACAATAAAAATCTAATAATGTTCGTCGTGTTTTCGACAAAACTACTAAAAATTAAAACAAAAACTATATTTGTCTCGCTCTATACTAATGCACTGCAATACAGTAGCGTCGACAATACACATAGCAAAACTATATAGCAAGCATAAGATAATTTCAATGTGAAGTCTTTTTTTTAATTTTTTTATTTTATTTTTAATACATTTGTTAAACTTTAACACTCCTCTTTTACGTCATTTGCTCAACTTTACATTCAGACTCGACGAACATAAAAGTATGCAAGAATTGTCTATAGTCATTTAACCTTTCCGGACAAGAAAGTCTGTTAGTTGGTAAGGTAGGTCAGATTTTGTGCAGTGTCTCATTATCAAGACCTTTGGTCGATCTACCAAGAATTTTAGAATCAGAAATCCTACTGTGGCAAGAGAATGATTGCAAAAATTGTCTTGCTATTATATTTTTTTATTCAGCCAGTGTGAATTTTAAAGCTTTAAATTTCATGAAATTATTATTGATTTGATAGCATTGATGAAGTCTGTATTAATTGACTGTTAAAATTGTCTTTAGAATTATATTTTTATACTCGGAAGCATGCATTGTACAAATAATATTAAAATTATCAAAAATACCAAAATTTTGGAAAGAAAAATCATTGAAAATATACCTGAGTGAAGTTTATAACATATAACAAAAATAAGCATGTGTTTGTGTGTACACTGTTAAAATAATTCTTATAAGAATTTTAAATAAAATATCTCTATTTGGATGCAATGTTTATGATTTTTTTTTTATTTCACTGCGGATTCTATCTTGTTTGAAAAATTCCCGATTTAGAAATATTACTAAAATTTGTTCTAAGGTACTGCAATATATACAGGGTGAGGAAAAAGTATGGAAACCCCTAAAAATCCCGCGGAGTTCGATCAAAAAAAAAAATGAGCAAGGTTTATTCTTAGGTAATTTTCAACAAGGAATTTAATGGTAAGCTTGGTTGTGACCTTGGCCGTCATCTTCAAGGGCATTTTGAGGTCAAGGCCATTTTTTTATAGGGAAACTCCTATTTCTGACATCGGATTTGAAAAGAGCAATCAATTATACGTCCGAATAAGTATTTTCCATGACCTCCCAATGTCACCTAAATAATGATTTGCTATGAAAATTAATTTTTTTAATTTTTTTATAATTTTCATAGCAACACAAGCATTATTACAATGTTCTGTTATTTATGATTTTTTTAAATTTTTTTCAAAATTTTCATAGCAAATAATTATTCCTTCAGGTGACCTTGGGAGGTAATGGAAAATACTTATTCGGACGTACAATTGATTGCTCTTTTCGAATCCGATATCAAAAACAGGGGTTTCCCTATGAAAAATGACCTTGACCACAAAATGACCTTGAAGATGCCTGCCAAGGTAACAACCAAGCTCACCATTAAATCCCTTGTTGAAAATTACCTAAGAATACACCTTGCAAATTATTTTTTTTACATAGTCCGCGAGATTTTTGAGGTTTCCATACTTTTTCCTCGCAATGTAAAATTCCTTCAGATGACCTTGGGAGGTCATGGAACATACATATTCGGACGTATAATTGATCGCTCTTTTCGATTCTGTCATCAAAAATAGGGGTTCTAATTTAAAAAAATGACCTTAACCTACAAATGACCTTGAAGATGCGTCAAGGGCACAAACAAGCTCACCATTAAATTCCTTGTTGAAAATTCCCTAAGAATAACCCTTGCTCATTTTTTTTTTACCGATATCCGCGAGAGTTTTAGGGGTTTCCATACTTTTCCTCACCCTGTGTATTATATATATATTACACTGGCAACAGTGTGGCAAATGCCACATTTTGAATTTTCTTCTTATGTGATGCCAATTTTTTTACTCGTTTGAGTAATTTATGGTTTGACCCATAACAAAAATATCACAGGGATTGTTCTAAGAAGCCATATAGTGGGAACAATAGCCTCATGTCTTGTGAACCTCATAGGCTATATGCCATTTCTCAGCGGTGTGGCAAATTTCCATGACCAGTCCACAACGTAAAACTTCGGTAAATACGTTTTTGAAATTTTTCTTAAAATATAATTTCTAAGAAATTGTGTAATAGTTTTAGAATCATGTTCGCTGGAAATCAATTCGGCTATTGGAATAATTATACTTTTTATGTTAATGGTACATGCATAGTACAATATTCTCTTTAAATTATGTTCACAGCATGTTGAGTTTCATACTACGTTGCCCGTTGCATCCAAGTGAACAATCGAAGGTTTGAACTTAGGTATTAAAGCAAGCTGGGATTCACGTAACATTATCACCTTCAATGGGTATGAAAAAGAAAATATATACATATTTATTTTTTTGCGGCTCGATTCAAGTTTTATGGTACATGTCAGTGATATCACAATTTGGTATAATATCATTCCTTTTCAAATGTTCAGATCGGATTTTCCAAAACATTTCATTTGTTGTAATTAGCTGAGTGTTTCCTACGGAAGCTAACTGGATTTCTGTGTTCTGAAGTAATTTCAATTGTAAATTGTGAGGTATTTTATGGGCAACATTTTTTGACTTTTCCCGCCTTTTTCCTCTAATTTGCAAAAACAATTTATCGCCTGAGTGAAACTCCACATCAGCACCGCTTACAAAACCATCAACCATCGGCTCAGCTATTGAAGGTAACATTAAAGTTAATTCTATTTAGTAGATTTTTTTTTTTTAGTCAAAGTTTGTTAAAAATATCGGCCGAAATTCTTAAATCGTCCAATTTAACACCCATTTGGCCCAAAACACGTTTTACAATTGACTTGTCGATTGCTTTTTTTGTTCTGTAGCTGTACAGACAGTTGTGCAGTTTTTTTTTTTGAAAAATTTTCCATATTGCGATAAATATAAAAATAAACACTACGGTTTTAAAATAATAACGGAAAGTAAATAAAATTTAAGAGAATGTCCGAGAGAATAAGCGCAGGTCCGATAGGTTTTCACAAAAATAGCGAAAAGTAATCAAAATTTAAAACAATATCCGAGAGAGAAGCAAAAGTCGATAGGTTTCATAGTATAAACGCAAAGTAACTAAAATTTAAGATAATGTCCGAGAGAGAAAGTACAGGATGAATGTTTTGAAAAAAAAAAACAATTTACTAGCAAAAAAACACAATTTAAAATAACAAAAATATTCCAAGCGAAACGCACAGTACGAGGTCTGAATTGAATCAAACGAGTAAAAAAATTCGCATAACATAAGAAGAAAATTCAAAATGTGGCATTTGCCACACCGTTGAGAAATGGCATATAGTCCATTTGGTGCACAAACCGCATGGCTATTGTTCCTAGTTTATAGCATCTTAGAACAATTATTGCGATATTCTTGTTATTGGCCGAACCGTTTCCTATATTCAATGAATGAGTAAAAATCGACTGAGCATAATAAAAAAATTCACAATATGCATCTACATATGACTTAAGGCTGTTGTTTCCAGCTAACGCCTTTGTAGAACTATCCAAGAAATTAGTGTTCGTTTTTTAAAGGTTCACGTACGCATCGTTTTTGGTTTAACTTCAGAAGTGGCCAATTTTTCTCCAATTTTGAAATATTTTATTCATTAAATTATTTTGGTACAAAAGTTAAATTCGTCGAAAAGATAAATACAGTAAAATTCGTTTATAATGAACACTCAAAGGACCCAAATTTTTGTTCTTTATAGCCGTGTGTTCATTTTAGACGAATATCTGGATATAATGAACATTGTTTGTTATACGAAATCTTATAAATAAAAATAAGATTTTTAAACTAATACGAGTTCATATATTAAAATTTAATGTTTGAAGAGCCCAGTTCCGTCAAGATTAAAAACATTTTTTTTTTATCGTAACCAACAAGAAGTCGCAATAATTGTTTATTAATCCAATCAGAAACAACTTCTAATGATACAGCCGCCTAAGACGTCTTTAAATACAAGCCCGTTTTTTTTTTGGAATCTTTATTTTTTTTCTCTCAAGAAAAATTCCACTTAGCGCCACATTTTTTGAACGCATTTGCTTTATCCATATCCATACCAATAGCGCTGACTCCACTTTCGGATATTTTCCTTTACGTATTTTTTATCGTTTTAGATTTATATTTTGGTTTTCCAGAATTTCCCGTTTTTTTACTATATCAGTAATAGTAGGTACTCTTGCCGCAATTTGTTAAGTGTGTTTCTTTTTAGCTTTGTCTCAACCGATATCGCTATACGTTTTCGATCCATGATAATAATAAAAGGTATAAAATGCACTGATACAACTTTTTCTTTCTCTTTATGCGTTCTCTATATCTGTATATTTTTATATGAAATTTCATTCTTCGGATAATTTTCGTGTTCATTATACGTTTATAAACGAAGTTCGTTATAGCTACATAGTGTATAACAAAAAATTTCTTCATACAAATTGAAGGGACCAAAAAAAATGTTCATAATAAGCGTATGTTTGTTATAAACATGGTTCAGTATAAACGAATTCTACTGTATGTATTATTTATTAGCAAGAAATGCATAGCATGCATACAAAGTAGCATCAAATCTCATTTCTTTCTAATTTTATATGGCTGTCTCATTAAAATATTCGTTTTAACAGTGTAGCCACTAGCACACATTGGTTTCAAAGTATTTGGCCCGACCGAGGTTACCATGTCGTCATATTTTTTTATTCAAGAGGCAAGTATCTAAAGTTTTCACTGGATTAAAGCTTTGATGAGAGGTTCATATTTGTTAAAATAACCGGCACTTTTCACCAGAAGAAAATTGTTTTGTTGTTTTCCTTTAGAAAATCAAGAGAAAAATTAGGGAAAGCCATTGAGAAAATTATTGATGGGAAAACCTGCTACACATCTCCCAAAATTACATTTTTGAATGAATCTTAAGCCAAAAGTTAACCGAATTTTAGACAAATTTTTCAAGTTTCCAGTCGTTAAATCAAGGCTTAACACCATACCACCATAACACCATAATAGCGATTGTGCTATCCGATTTGGAAAATAAAAAATTAAGTTGTAATCAGTCGATAGTGTTTAGCCGGAAATTAGTATGGATGCACGGATGAAGGCTTTTGCCAATATTCTTAAAATAAATATTCTAAAACTTGCCTCAAGTTCCTCCTGTAAAATTGTGGAAAATACGCAAAACCCAAAAAAAAAAAATGAAAATTGGTGTAAAATCAGCTTCTAGCGTGTTGTCAGTAGCTATCGCAAGGAAAAAATTCAGTAAACAGTTCCCGTAGGAAATCTGGAAAAATTCGGTTTTCCAAAATTCATATGAAACTTTGTATAAAATCAGCCTCTATAGAGAGTGTCTGGAGATGTATTACATTGATGTGACTTGTTAATACCCTTTGCAGGAAAAAAATGCAATCCAATGCAAATTTCCCACGGAACACTTTAATTGATATTTTTCCAGCGATAGCTATTAACAAATTACATAAAAACGATTGATCTTCGGATATACACTCTAAAGGCTGATTTTATTCCAATTTTTTGGATTCTTCTGATTTTCTGATATTTTCCACGAGTAGGTGGAACCAAAATTTTCCACGTTAGATTATTTACAAAAGTTTACTTTCTAGAACATTTCATGTTGAAATTTTATTTCGAAATTTTTTGAACACATACTGTGTCTTGGATTATTCAAACTATTGATTGATTTTTATTTTTTATCGTTTTATCAATGAAAATAGTTAAAATTTATATTTTCGTGGTAATCGCAAATTTGTTCGATATATTTTCCAATGGAATAGGTATATTAAGCTAATTAATCTTAGATGTCACGGGTGTGAAGTTTTCGACAAAAAACAAAAATGAATATGTATTGGTGCGAAATAATACAGTAGATCAAAAATTTGTTATTTTACAAAATTCATACATATACATATATCATTCTTAACGTTATCCGCTTCGGCCTAGAAGTGTATACCGTACAGAAATCTGCCACATTGTAAAACGGTATGAGTAATTAAAATATTTAGTTAGGAGAAAATTAAGTGACTTAATTAGAAATTAATAAGACATTAAAAAAAATATATTCACAGAGATGTTCCGCGGGTCCGACTACCTACAATCATATTCGAATACGATGAAACAGGACCTTTTGTTGTTGACCTCGAATGTTGATAATTTTCATATGATATATTGAAATTTTGAGGTTCACTGTATTGAAGATTGGCCAATTCACAGAGATGTTCCACGGGTCCGACGTATAAGAAAAATTAGATATAGGTATCCTATATAGACTACTCCTATATAGAATAATTGTTTGTTATTATACCGTTTAAGTACATTTCTACCGAAGTGTTTTGGTGAACTATGTGAGTGGCTCGGTTTTTTGTTCCACTGCTCTTCGTTCAGCATATTATCAGGAACGTATTTCCTTTTTGTTGTTTTTGGGGTATTTCATCGTGTTCGAATATGATTGTTGGTAGTCTATATAGGATACCTATATCTAATTTTTCTTATACGTCGAACCCGCGGAACATCTCTGTGAATTGGCCAATCTTCAATACAGTGAACCTCAAAATTTCAATATATCATATGAAAATTATCAACATTCGAGGTCAACAACAAATGGTCCTGTTTCATCGTATTCGAATATGATTGTAGGTAGTCTATATAGGATAGCTATATCTCATTTTTCTTATACGTCGGACCCGTGGAACATCTCTGTGAATTGGCCAATCTTCAATACAGTGAACCTCAAATATTTCGGTATATCGTATGGACTTTGTTGACTTTGAAAGTCAACAACAAATGGCCTTTTTCATTTTGGTAGCTGCATGTAGTACAATGGAGATGAAATACATATATCCTTAAATATTCTTTTATGCCGAACCAGCGGAAATTTTGATGATTTGGCCTTGGCTTACCAAGTACCATTTACCACTGACACCCATATCTCAAAAAAAGATTTTCAATTTTCAGAAAACATTTTGATCGTATATGCTGACGTCAAAATTCAATTATTTAAGTCAAAAACATTAGTAGTTTTCCCGGTTTTTGTCAGCATTTGGTTTTAAATTGCTTTTACCGACTGTTTCACTAATACTAATATAATTTTTTGTTGAATCAACAAATTTTGTATACATATATGTTTTGTTGATTTTGTTTTTTGTTGAAAACTTCACATCCGTTAGATGTCTGGTTTCTGCAGAAAATCAGGTTTAATTTTTTAATTTTTACCGCCTAAAACAGGCCAAATATGAAAATTAATTTCCGATTTTCTCGACTCCTAGACTAACACTAATCGAAAGTTTCGTTGTATTTCACCGAGAATTAGATTTTTGTTGTGAAACATGTTTACAGAAGGTAAGTCAAAAATTTCGTGAAAAAAATTAACGGAAAATCTGTTACGAACAAAATTGCAAATTATATACGAGAAAAACGAACACAAAGTGCACTGAGCTTGCATACTGTACAATTCGAATTACAATTTCCGTCAGATTAAATTGAAAGGTACAAAAATTATTAATGTGTAGAGTAAGTGACTAAAGAAATAAAATGGAAATACATTTGAAACAAAGAGAAAGTACACGCATTACGCATACGTTAAATATTAAATATTATTTAAACATGGTAGCGAGCTGTAAAAAATGGCACTTATACATTGACACCTAAGAAAATAATAATTTTGAAATTGCTTAATCTTTGAAGGAGCCGCAGGGAGTCATGTTACCGTCTTTCAATCCGCTATGATTTTACAGTCAAAATAGAGCCTATGTCTAATAGAACCGCCCTATTTTATTTAGTTCAATCTGATGCTACTTTACTTTGTTCACCGAGTTTGCCGTGACCATTCACGACACTTTAAATTTGGATTCTTCAACAAGAGTAATGGTGTCATGTTTGAGTAATGGTGTATTTTAAAGCGTACAGGATGTTTAGGTGAATTATGTGAATTAACAGAACCGTATTTTGCTCAAACTAACCAAGTCATGGCAATACTGAAATATAATCGTTTGTATTTTTCGTTGGCAACAAATAAATAATAAATTTCAATTTTTAATTGAACAATTAATGACGGTAAGGTTTGTACTCCAAACCCAAAATAGAATAACTTATTGACTTTATAAACCAAAAATGTAACGTAATTTAAATACTGGGCGAACAGCTGCGGTCTATGTGCATTGGTTTCTCAGGCTCAACGAAGAGGCTTAAAATGATTCAATAGATACTCATACATAAAGGTTTTCACATAATTACGAGTTAAGCGTGAACTTGCCCGTTATTTTTTTTAACTATAATTAAATATATCACCTGGTTCAAGAAAAATGTCTTTCTAACTCACTCGTTTTCTGCATTCAGTTTAGAAGAATTTAGTCAACAAGTGTTGAAAATGTGTTTCAATACCATTTACAATTATGATGATAGTTTGCTCACTCACCGGAGAGCTACGTGTGCTATGGTAATAAAATACAAACAAATAAATTTTACAATAACATGCTCCTGTGATACATCAATGTTGATTTTCGGTTGTTATTTCAATTTTATGTATCTTTACCCAAAATAATTGAGTTTTCAAATTGCAGTATTATACAACTAAAACAAAAACTAAGTTATAATCCCTAGTAAATATCACTTTACTTCGAGCAGATCTAGACAGAAAATCTTCTTTTAAAAATTAATCAAAAAATTTTAGTTTAATTTAAAATAAATGTATTTACTTTCTCGTCTCAAAACACTTTTGTGTATGTAGCACTTTGCACAAAAAATACGTTTTTATCTATTCTGTGTGCAACAAGAATCAAACTAAAACTATCGAGGGATATAACATTTTATGGTAAAACAAATAAACTTTTTTTTTTCGTTTTTTTTTTGTGAACGATAAATTTTATACTCAACCAAAAGTTATTACGTTTGGGAAGATCTTTACATAGATTGAAAATATATACGGTCTCACACGTTCCCAACTAAACTAAATATCAAACGAGCGTGTAACTTATAAATTATTATTATTATTATTTTTTTTACTTTTTTTACAACATAAACAAACAAACACAATTCCCGAAACGTAAAACTTTTAGGTTTGCAAATTGTTTTTCCGTCTCTCTTATTTGTTCCATTACACGGTGGCTTTGTTTTGAACAAATCGATACTGGAAACGCTTTATTAGTATACTCGTACAAAGTCCCCTATTTCACAACACATTTTAATGATAAATATAATATGTACATAGGTAGGTTCATACAGTTACAAAAATTTTATTAATTTATTATGTATAAAAGTTACGCAATATTTACAATAAACACAAAATTCCCATTTCTATCTATTTCAATTCCATTTTGTTTTGGTATGTTTGGAAAAACTTTAAAAGGCAAAAAGAAACTTTTTGCATAGATTCTAAAATGTTATATTTTCTTACGTATATGTACGAGTACATGAATTGGTAGGTATAAGAAACACAAAAATAATATTAGGAAAATGAAACTGGTTACTGATTAAAATCTAGTGGGAAATACGAAAAAACTAATATTTGAATTTAGATTTGGTTGCTTCCTTCATTTATCAGAATGAAACAAAATTAAAAATGTTTGGGTTTTATCTGAATTTTTTATTTAAGCCTTTTTCTACACATAGTATATTCAAATAAATCTTGTAGGATATCGGCAATTAATATGATGGATTGAAAGTATTATCAGTTGTGAACAATTTGTGTGCACGAAAGAAAATCAAATATTATCATGATTCATGATTGATGATACTCATTACATAGATGAGTATCCACACATTATTTTAACTCCTTTAATTAAATGCAAATTGTGAAAGCCAAGTTAAAAATAGTATATCATTCAACGAGCATATAATGATAGCTGTTATTCATGAAGATGAAGTTTGCGGGTGACCTTGGGAGGTCATGGAAAATACATATTCAGACGCACAATTGATTGCTATTTTCGAATCCGATATTAAAAATAGGAGTTTCCCTATACAAAAATGACCTTGACCTCAAATGACCTTGAAGATAACCGCCCAGGTCACAACCAAGCTCATCATTAAATTCCTTGTTGAAAATTAGCTAAGAACTCATTTTTTTTTTTTTTTTTGACATACTCCGCGAGATTTTTAGGGTTCCGGGAATTTCAGTCAAAAACAGAAAGGAATTTCAGTCAAAAATTAAAAGGCAACTCAGTCAAAATAGTTTTAGACTGAAATGCCTTTCCAGAAGGAAGTTCAATCAAAAAACTAAAAAGGCATTCAAGTTAAAACTTTTTTGACTGAAATTCCTTTTGCATTTGTGACTGAAATACCTTTTGAAAAGGTAATTCAGTGAAACAATTAAAAAGGAATTTCAGACAAAATTGTTCTTGGGGTATTCAGTCAAAAACAATTCAGTCAAAAAACAAAAGGCATTTTAGTTATAAAATTTCCCATACAAATATTATGACTAAAATTCTTTTTAAAAAGGAACTTCAGTCCACAAAAAAGGTATTTCGATCAGAAAACAGTTTGACTGAAATGCCCTTTGGGCATTTGGACTGAATAACCTTCTTGAAAGGTGTTTTAGTCACAAATTTTTGGACTGGAATACCTTTTGTTTGGTTTATTTTATTAGTCGCATCGTAAACAATTAATCGTGTTACAATTGAGCGTGAATAGTTGATCGTAGATACAATTGATCGTAGAAACAATTGATCATGGATACAATTGATCATATGAATCATTGATCGTGAATACAATTAATCGTAAAGACCATTGATCGTATGGACAATTGATCGTGGAGACAAATGATCGTATCAACTATTGATCGTGGATCAATTGAACGTGTGGACAATTGATCGTGGATCCATGGTCAATTCCACGTATTTATTTGCAATTACAAAATCTTGCTTAACAAA
This sequence comes from Tipula helvola, assembly GCA_963556165.1. Lineage (NCBI taxonomy): Eukaryota > Metazoa > Arthropoda > Insecta > Diptera > Tipulidae > Tipula > Tipula helvola. The sequence goes on from OY744482.1 coordinate 285,659,790, forward strand.
ATAGTGCAATTATTTTTCTTTTTAGTAGGTGTCATTAATAGATTGTATATAATCCGCTCATAAGTACAGGACGCAGTAGGGAATGTTTGCTGATCCCGGCTCCTCCGTCCCCCGAAGTTCAAATCTAAAGCCCCTCAGAGGGCTAAGCGGGGGAAAGCGCAGCGACCTCCCGCGTGTCCGTGAGAGTTAACGAAGCCGTTAGCCTATACAATTCTAAGCTAAATTAACCGGAATAGGGTCGGAACGGCCAAATGTGTCGAAAGGCCGAATGTGTCGAAAGGCCGAATGTGTCGAAAAACCGAATAGGTCTAAAGGCCGAAGGTGTGTACTAAAAAAAAAAAATTGCTCTATTTTGTTAAGCAAGATTTTGTAATTGCAAGATTTTAAAATACAATCTGTGAATGGCGTATGATAGGTTACACTGTTACCTATCATACACAAAAAGCAGATTGTAAAAATTCGATCTAGTTTCGAAGATATTGTTATAGATTCATCGATGGTTATAGTCGATTCATCTATTTTTCTTAACCTAAGCTATTGATTTGATGCCTATCTGAATATCTATAGTTATAGGTGGCGAGCGGTTTCTATTGTTAGTTATAGAGAACCGACTCACATGAGATATTTTGTGTTATTTGGAGAAAGATAAGCTAATGAAATATTAACTAGCTAATTATTAAAGCTCGTACGAGAGTATAGCTTCTTTTCTTTTAGCTCTTCCCGAGGAAGTACGATAATATTTCATTAGATATCAGGCCTTTTGTGTTAGTTACAGTGGTTAGTTTATACTTACAGAAATTTGTAGAGATGTACAGGAAACAGGATTCTTCTCGAGCGTTAAAAGATACTTTTTTTATTTGTAGTTTAAATGTTATTTTATTTAAATTTTTGAGGAGGGTAACAGTGATTCCTTTGAGTATAAAGTTAATAATGAATTTGTAGAGACTGTGCTCTATTTGGAATATGAAATACGAATGAGTTTGAATTACGAATGAATTTTTGCTACAATTTTTGGTTCTTATATACTAATTTTGTTATGCGTTTTACAACACAACACATACAAATATTACATATACAATATTTAAAGTATGTTACAATTCTTTAATCATCATCAATTTCTTTTCAAAACAATATTTTAATTATTTTTAGGTCATTATATTTCATTACTTTTGGGTTATTTCCTATTGAATATTAATTATTACAAAACATTCACATTTCATTTATTTTAGTTTATTTATGTTCCGTATTTTTATTACTTTTTATTATTATATAATTTTTATTTTGAGTTATTTATGACCTACATTTTATTTTTCCCAGACATAATTTTACGCATGTTAATTTGATTTTCGTTATATAACATTTCATAATGATTATATGGTTCACAACAATATGTCAATTGTCAATTCTTCTATAGTGTACCAAAAGTCTACTAAAAACAGCTATTTCTACCAAACGGGTTATTCTAACGAGTGAAACCAGAGCCTTCTAGAGTATAGAGCCATAATCATTATGACGTATTTTTAGAAGCTTTTTTAGTGGTATAACTTTTCACTGATTTCCATAGTAGAAATGGTGTTTTTTAGCTTCAAGTTTTTCATTGAAAAAAGCAAAAATGTTACAAAATTTTTATACAAAAGTGTTCTACGTATCTTTAGCAACAATATACAGGAAGGGTTTATTGGTATTAAGTAAATATTAATTGCAGAAATATTAAAATTAAATTATTTCCAAAATATATTTTTCGAACTTTCATTTTGAAAAATACATCAAAGTTGGCTCTGACGAATTAAAATAATACTTGCTAAATTTATCTTTAGTTTTACTAGTGTACGTTAGATGTCTCAGATTTATACAGAAAATACGAAAAAAAATTATTTAATCACACAATTATGACACGTTCTTAATATTTTGAGAATTTGTTTTGCTTTTCCTACAATTTTTGAACTCAAATTTCCCCAGGTCGCAATTTTTGCTACTATTTTTTAAAATGTTTACTACCCACTGCCATCTATGTATATTGACTTAATGCACACGACTTGTAGTAAGCTTTTCTTTTTTTAATTTGACCAGAAAGCTATTGTTATGAACTTTTTTTTATATTTTGGTTTAAATAAATCAATTATTACAAAAAAATGAAAACGATTTACTTAAACGAGGTTTAATATGTTGAAATTCAAACATTTATGAAAATATTTCAGAAATCATAATTAAGAATTTGCAATGTTTTCATTTACAAATTTGTCTTAGGAAAAAAAGTGATTTCCCATATGTTTTATGTGTTTTACTATGGAAATTTTGGTTTTTTCCTCGTTTCTAATTCCCTTATAAAAGCTTCGTTTTTTAGATTATGGCTTGTATAGTTGTCATGATTGCAGAAATCATTGCAGAAATCTGTTGAAATTTCTAAATTACTAGCCATTTTTTCAGCACGATCAATATAATGTTCAAACTTTTCATCATTTCTCATTGATTTTAGAGATTCCAACGTAGTTTTAATTACCTTTACAGCTATAGAAATGTTTATATCAATACTCTGTAAAGTTTTGCTCGCAATATAAATATTTTCTAGTATGTCATACCAAATTAAAAGGATGAAAATAAATTAAAAATTAAAAATTTTATTACCTAATGCGGTAGCCATGACCTTGGTATTTAAATCACCTTCTTCTGAAGCTCGAATTAATGCTTCATAAATATCCCCTAAATTATCTTTTAAAGGCCGTAAAGCATCAATTCTGCTAGACCACCTGGTATCACTAAGTGGTTTCAAGGTTAAATATGTTATATTAGCCTTCAGGATGTCCCATCGTTTTGTAGATTTGCAGAAAAATACATATAAACTTTGAACGTCATCAAAAAATTTACTTGCTTCCAGAGAACATTTTGCATCAGCGGAATCATTAACGACCAAATTGAGTGAATGAGCCGAACATGGCACAAAAAACGCCCTTGGTTCAATATTTTTTATTCGTGATTGCATCCCTGAATGATTGCCTTTCATATTTGCAGCATTATCATAACCTTGTCCTCTGCAGTTTATTATGGAAAGGTCTAATTTTTTCAAAATATTTAAAATGGTTTCAGAGAATCCTTCACCAGTTTTTTCTTTTCCTTCTATAAACCCCAGAAAGTGTTCTTTAATTACAAATTCATTCGAGTCTTCATTATGATGAACAAAACGTATGATTAATGAAATTTGTTCAGTTCGACCTGCATCTGGAGTAGAATCTACAATAATTGAATAGTATGTGGCTTTTTTAATCATTGCAATCAATTTATTTTGCACTGCTGTAGATATTATTTGAATTATCTCATTTTGTATATTTTTACTCAAATAATGATACCGAGTTTCTTTATTTTGTATGCGTCGAATATGTTCAGCAAGTACTGGAACTATTTTGCTTATTGCTTCAACTAATTGCAAAAAGTTTCCATTATTTTCAGTAAAGAGTACATCGGAAGAACCACGAAAAGCAAGAGATTGACAACCCAAAAATTGCACAAAAATAAATAATCGTTTTAGTACTTCTTTCCAGTGATTTATTTGCTGATTAAGTTGTTTTTGCATATGGGAATCAATTGTGTTATTTTGTCTCATGCCTATCTCTAATAATTTCCAATCAGTAAACGATTTATTGTGCATCGCACTTGTTTCATCTTCTTTTAATAGTCTTACAATGTGATTCCAATCAGAAAATCCAAAATTGCATAGACTATGATTGCTAGTGTTACCAAACAACTTACAGCAAAAGCAGAAAACGGAATTTTTCGATACGGAATAAATTAACCAGCTTCTTAAAATTTTTCCACCATTCGACATGTTCCTATAGTAGTGTTTAGGATTAAATTTTCTTGTTGTTGGGAAATCAAAGTTTAATAAATAATTGATATGGGCCCTTCCGAATTATCATTTGGCGAAAATTATCAGTGAGAAGAGGCCATAGAGCTGGATCATTCATGTCGGATGTGCTGACATATTCTATGTTACTCGAAATACCAGCGTTAAAAATTTGGTCACTATGGTGATATAACGTTGAATCTTTATCAAGCGAATCATTAATTTCAATCGTATTGTTTTGTAATTGTGACTCATAATGCGAGGAGCAAACTAAAGGTATATATACACTATTATATGGCAATTCGAAACTATCTACATTAAAAGCTAAATTGTTACAAACAGAATTACTAGAACTTATTTGTAAATCTTTACCTGGTGAAGTATTTGTAGGGGCTAAAACAACAGGAGTAATTTCCTTCTGACCACTAACCTGATTTGAAATTCCAATTTCAAAATCTGTGTTTGGTTTTAAATATTTGCCAAGTTGTTCGCCTTGTAAAATATCCTCTTGCTCTTGCTTCTTTCTTCGTTTACGACACTAGCTACCGGAAAGCTTTACTTTATTTGGGAACATTTTTCAAAATTTAATTTACACACTGAATAAGAATTATTTAACACCAAAAATAAAACATAAATGTTCAACACAAACCAAAAAGTTTTCTTTTTCCTTTAAGTAAACTGACACGAGCGTCACTGTAGTATTAGTAGCTATAGCTAAGTAGATATATATAGGTATATAAATAAATGGAGGTGCATTTCAAATTTGTGTGCCAAGAGTATGCATTTGTGTACGACAAAAAGAGATGAACATTGAATCTAATATTTTCGTTCGACGAGCGAAAGCGCAGCAAATATTCGAAAATTATTTTCGAGAGGATAAACAGAAAAGAAACGTTTTCAATTTTTGAATAATAACTCATGCTCATGCATAATCAATTTTTCTACAAGAAGGAAATTTACTCTCTCATAACTCTCCAATTGGAACATAATGTAAATGTGCACCTTACCTCATAGCTTTTGTTTTCCTTTTGTTTTATTTTTGTTGTTGTGCAACAATAAATTTGGTGTATTATTCCAGAACCATCTTGATGTGAATAGAGCCGGCATGTGAAAAATGAACTTAAAATAAGGGATATAGAAACACTAAAAATTCATTTATTTTCATAGTGTTTATATGAAAAAATGAGATTTCGATTGACGATAAAATATGAATTAAAAGTTAAACCCAGTTAAATAATTTTTTAAGAAATCGCTAACAAACAACTCAATGTCTTACTCATTTAAAACACAGATTCTCAAATTTCCCTATTTTCCAGCAATAATCAAAAGAGAATAAGGGAAATTAAATTAAAAAACATTCTACAACAACAACAATGTGTATTAAAAAGAGAAAATTCAGTTTAATGACGACATCATATCTCCACATCTAAACCCAATGGTAAGAAAAAAGACAACACGTCTCCGCTCAACAATCAAAATTTAAAAAAAATCAAAAAGAGCCAAACAGAATAAATTAAATCAATACAATGAGTGCGAAAAAAACAAAACATCAAAACCATCTAGCATGCTTTGCAAATTCAAAATAACTATAGGAACATATTTGAATTCAAATTGGAATGGAGGCAATGAAAGAGATGATTGTTTTGTTTATAAATTTCTAGTTATGTTGGTGACGTATAGTATTACAAAAACAACAATATTTTAAATTTCAAAAGTACCTTATTTTTCATGACGATTTTCAGTAAGAAATAAACATTTTCAAGACTCGATTTTTCAATCAAATAATATTACATGTTTTATGAACATTTTCATATAAAAACAAAACAAAAGCTCACATTTCTAATAAACTAAATCTGTAAATGAAAATAACCGTTTTTCCATATAGTTTCATAGTAAAGAAAAATTTGTTTGTACCTTATTTTAAGCTTAGTAAAAAATACAGTCGATACTGAAGGCTCTTATTTATACAGTAGGCTCTGATTATTCAAACTGTGTGCCACCGCTCCGCTTTAAGAGAATTCGTTTTAAATAAATTCTCTTGACGCACATAATTCGAAAAATGAACCAAATTTATTTTGGTACAACAACAAAAATATGATACAATTAACACAAAACAAAAATAATGGGATATGGTGCCAATTTATTATTTTGTTCCAATCAGATGTGTTTTCTTTTCTATGATGTTAAGTTACTTGCTTTGATATGACTTGATTTTTCAATCTAGACGCTATTATGTGACTTTGAATGAACAGAAATAGAGAGAGATATTACTACAATAAGTTATTGTTTATAAAAGGGAAATTCCTAAATCTGCACCTTTTGCAGTTTGAATTTTTTGCGCCGGGTTACAGTGGAACCGAGAAGAAGAGTCGGCCCTGGTTTGTATATTCTAGAAGGCATTGGTTTTATACAAACTATAATTTAAAATCGAAGTATGTAAAGATTATACTGTGCTGAGATGTTCTAACATCACTTTCGATTCGTTTTCGATAGTATTTTGTCTCTTGTAACAAGAACAAAATTGTACGCTATTTTCTTCTTTCATTACAATTTTTCTAATGCGATCTCAGCCTTCTGTATACTTTTCCTTTTCGTCACATCGATAAAATATCGCAAACAAAATTTTTTGTGATAAAGAGTGATGAATGAAAGTAGAAATATTAAGTGTGTTCATTTGTGGTGAATTAACTGAATTATCTGAATTTACTGAATTAACTGAAGTGATTTGCCCGTTCGTTTGGTATGCTTCACTTCACTTAAAAATATTGAGCTACTGATTTATCTGATTAATAATTTTTCTTGTGTAGATAATTCAGATAATTGTTTTTGTTGTTTTTTGACATTATTTTGTTTTACGCATCGAAGAAGCCAGGATATTTTAGAGAATTTTAAATTATTTTCCTGTTATAATGGATGACGATTTGATCGAATATGTCAGTTTCGCAAATTACGAAGATTTTGCAAATGAGAATTCAATAGATGAAGAATCACAATGTAAGTATTTGTAATTTTATATACATATATATATATATATATATTATATATATATATATATATATATATACATACTTATTACTTTTACAAATATACGCACGCCAATTACTTTTTAACAATTTGACATTTGTCTGAATTGTAGCAAACGAACGACCAATTCACTTCAGTAGCTTAATTATCTGAATAATTACTCAATTATCGGAATAGTAACTCAATATCAGTTCAGTTAATTCACCACAAACGAACATGCTTATTATGATGTTTTATGCGAGCATGCTGAGATCACAATAGAAAAAGCTTAATTCAAAAGTCGAAATAGTATACAATTTTATTCTTGAAAAGAGAGACATGAATACTATCGAACATCGAAAAAAGTGATGTTAGAACATCTCAGCACTGGGTTACGACACTTATGTCCGATTTCAGAACAAAACAGCAATTCTTCAGTTAAATAATATTTCCTCTCTTCCTTCTTTTATGAAATTGCAATTTATTTCATAATTCAAAATCAATGCTATCTGATTATATTTCTTTTTTACATGCACATTTTAACGGTAGAATTAATTATTTGACTTTTCAATATCGCTCAAATAAATATTTAATTCCCCCTTTAAAATGCTCATGTAAAAAAGAAATATAATAAGACAGCATTGATTTTGAATTATGAAACAAATTGCAATTTCATAAAAGAAGGATTGGAGGAAATATTATTTAACTGAAGAATTACTGAAATCGGACATTACAGAAATAGTAGGTTTTATTTTGTGTTTGCATCGCAATAGTACGGCTTGTATAAACATGTTTGTTGGTTTTTGCACACATACAAGGTTACACTTAAATTCCTTTATCAAAATACTCAATACGGAAATGAAGGCATTTTAAAAATATAATAAAGGGAAATAATAAAGGAATTCACATAAAAATTTATATTTATGATAACAGCATGCAAAATCAAGATGAGGAGTTCGAAGAAGAAATACTTTTATATATTTTATATAAGAAACGACAAAGGAGCTTGTGGTGTTCACAATTTTTAGAAAGGCGGTTAGAGTGTGGTGAATTTAACACTAAAACTACAGACCGGTTTTTTTAAATTATATTTAGATTATTTTTCTAACATATTGTTTTGGAAGTTTTTGATGATTTTTAATTAATATACAATAATTACTTTATTGTCATATTAAAAATCATCATACATTTCTACAATAATTCTAACATAACAATAAAAAAAATTAATTTAATAAATGTAAATCCGTCAATTTGGCGGGTAGGTAGTTCTAGTGTTAATACTATTTTACCCGATTTAACGGAAAAAGAGTCTTTATATATACATATACGAGGCTGACCAGGGAGCAGTTTAAATATGTCCACAATTTAATTGAAAAGGACATAAAAGGTGAAAATTCATTTTTACGAATGCCCATTTCTCAGAGAAAGGTTAGCTGTATGTTTAAGGTAACTGCATAATAACTTTAAAAACTATGTTTGAATTTAAAATTAATTTAAATTCTTATTTTAGATATTTTGCAATAGGAAGCTCTTTTCGAGGCCTAACTTTTAATTCCCGCCTCGGTGAAACCACTGTAGGCCAAATTATTGAAAAGGTGAGCAACGCTTTATGGCTTAATATGCAACTCCAATAAATGCCAGAGCCAAATGATCATATTGGTGAAAAGGCAAGGAATTTAATACGAGATGGCAATTTCCCAATTGCATTTCTGCCGTTGATAGAAAACATGTCATTATTAAGAAGCCTTATTCCGGTTCATCTGTTTTCAACTACAAAAAAGCATTTTCAGTTGTTCTCATAGCGGCAGTTGGTTCGTTTTTAAAGTTCACATATATTGATGTTGGTGCCCAAGGCCGGTTATGCGATGATAACTTATTTGCCAATAGTACGTTTGGCAATAGGCTTCGCAAAAATTTAATAAAATGACCTTCGTATGCAGCGATTCGTTCTGATTGAAGACGAAGCTTTCCAACTCACCAAAAATTGTATAAGACATTATCCTGGCTGCCAAAGAAGATATAGATTGTAGAATATTTAATTACAAACAATATCTAGATCACGCCAAACTGTAGGATATGCCTTCGGAATTTTAAGTGCACGGTGCAGAGTGTACAAAACTCATTTCAAATGCAGTCTATTAAAGCAATTTGTGTCCTTTATAATTATTTAAAGCATCAAACAACACTAGAACAACAGATGAGCGAGTTTGATTCAATTGATTTAGATGGTCCGGATCATCAACTTGTAAATTTGGTCTCATCAAATGTAAGAAGCATTAATGAAGCGTTTCAAGTAAGAACAGAATTCCCAAATTATTTTTATTCTCCAGATGGGTCCGTTCCATCGCAAATTCAAGCTATTAGGAAGGGCAAATATTTAGCCACTCCTATGATAGTATTGTAATAAATAAAATTTGTCCAAAAATTAATAAAATAAACAATTTAAAACTTTTTCAATTATTAAAAATCTTGTAAAAACATTATGTTTCCTTTATTATTGCAAATTTTGAGGAATAGTAACGGTCGTTTCATACACCGACATAAAAAAATTATGCCGAGCTCTGTTGGCTGATGGCTGGCATTATATGTTGTTGCCTCATTTAATTTCGAGTTGTGTTATGCTGTGGTTTTTAAAATAATTGTTCACAATTTTATTAATTTTTATTTATAAATTCACCGTTTTATTATTTTTGTAATTTTGGTGTTACAAAGTTAAGTTCATGTTTTAATCTAACACGAGTTACATTTTTATTTCTCTTATATACTATCTTATAATTTTACTCGCGCTATATCTACTTATTTTCTTTCTTTCCCTTTATTCTTATATACTATAATTGCGTTACTCGCGTTATCTATTATTTCTTTATTTTCTTTTTAAGATATATATGATCATCATTTATTTTGTTATTGAAATTATTGACGTTATTGTTTTGGAAAATATTATTTTTAAATAGATAATATATTTTAACTATTTTTATGTTTACAGATGGATCAAGTTATTTTATTAAATCTTCCTGGGAACAATTTTATATTTATATTAAACAATATTTCTTATCTAAGATATTTTTATATTATGTCTATTTATATGTGCTATTATAACACCTCCCATCTTATTAAGATAAATGATGATTTCTTTTACATAATTTAAGGGAATCATTATTTATTTCAAGGTAAAAATCCTTCATTTACACTACCTGATTTAATTGACGGCCTTTGCCTAATCGAAACTCTATCCAATTCAATTTCAATATCATCTTCATTTTCTTCTTTATCACTATTATCTTTATAATATGTTACTTGTTGACAAATTGGTTTTTTCTGTTTTTTATTGAAACACTTATTAAATAAATTAAAGGTATTTCCACCTTTTACACATTTACATGTTATAAAAACAATAATTATAACTAAAACTATTCCTGTTATTCCAAAAATACTATTTTTAACAGGAGAAGGAACCTTTTTTAATTGTCTCGAAATATAGCTTTCTTGATTATTTAACTCTATAGATAAGTCATTTAATTTATTTAATTCATTTTTCTTAATTTCATCAACTTTTGGAATAGGTATTACTTCTTCAATTTTAATATTTAAACAACAATTTTCTAATCCAAAATGGTATACATCATTATTATTTTTAGTTTCATTAATATTTTTATTTGTTTCAATTTCAATATCTACTGTACTAAATTTACAATTATTTTCTAAGTAAATTATACCTATATTATTTAAAAATCCTTCTTCTTCACATGTCACAAATGTCACAAATATATATTTTAAATAACTTAATTTATGAAAAACTTCAATTTGATTTGGTATTAATTTTAAATTACAAAATTTATTAGTTCTTTTCATAAAACATTTACTTCACAAATTTCATGTTTAAGGGTACTTTCCAAAATTAATTCAGGACAAATAAAATATACATTATTTTCATTAACTAATTTATTACATTCATTTAAATTATTCTTTAAAGCAAAATTATCTTTACTTTTACTTATTAATAACATTTTATTTTCTTTAGAATATTCTATTATTGACCATTGGTCATTTACCTTAAATGGTAATGCTAAAATTTCGGTACCCCGAAAATTCTACGAAACACAATTCTACTAAACCACAATTCATATAACAACAATTCATCTAAAACAATTCATATAACAACAATTCATAGTAACACAATTTTACGAAAAAACAATTCTTCGTAATAACAATTCATCTAAAAACAATTCATCGAAAAACAGTTATTTTATATTATGAAGACTAAGGGAAATTGAATGCATATTGATCAACACAAACAATCAATTTTTGACGTAGCTTTACTATGCAGCACGTGAAAATTTTTAGAAATAACACTCATTTTATAAATTTATTATTAACAAATTAGTTTGTTTATAACAATATAAAGATATCTTAGCCAAAATCAAATAAAATAATAAATTCTTAATTTATAGCAAAATTATTTTTAAATGATTTAATTGTATTTATTAATAAAAAATACTATTTATTCAACAATAATTTGTTAATAATAAATTATTTTATTTATAAACAATTTATAAGGATTTAAGAATTTTCGACCTGCATTTTCAAATATAAACAAAAATGTTGATTCAGTATTGTTAATAATTGATTACTCAAAGAATTATTATTTAAGCCACAATTGTTATTAACATTTTTTTTTTGTTTATAAACAATTATATTGTTTATATATTTATTATAAATAAATTATTTAATTTTCATAATTTTATTCAATGATTGTTAAAGAAAAATCTTAAAAACTCAATAAAAACCAAATTCCATACTAAAAAAATTCTTTTTATTATGAATTTTTAGATGAATTGTGTTTTAGATGAATTGTTTTTCGACGAATTTTCGCGTCACAGAGAGATTTTATATGAAGAGTTAACAATTCATCTAAAACACAATTGATCGAAAAGTTTATATGGGAAATCGGATTAATGTAGTCACACAGTGAAATAGCTTTTTTTTTTGATTTATTATTAACAAATTAAATTGTTTATAACAATCTAAACATTTCTTAGCCAAAATCAAATGCAATTTTGATTATATGTATTTATAATAATAAATTCTTAAATCATTTTCAAGTGATTTAATTGTATTTATTAATAAAAAATACTATTGTTTTAACAAATTATTTTATTTATAAACAATTTAAAAGGATTTATAAATAGTGCAATTATTTTTCTTTTTAGTAGGTGTCATTAATAGATTCTATATAATCCGCTCCTACGTGCGGCACGCAGTGCGACATGTTTGCTGATCCCGGCTCCTACATCCCCCGAAATTCAAATCTAAAGCCCCTCGGAGGGCTAAGCGGGGGGGAGCGCAGCGACCTCCCGCGTGCCCGTGAGAGTTACCGAAGCCGTTAGCCTCTACAATTCTAAGTTAAAATAGTTGATGCCATTTTTCTTCAAGTTATTTTCCTCAGAATAGAGAAAAAATGTACGGGAAGTTGTTATGCAAGATTTTTTATTGCAATATTTTGTAAGGTAAGATACTTACCCAACCCGTTTAATAATTACTCCAACATTCATTATTTATAAACAATAAAAAAATGTTAATAACAATTGTGGCTTAAATAATAATTCTTTGAGTAATTAATTATAACAATACTGAATTAACGTTTTTGTTTGTATTTGAAATAATCCTGTCAATTTAGTTAAGCCGTAGACGAATTTTATTTGATTTGAATGTGCATATAATTATGTATATAACATTATAAGCGTTCAATATTTTCTCTGAGCTCGCCATAGTAATATTTGCGTAACAAAAATTGAATCTAAAATTGATCAACATAAATAAATTCAATTTCCTTAATGTATGCAATATAAAATATTTTATGAATAACTGTTTTTAGATGAATTGTTTTTCGATGAATTGTTATTGCGTAGAATTGTTTTTTCGTAAAATTGTTTTTGTTGAATTGTTGTTTTACGAATTGTTTTACGATGAGTTGTTTTTAGAAAAATTGTGTTTCGACCAATTTTCGGGGAACCCGTACTGTGACGCGAAAATTCGTCGAAAAACAATTGATCTAAAACACAATTCATCTAAAAATTCATAATAAAAAGAATTTTTTACTATGGGATTTGGTTTTGATTGAGTTTTTAAGATTTTTTCCTTAACTATGATTGAATAAAATTACGAAAATTAAATAAATTATTTATAATAAATATATAAACAATATAATTGTTTATAAACAAAAAAAAATTGTTAATAACAATTGTGGCTTAAATAATAATTCTTTGAGTAATTAATTATTAACAATACTGAAATAGCATTTTTGTTTGTATTTGAAAATGTTGGCCGAAAGTACTTTTAAATTGTTTATAAATAAAATAATTTGTTATTAACAAATTATTGTTCAATAAACAATTGTATTTTTTTATTAATAAATACAATTAAATCACTTGAAAATGATTTTGCTGTAAATTAAGAATTTATTATTATAAATATAATGAAAATTGTATTTGATTTTGGCTAAGAAATGTTTATATTGTTATAAACAAATTAATTTGTTAATAATAAATCAAAAATAAAACCTATTTCACTGTGTGACTACATTAATCCGATTTCCCATATAAACTTTTAGATCAATTGTGTTTTAGATGAATTGTTAAATCTTCATATAAAATCGTACTGTGACGCGAAAATTCGTCGAAAAACAATTGATCTAAAACACAATTCATCTAAAAATTCATAATAAAAAGAATTTTTTACTATGGGATTTGGTTTTGATTGAGTTTTTAAGATTTTTTTCCTTAACTATGATTGAATAAAATTACGAAAATTAAATAAATTATTTATAATAAATATATAAACAATATAATTGTTTATAAACAAAAAAAAATGTTAATAACAATTGTGGCCTTAATAATAATTCTTTGAGTAATTAATTATTAACAATACTGAATTAACGTTTTTGTTTGTATTTAAAATAATCCTGTCAATTTAGTTATGCCGTAGACGAATTTCATTTGATTTGAATGTGCATGTATATAATATTATAACCGTTCAATATTTTTTCTGGGCTCGGCATAGTAATACTTCCGTAACAAAAATTGAATCTAAAATTGATCAACATAAATTTAATTTCCTTAATGTAGGCAATATAAAATATTTTAGGAATAACTGTTTTTAGATGAATTGTTTTTAGATGAATTGTTATTGCGTAGAATTGTGTTTTCGTAAAATTGTTTTTTGTCGAATTGTTTTTTGTTGAATTGTTTTTTTACGAATTGTTTTACGGTGAATTGTTTTTAGAAAAATTGTGTTTCGACCAATTTTCGGGGAACCAAAATTTCATATGTTTCTATATTTATTTCTTTAATTATAGGTACGGATAATACAATATTTATTACACCATCCTTTTCAAAAGCTTTGACTTTAACTTCTTTAATTAAAATATGATAACTTTCTAAACTTGGAGTATATAGTAACTTTTCTTGATTTGTACTATTTTTTAGAATTTCAATAAATTTTTCTGGGGTTATAATAATTGGATGAATAGTTCCTGCTTGAAGGAATAATATTGCATCTACTACTTTTTCTAGTTCCAATTCAAATTGGAATAATCTACTTAATATTGTATACTGTAAACTTCTTAAATAATTTATAATAGCTTGTTTTCTATTAGATTCATTAACGATAAGTAATATTTCGTTAAACTTTGTTACAATTTCATTATTTTTATTTTCTAAAATGTGATACTGATTTGTTAAAATCTGATTTTGTTCATTTAAACTTTTCATTATTTTTACTTCTTCTTTTAAACCGTTTTGAATAAACTCCTGATTTTCTTTAACTGTTCTCATGACATTATCATAATATTCTGCGTCTTCATTATCCATTGTACCAAACAATCCTTTAAGACCTGTACCAACTATATTTATTAAACCTCTTTTGATCCTATATTTTCGTGTACCTAATAAAGAATGTATTACATCTATCTTACTTATTAACTTCCTATAATTTACAACTGCTTCGTCCACAAAATCGTTGCACTCCTTTACATAGTCTAAACATGCCCTATTGACATTATTTAATTGATGTTCTATCACATTTATTGATGTTTCAATTTCATCGATATTTATTTTATTTATTATTGAAATGTGTCCATCCAAAATTTTCGTTAGTCCCAAATATTTATAATACAATCCATTATGATTTTCTATATTTTCGATGTAGATGGAACATTCTGTTCTCGACCTATAAATGGTTTTATATGTGATTTATTATATTTAACTCGTTTATTATTTTTTAAAACTAAAACATTATATTTATCTACAAATACTACTTTATATGGACCTCTATAAACACTATCTAATTTTCCTTTAAATTCATTTCTTACAAGTACATAATCTCCTATTAAATAATTATGTTGTTTTCCTAAATTCCTATCATA